>CM074503.1:11502166-11730648 GCA_037389245.1 Oryzias sinensis | reverse complement strand
ATCAGACAAGTAAAGCTAGAATGGATGATAGTTAATTAAACTAGTGCTTTTTGACTTCTTCTGGTTTGTGTCTGGTGTCACTCAACTCATCCTTTGCTCCATTTGGTTCCTCTCTTAATCTAACAAATGTTGTTAAATTTGTGCAAAATAAATTAAAAATTTCCAGTTCATCTTGCAGCACTTCACACAGACTGAGCATAGCATCTCATCTTTATGCAGGTCAGAATCAAAAGAGCGACAGCTGCCGCGTATTGACAGGCAGCGATTTTGCATGGTGCAAACTCTCAAGACTGCTCTGAGGGCCCATTTTTTTGCCTTCACAGTTATGCGTTATGCTCTACGCAGAAAACAGAGGTGCTGAAAAACTTTTCTAATTCTCCAGCCTCCTCTTTAGTTCACCTCATGTCTTGCTGTATTTTTTGCATTTAAATGTTGTCAGTAAAGGGCCAAAGGGTTTCTCTCTTTGAATAAATTAGTTGATGAGTTGTTCAAAAGAAGATAGTTGCTGATATTTGGATTTTAGTATGCTGGACAGAGTATGTCTCCTTTTAAAAACCCCTCCTTCACCTTCATCATTTGTGTTCCAGTTTCTCCAGAGGTTCTGGGGTTTCTGACTGCCATCGGACTCTTCATTATCCTCATGACCCTTCTCTTCTGGTACCTCAATAATAAGTTGGCGCTTGAAAACCTGGGGAGCCTTCAGTGCCTTGATGACTTCAGGAAAAGCACAGAGTTGCAGGGTAAGTCCGTTTTTACGCAGCTCACTTCCACTATTGAAAGCCTCACATCCAGGGGAGCTGCGGCTGAAATGCAAATGGACCCAAAGACGCGCATGAAAAGACTCTAATGTGGAGTCCTTTTCATTGACAAAAATAGACCTATCATTGCAGCATGAGGTCTGCAGGTAGACAATTCCCTGCGGGCTTTGGCCTTTCTGTTCCCTGGAGGAGGTTTCAGTCGCTGACAGATCTATGGCTGTTTACTAGTCATTTGTCTGCAGGAGGGTTTAAAGCCTGAAGGATCCAAGGAATTCACGGGAGAAGGTTTAATGTTTTGGAAAAAAATATCAACATGAGTAAAGAATTGATTTGATGAAGGTTTTTCTCTTCTTAAAACGTTTTGTCTTCTACTGACACAATTTCCTGTGAAGTAATTTTTTTATCGACTTACTGAAAAACATGTCTAAGGATGATCAAAACCGCTATTTACATACTGAAAACAATGAACTATATACATTTGTTGGCCTTCTGTGATCATAAACATGGCTATCAAATCTTTCATAAACATTATCAATAACATTTAATAAGAAACAGGAAGTGAAGACTCAAATTGAACCCTATTGTTTAGTGTTCAGCTTTTCTAAAGCTCTGCTGCCCCCTGCAGAACAAAAGATAAAACTGCAACTGTTTTTGTAGCAAAATAAGGACTTCTTTGGGGGGATGGGGAATTTCTAATTTATTCCAATGGATCCAAAACATGCAAAACTACAAGATCTTTGAGGAAACAGCTGTAAAAGATAGGTAAGTAGAAACACATATTGTAGTTTCTAATAAAAACTGAATCAAATATAAAGCCTTAAAAATATTTAAAACCATTTTCTAACTGTTGCAGTGGGTCAGTCTGGCTTGTTTCTTCATCAAGTACTAAAGATATCATTTTTCTGTGATTTTTTTTTAAATTCCCTAAAACATTTCTGCCATGCAAATTGATCATAAAACAGTATTCTTTAGTTTTGGTTTTGTTCCACCAAGTTGTCAGATTTCGTTTGGCTGACATATTCATTATAGCAAACAAATCTCAAATCCGCTTATTGAACAGATAGAAATGCGAATTTTAATTTGGCCCGTTTCCTCTGAAATGCAGCAAGTGATGCCAGCAGATGCTGCCAATCCCCCCTAATTTCCTTTGGTGATTGTACTCCTCGCCTCCCAACAGACAAGGCGTACTCTGACGCCGACCTGCAGGGCTCATCCTCAGACAGCGAGGATGAACTGATGGGTCAATACCAGGAGGCTGTCAGCCGCTCCCAAGGCCTCAGGGGAGGTGCAAAGGCGGCCTTTCACGCCAGACACTCAGGAGGCTTCATATGGGAGAGCCGGCAGAAGTACAGCCCCCTGGCTGCAGACTACGATGGATACAGCAGCGATGCCTCGGCCAATGACGGTAGGTCCTGCACAGACAGTGTGGGGGTTCGACTGTCAAGTGGGAGGCTGTTTAAACAATGAAGGCTGACATTTTCTTTTTATCGCTGCAATTAACTCCTGAAACAGCAGCGCTTTCCTCTGCACTTCACTACCTACGAACACAAGTGCCACACACACACACAAACACACACCAATGCTCTGTTAATCCACAGATGATCAAAGCCAGGCTCCTGTTCAGCAGACTCTCAGTGGGAGGGTTGCAAAACAGTCGAGCGTCTGAATAACCTACGCTGCCTCAAACTTTGTTTTCCCAAACACCTGTCTACTTCTCTCCTCTGTGCTGCTCTTAGTTGGTATTTCTTTACATATTTTATGTTACTGTTATTAAAAAATGCCAAGTTTATAGGGAAAAGGACCGTTAAAGTTATACATTATTCAGTCGTTTTCCGGATACAGAAATAAGGTTTTATACCTTTTTTTTATAAACAAAAAAAAAAATGAAACAAGTCATTAATAAAGAGGTTTTGTTGAAATATGTCGCTGTAATAAGGAATATTTTCTTTGCTGCAGAAGACCAGAAGGAGCCTTGCTGCTATAAAAATAAAATTGTAAAATATAATTACAGGGTCAGGCCATTGTGGAAACCTTAATAGTAAGGATGTAAAAGATAAAGATCACAAATTCCACCTAGTACCAGGAGTAATGCCAGTATCGGCTGAAAACCACAGATTCAAACACGTTAATATTGGTTTAAAGGCATACAATCAATCATGAAGTAAATAATTGTTTTTGGCAAACTTTGTCAGTTTTTCTTCCTGTTATGCTCTCTACTTTCTGTCTTTTTATGTTCATGTGATGCAAACAAAAAGATGTCCAATCACAAGCGAGCGTCCGCAAAATCAGGTCAATCACCGAAGCTGAACCACAGCGAGGGATGTGTGCACTAAACATTTAATAAGCCTTTATTTTTCAAAGCACTTCAACAATACCTGAAGTCAAAATGTCAGGTTTTAAGGTTTGATGTCATGTCAAAGATATTTTGTTAATTAAGAAAAAAAGTTTCTGTTAAAAGGCATTTTCATTTATAGTTTTAAATGCCAAATGAATAATAAATATATAGATTGTATTCATTTAAATTAGAGAATTAGACTGAATCGGATTAATATTTGTGGATCATACATAAATATGCGTATCGATTCATGTGAGAGGAAAACACAGTCACGCTTACTAAAAAGGGAGGAACTGAGGTGAATACTATTCAACCTTTTTTTTAAATGTTCCTGTTTACCTAAAACTGTTGAAAACTTTTGATACAAAACGTAATGAACACGTCTCTGTAAATTCTAACTAATTCTAAAAAAAGAAAGAGTATAAAAATAAAATACATGTACAAACTGCTGTTGCTAGTTATATTCAGCTTCAATCATTTATTTTTAAAGTGTTTCTCCTCACAGTTTTTGTTCTTGATGCGATCATGTAAGGCTCTTCTCATTTCTCTTAACACGTTTTGACAGCAGTGGATGGAGTAAATGACAACTTTAATTACATGAAGTATTTTGTTTATGGTTTGTCACCCTAACAAACAGACATAATCCTTCCTAATGAGAACATAAAAAAACAAAAACCATTGTAGTATCTCATGAAGTATCTGTAACTATCTTGATTTTTTTCATCAAATATTTATACCTCCTTTTTTTGTTTGAAGTTTATTCATTGTAATGTTTTTTCTGCTTGTAAATCCAATGTTTACTTGTGAAAAACTTTGGATTTTTTTATTTTTATTTTTTTACAATTAGGGATTTCCCAATGCGATCATGTTATCAAAAATCAGGCCCAATCATGGGGTTTCAGACTAAATCAAAACATGATGTTACATAATGATCGGGGATCAGATATCTGTTTTAATGTCATTATTATTGTCAGTACTATATACTTTTAGCTTATTTTTACAGATACTCTACTAGAAGTCTTAATATCAGGAACGGATCACGACATTTTATTCTGTAAAGCGCAGCAGAATGCAGCACTAGTTTGAGCGCACAAAAACAGTTTGGTAGAGTTAGCAAGATATTCATAAATTTGGACATCCGGGCACATTAATCTTTTAGAAAATGATTAAAACTGACAGCAAGTGTCTCTTGCATTTTGTCTTAACCTAAACATTGACCTACACAGGCATTTCTTTTTAAGAGAATTGCTCTCTCTTTGCTGCTGACAGACAAACAACAGTGAAACAGCTGCAAAGGGACCGTCTACAAAATGCAAGTTAAAATAGTAAAAAAACAAAAACAGAAAATCAATAATTTATTTTAAAAAAGAAACTAATAAAGGGTTGCAATAATATTCATGCTACAACAACTATTAAAAAAAATAATTGATACTTTATTGATCCCACAATGGGGAAATTTTTCTCCGCATTTTGACCCATCCCGCGCTCGGGAGGCAGTAGCGTTAAGGGTCTTGCCTAAGGTCCCTCACTGGGTGATGTTCATTGCTTGCCATTGATATGGTAATTTACCCAGTACCATTGTTTATCCACCTCCGGGAATCGAACCCTGGATTCCTGCATTGTAGCCTCTCACCTTACCAACCGAGCTACCCAGCCTTGTAGTCATTTTTAATACTTGATATTCTTTAAAGTATGATACAGGATGAAAAATGTTTAGTAGCTCTGAAGATCCTAAAGCTACAGTCACCACATTTTTTAACATGAGTGATTATCACCTATTTTTTCTAGTTGACAACTGCACTAATTTTTACTTGATTGTTTAAGCTTCTTCACAGAGCTGTTAAAATGTCACATGATAAATGAATATAAAATGAAAAATAAGGGCGAATCTGGATGTGTATATTAAATGTGTTCCTTTTTTGTTAATGAGTCACAAAAGGGACTTAAAATTAAATGACTTGGAATCATTTGGGGCCAAAACAGCTGATCGGGACCATTTCAGTACTAAATATTGTATTTAAATCAATTCAATTTTAACAAATTAGCAATCATTTTAGTACTTTATGTAATAACTAGATGAGGTGATTGGAGCACTTCAAAATCCTTGAGTTTAATGATCCTTCCCACCAACACAACAGATTATTGAACTGTTCCAAGGCCTCCTTCACAAAGCCCCAATGTTTATCCTTTAACATACATCTGTTCTCTTTTGTATCCATGGATGAACGTGCATGTGGACATCTTGATATATTGTCATGGAATGAGAGGAAACCGGCCAGAGTGTTTGTATTCCAAATTGTCTTCTGTTTCGGATCATCAGCTGAGGATTACTTCTAATGCTGAATTCTGTAATCTGATCTGCGGCCAGGAGAAGATGTGTGGTAAAGATTTCCGTCCGCCCGTTGCGGCATGCTTGGCTGAAAGTACTGGAGGTTCATTATTTTCCTCCCTGTGGTACAACTGTGGTTTTCTCGCATAACAAAGCGTGTTTGATCAGCCTTGACAAAGCTGCTGTTTTATGCCAGAGCTCACATCAGGTCAGCGTTTCCCTCCAAAAGGAATGAGTCAAAGCAAAGATTAGGAATGCAGACAGAGGTGGACTGTTTCCACAATTCTGCCTGGCAGTTAAAGGACATCCATTTCATCAATTTTAAAGGAGCATTCAGACGAGCTTGGAGCTCAGTAAGCTTCAGCCTCTGCTTGTGTTTGTCTGAGTTTGAGGAGCTTTATCCTCAGGACATATGTATAATACATGAGGAGATTGTGCCAAAGCTGCAGAATCAAGGAGAGCATGAGTGGAAGAGGCTCTGCTCAGCATAACAAAAACAAAGCAATGAGAAAGAAAGAAGTGATCAAAGGGGTTTATGCTCTGAACAGCCTGTCGCGGCCACTAGAGGAGGATGCTTTCTCATAGCAGCACAATTCTCTTCCATTGAATAGTAATAAATGGGAATTCACGACCCTATGATCACTGTTAAGTTTCTAAGCAGAGTCCTTTCCAGGAACACATCTTTTAGCAGAGGAGGGTACTAACAAGTAACGCTTGATTAGTTACATTCAATAATGAAAACATTTATAAACATTATTCTCCCAGGAGTAATACAGTTTGTCACCTCAATGTGTTTTCTGAAGTATCCACTACACTAGCGCAACTAAATAGGGGTAAAATCTTTTAATCACCATTTTTTACCTGCAAAGTTTTTACTATTGACCTTGACCAAAGGTGTAAGCCTATTTGTCCCCAAAAGGACTGTAAACAAGAATACGTTTTTTCTCAATAAATTTAATTTTAAAATGTTTTCCAAAATGTAAAAAATATTAGAAGTTGAATATATATCCTTTTTTCATGAATTAGACTATAATCTTAGACCAGGGGTCGGCAACCAGCGGCTCCGGAGCCACATTCCTGTGCTGCGGCTCTCTGTGGTTTTGTAAAATAACTATTACGTTCTCAGATTGGCGTGATGCCTTAACACCGTCGGGGTGTGTAAGCGGGCAGGAGGAAGACAGCAGCGTGACCATGTGGAGGGGGCCTGTCTGCAGCTGTGAATGCGGACCAGAGTCAGTTATGGGATGGACAGGAAGTTCTTCTAAAAAGACAGTCAGTGGTAATCTCGTAGGGGGCACATGAACGGCCAAAGAAAAGACAGTTTTTTTCCCTAGACTAGAACCACCCATTTCCGCGTGAAATGAACTAAATTTGCGTTAGGGCGCCCCTACTATCCTGTCACCTGTCTGCTATGATGATCGTATGTTGCGCTGGAAGGGGGGTTGCACTTTGGGGAAAACAGGTAGAGTGTCGGGGGCGGGGCTTAGACTCACCGCTTATGATTCCAGACCTGCAACAAACTAACAGCTGCTTCGTCATGCAAAAATAATTCTCCTCCATAAAATTAATTTACTTTATTGGGTTTACTGGATTTAAAGAAAAGAAAATAGAAAATCAAAGGGAATTTGTTTCCATCATCTCACTCATCAAACACCTCTGGGTGTTTGACAGACAGAAAAGTCTATTCAAGGTTGTGCAAAATGGACAAAAGATCAAAGGAAACTACACACTTATAATTAAATAAAATAAGGAATTCAATAAATATCCTGACAGCATTTTGAATCAATACAATTATCGCTGAATGAATGATCGCGATATTTCCGCGAAACGATTTTTTTCTAACACTACTTCTGTAGTGTTGTGGCTCCCAGTGCTTTCATTTCTGTGGGAAACTGATCGAAATGGTTCTTTGAGAGGTAGAGGCTGCCGATCCCTGTCTTAAATCATTGAAATAGATTTAATCAAAACATTTGTGACTGTTCATTTATTATTATTACTCAGTGCTGCAAAACTACCTCACTTATAAATTGGAGATTATTCCTTTTATGTGTTTGTCCTCTTACTTGAGTAATGCTGGAGGTGTCACCAGCGACACCTAATTACGTAACACATGCTTTTTGACATATCTTAACTCTTCAACCGCTTACGCTATAATTAGCTGATTTTGAAGCAAAGTAAAGAAGCATTTTATATCGGCGATGTGCAACACATTACTTACTTAAAGTGTTGCATACCGGCCCAAAGCCTCTTTTCTCTGTGCCAGAGCCAGCTGACTTATGTTGATTGACTAAGCACTTCACTCTAAAGTGTTGGATATCAGACTACTTTTCTGTGCTTCAGAATCCGCTGGAATTCCATTAATTGTGTCAGTGGTTACAAAACTTAAAAGAACGTCAACATTGTAGCTAAAGCTCCGGTGTTAAAAGGTTAAATTGCTAATGTTATTTTATTGTAACCCTGTTTGCTCACTTACATTTTTTAATACTTCAACTGCATCTGTCTAATGTTAGACAAGCGCATTAAAGCTACTTTTAACGGTTTAAAATGTTTCATCTTTGGTTAATGGTTTTTAATTAATTCAATTGAATGAACTTATTTAATTTCACTTAAATTCATTCTGGGGCATCAACACTATCATTTTATCACTGGGTGCCTAACTGTTGACAGTAAGTTACTTAAAAATTGCTTTAAACTCTTTGTGGTTTTATTTTATTAAAACGAAATATTTTTGGTTTTGAAAATTGTTTCATAGCCAAATATACGTCCAACTATCTACTTGAACTATTGTGCTGTACTTTTTTTTTTTTTTTTTTTTTTTTTTTTTTTTTTTTTTTATTTTTTTTTTTATACACTGTATTTTATCCCACGAAGGGAAATTCTTTCTCCGCATTTGACCCATCCCCTTGGGGAGCGGTGAGCTGCAGCCGAAACCGCGCTCGGGAGGCAGTAGCGTCAAGGGTCTTGCCTAAGGACCCACACTGGGTGATGTTAACTGCTCGCCATTGATATGGTAATCTTTTAATAGATAAATGAATAGCCTAAAAACATTCATTTTCAACCAAGATTTTGATTATTCCATTTTTTATATCGATTTTAACAAAAAAATTGCACCTTTTTATCTCCACAATTTTATTGATTTTTTAGATACTTATTCTGTTGTATTTTGACTTAAGCAACATTTAAAAATAATTATTGTTTTAGTAAGAAACAAACATGTCCTTCATATTTTATATTATCACCAGTTTGTATTTTTGTTAACTTCTGAAGCTTTTTGTTGTCAACCATGTGACAAGAAACATTATATTCGCTGTGTTTGTGTGTGTTTGTGTACTTGTCTACCTCTACTATAAAGAACCAACTCAGGACAGCTGCCTTGCATTGTGAGGACTTTTGTGGAAGTCAGGACATTTGTTGTTGGGACAAAATGTAACCTGGTCTTCATTATGGAAATCACTTTTTTAAACTAAAATTCTGAAGGTGCATTCAGAAATAAAATAAAAAAACCAGTGTCAGACAGTTTTTGCAGCTCGACTTGCTTACCTCACACAAGCACTGTGTACAGAATTATTTGTAGTTCACTGAACATATGCACCTCCTCACTTTCAGCCACTAACAGAACAATTGTTGACACATTTTGTTCTATTTCTAATTAGGACACTGAATTGTTAACTCTTTAAAATATCGACAAGTTATTGCTTTGTGAAACATATCATACTTTTCTCAAGAGGTCAGGTAGATTTCAGTCTTTTTACAGCCTGATTAAAAAAAAAGACATATTTTTTTAATTGTATCTATTTTTTAGCAGAGTTATTTTTACCAGAGTTTTATGTTTTTATGAAAACTGTTTTCCCACTTCAAGACTCACAACAAGGCACAACAAGCGAGCAGAGAGGGGATGAAACTCTGTGAAGCAAAGGCGGGTTAAGCAAGCGGAGGAATGGTAACCATCCCAATTAGAAGGCTGGAGAAAGGAGCAGTTCCTTCACACAGCAGCTTCCATCAAATCAACCGCCCCCGGCTCAGCGGGGGAAAAGCAGCTCAAAATGGATTTGCTCCTTTTATCAAGCCCTCCATGACACTTAGTTAAGACTCCTTTGCCTCTTTCCTGCTGCTGATATGTGCCACTTTGAGCTCCCGTCTCACTTCCATTATTAAAAATGAAAGTTTTGAGAACTTGGAAGAAAACCGAAACAATGTGTTGGAAGGAATTACGTCATGAGTGTGTTGGGGGTTTTTTCTTCCAAAAGGTAGGAAATGGCACGAGGAGAGACCCCCCCTACTTATCTTTTTTATCCTTTATTTCTCTATTGTTTTTGCAGGAGACTGCATTTTAAGTATTTCTCAGCAGTATTCCTGTGGGAGTATTTGCATCTGCTGCTCAATTTTTATGAATTCGAGTTTTTAAGTGAGGAAGATTTGGAGAATGCAGCCAGCAACAAAATTTAAGGTCCTTTGTACGTGTGGCTGAAATATTCAGTGTAATGTTACAGT
The DNA here is from genome assembly GCA_037389245.1 of Oryzias sinensis. Classification (NCBI taxonomy): domain Eukaryota; kingdom Metazoa; phylum Chordata; class Actinopteri; order Beloniformes; family Adrianichthyidae; genus Oryzias; species Oryzias sinensis. Next base: position 11,720,735 of record CM074503.1, on the reverse strand, counting down.
TTTCCTTGCAGAAACTAAATAATTTAAAAAGGTGAGAGGCTCAGAATCTGTGGCAGAAGAATAAGAATTCACCACACTTCAATAATGGTGCATTTTTGATGATTTATTTAGATTATGCACTCAAGATTTCTCTCACAAAGCGTGTCATGATAACACTGCTTTCCATATTGCAGATCGAACAAGAGGAAAGTCTGTCATAAAGAGAAGTGTATTTGTCTTTTGCCAGAAAACAAGAAGCTTAATTAAATTTTTGCAGGGGAGTTTGCATGTTCTCCCTGTGCTTGTGTGGGTTTTCTCTCTTCACCTGTCCAGGGTGTCCACTGCCTTCACTGGGATAGGCTCCAGCATCCCTGTGACCCCGAAAGGGATAAAATGTATTAGATGATGAATGAATGAATAGAATTATTCTGAAGATTTATTTAAAAACAATGAAAAATGCCTAAAAATAATGGTGCAATCAGAAAAAAAAAATATTTAACAATAGGGACATGTTAACCTTCTAACACCAGAGCTTTAAGTCTAGTGTTGACATTCTTTGAACTACTGTGACTCATAACACAAACATTAACAAACTTTGGAATTAGGTTAACACAATTCCAAAGGATTCTGTAGCTGAGAAAAGCAGCTTTTGGCGGATATGCAACACTTTGTAGTAGTAAAGGGCTTACGTTGTCAACGTAAATCAGCTGATTTTAACACGTAGAAAAGCAGCTTTGCACCAATCTGCATATCAGCACAAAGCTTCTCTCCGTTTCGGAATCCAATGGAATTACGAAAATTGCGTAAACTAAATTGTATTTTTACAAATACAATATGTGATATTCATTACTCCTATTTCACTTGGACTGCCTATAATTATGCTGGCAGATGTATTTGGCTTTGACATATCTTCTACTACTGGTATGTGTTTTTTGGGGATGGGGGTTTGCGCATTACAACGGAAAACTTATGTTTAAAATGTTAGTTAGCCTGGTGGAAGATTGCATTTTGTAGGTGTGTATATAAGAGCCACTTTCCCTAGTTATCAGGGTGTTTGTGTAGAACTAGCCACAGTTATTGCAAGAACATTTCATATTGTTTACCTGGTTATTTTTGAAGAAACACTTACAGATTTAATCAGCTGTCCCTTTTGAAAAAATAAAAAAACCCAAAGCATTAGTTTAGAGTTTAAAGAAATAAATCTATAACATTGCCAGTGAAAATGATAAGAGAATACTAACTTTTTGTGTTGATGTACTATCTTTATACAGCAAACTGTATTCAGAGGATGAGACGCACCCCACCGCTGGATGAGCTTCAGCCGCCTCCATATGACGATGAGAATGGCTCTCCGAGGATGTCCTGCACGCTCTCGGATCTTGGTGATGCTAAGTGTGATATGTCCCAAAGCGGCAGTGGCAGTCCCCACCTGTCTTTTGGGAAATACCCCAGCGACGGCAGTGAAGGTCATGAGACAGAGAGTTACCTTAACAAGGGCTATGAAGAAGACATTCCCAGTGACAGTACAGCTGTTCTCAGCCCAGAGGTAAATCTCACAGAAACTGTATGTAGCAAAAGGTGGTCTTTAAGGTTTGGACTAAACTTGTTGTGGGCTTCTTTAGGATATGTCGGCCCGTGGTTCTGCTGCACTGCTACTTAAAGGTTATGAACCTGATCCAGTTGCAAAATTCGGCACTCTAGACATCGTATTTGACTACGACTCGGAAGAGCAGCAACTGGCAGTGACCATCATGGCAGTCACCGATTTGCCGACTGTTAAACGCACCGCAAACATTTCCTGGCAGGTCCATCTTGTTCTTCTGCCCACCAAGAAGCAGAGGGCAAAGACAGGAGTCCAAAGAGGCCCCTGCCCTATCTTCACAGAGACATTTCGCTTCAGCCATGTTGAATCCGAGATGATCAGCAATTATGCCATTCGGTTCCGCCTTTACAGCATGCGGCGCATGAAGAAAGAAAAGGTGTTTGGAGAAAAAGTGTTTTACCTCACCAAGCTTAACCTTCAGGGCAAAATGTCTGTACCAGTCATATTAGACCCATGCTGTCCAATTCCGGTAAGGATCAAAGATGAATTTTGTTGATTTTTGATGTTTTTTCATGTTAGAAAACCAATCCATGCTTTATATTTGTGTATTTAGTGGAAAGCTCTTTTATCAAACGTTACCATAGCATCTAAGATAGCACAAGGGTTAAATGCCTCATAAATAAATAAAGTGCTGCGACAGACTGCCGACCTGTCCAGTGTGCCCCCTGCCTCCGCCCACAAGTGGCTGGGATAGGCTCCAGCAGCCCTGTGACGCTGAAAGGGAATAAACGGAAGAAGATGAACGAATGAATGAATGAATGAATAAATAAAGTTAAAATTTAAAGATAAACCTGAATAATAGTTATAATAAAGCTTATTTAACTTATATGCTTTTGGCATCCTATATCTTCTGCACATCCTGCTATTTTTACTGTTATTTTTGAGTTATTTTAAAGCATTATATTTTAGCTTTCTTAAATAGCTAAGCTAAGTATGTTTCTAATTTTTTTTACCATTAATTTTTCCGCTTTGTGTTTTGTTACCTTATAACAGGGGTCCCCAAATCTAGGCCTCGAGGGCTGGTGTCCTGCTGTTTTTCCAGAAACCCTGCCTCGCTGCTGATTACCTGGCTCATTTGTGTTTAGCCAATAAGGAGTTTCAATGGCATGTTTGTTGAAAAAGCATGTAGGGCACTGGCTCTCAGGGCCTGGATTTGGGGATCCCTGCCGTATAAGGTTTGTTTTTCTGTGGTTTGACTTTTTTAAGCTTTTTCAACCAAAACCTATTTTATTTTGGAAAATTGAACTTCTAGGACTTTCTGCCTGACATTTCATTTTAGTTTTTTTAGGGGGAGATGTTACAATATTTCCATATTTTTAACAGTCAATATATTAATCGGTATAGATTTTCTTTCCACTGTTTTGTGCTGTTTTTACTGTAGCAGTAAAATGTGTAATTACCGGTATACCATTTGTAATGATTTTTATTTAGATTTTCTTCTGTAACTTTTGTATTTACAATTTAACTTTGTGCTCTTTGCATTTAATGCTTTAACATTTGTGTATATATATCACTTTTTTAAGCTGTATTTTTACTTTAGAAAGCCAATTCTATTGTAAAGCAAAGGACTTGACAATTACATATAATTATTTTCAGTCCTGTAAACATAATTTAAATTCAAATATTTCCTGTTTTTTTTTAAAGATATGGGGACCATGTAAAGAGATAAAGAACAAAACTGCAAAGGAGTCTTTCTTGTGAGCTTTCAGATATCCTTTAGATCTGATTGTGAAAAAGACTTGTAAAGATAAAAAAAAATAGCTTTAAAACTTCAGCCAGGCCTAAAAAATGAGTCTGGACACCTTTTTAGGAATAAAAATAGAAAATAATGTAATTTTTTTTCTTTTCACTAGCAGCATGCAGGAGAAGAGACTGTCAGCTTGATTAATAAGTACCCTCTGAATGTTAATAATTTGTTTTCTGGGTCTCGTAAAAGCTGATTGAAGCTCTGGGTACTATGGCAGTCACACAAAGTGACGAGGATAAATATTTCATCGGAACTTGATAAATTATTGAACTCTCAGCAGTTTTCCGCTAATACTTTCAGGGTGGTGAATCCCAGGTTAGCCTCTCAGACATGACATGCAGCGAGAGCGCCTCGTCATTCCAGTCTGTCAGCCAGGCTTCCACGCCAGAGATACTTGTGGGCCTGGTGTACAACGCCACCACCGGACGCCTCTCTGTGGAAGTCATCAAAGGCATCCACTTCAAAAACCTGGCAGCCAACAAGCCACCCAGTAAGTACCCTAAATGGTTTCGATGTGCAGGCATTGAACATTTTGGTTTATTTCAAGTGTTAGAATGAACAAGGAAATATTGACATTTAAACACTTCATGTTTAGTTTGTCACAAAATCTAAGAAGCTCTGCACAGCTTGCAACTTCTCCACTCTGTCCACTGCAGTTTTTTGAGTTTTCTCTAATTTGTTACTTCCTGGATCACCTTCCTCCATGAGCTTCTAAGGATCCAAGCAGCAAGTTCAAGAAAATGTTGTTGTTTACCTTCTGACCTTGTTTCTCTTCCCCTCACACCTTGTGATTTGTTTGTACCTCAAGTTCTTTCCACCTTACTACCTTTTTGACATCCTGGTCCGCTGTTTTTTTTCTTACTGCTGTCCAACCCTTGTTGTCAGATGGACTGTTCTGTTGTCTGAAACATTTGATAGGTGGACAGGTTTATATTATCAGAGGTGAGTGTCTGTGGCGGACCTGCAGTGAGGTGCTGTCAGTGGTGAAATGTTCACATTCAGACACATCTTCATGGATGCAGTTCAGTTCATGGTTTTGGGAGTATTTCCTCCAAATGTTCCTGTTATCCCATTCCATAAGTCAGAAACAAAATACAAAAAAGGAAAAAATCAAAAACAAAAGTTACTTAAGGTTTCTTTCTATTTAATGTTTGCACCAGAATTTAAGACTGTATAAAATTTATGGAAGCACATCCACAATACAAGCAAGAAAATAACTAGAATAATATTGAGTCAGAATATAATAATAAGAACGTGTTTTAAATGATAAAATTGCCTAAATTTGTTCAGAATGTACAGTTTTTTTATTACTCTTTTACAAAGAAACAAAGAAAACAAATTAGCAATTGAGTTGCAACAAGCAATAAATGACCAGAATAAGGATTGACATAACTGTGAAAAATGTGCACTTAAATTGCTTTTTTATTGTCATATAAATATTATTTCTTTGTTAAAAATACTAGAAATTAAACTAATAGTTGTAGTTAACAGTATAACCTCAGTAAGCTGACATGCCAACAGTTTAAAGATTACCAGAACTTTCTTTAAAGACCCTCTCCAAGAAATATTGTGTTTTTGTGGGATTATTATGGTGATGGAGGACATACAGAAAATCAAGCTTAAAATTGCATTTCCAAGTGTTCTTTATTCAAATTGTTGAGATTCACCAACGTTGAAAAAAAAATGCTGTTTGAAGCTTACATTTGTTACGCAGAAAATACACTGGGTGGTCCACAAGCTCCTTGTTCGCTTATTCTGATGCATCCACTTGTAGACAACTAGATCCGTATACGTTTTGGAAGGCTCCAACATTGTTTGCCGTTTTTGATGCACCCTTAATGTTAGGTTTGCAGTGTGAGGGGCTGTATGCTAGCAATAGAAAAAACATTACTTAGTCATCATGGGTGATGAGAAAGGGGGGGTTTGTTCTGCACCAATGGTCCTGCCCACAACGCTGAAGCAAGTGTCTAAGGAACTACTGCCGCTCTGCAGAAACTATGTCATAGACAAGAACACAGGTTTTTTTTTAAAGTTAAAGTCCCATGATCTGTCACCCTCCAAGGTTTGTGAAATTTGTTCGCCGCATTTGACCAATGCCGAGCAAGCAGTGAGCTGCAGACACAGTTGCGCTTGGGAATCATTTGGTGGTTTAACCCCCCAATTCCAGCCCTTAATGATGAGCGTCGAGCTGGAAGGCATTGGGTCCCATTTTTAGAGTCATTAGTATGACTCGACCTGGACATGAACCTTCCAGTGGCGGACACTCTACCACAAGGCCACTGAGCTGGCTGTTTTGGCATAAAACGGTATTACCATATTCAAAAGACCACTGGGAATACTTTTGCAACAGATCAGAAGATGCTTAGAGTGGGACTTTAAACCTTCACATAGAGCTGGATATCACCTATAATTTCCAGCATTCTTTTTGATTATTACGATCTACTTGATTGGATTCTATTTAATTCAATTTTGAATTTACATGATTTACACAGTTAAACATATGTGTGTAAAAATACAATGATAATCTATATATGTTTTGAAGGTATTCATATTAATCTGACGCAGTTCACATACTGTAAAATTTATTATTGAAAATATAAACCAATGAGATTGTTAACACCATAACGTGTTACATGATTTCTCAAACAGAGTAACTCCAACCAAAATGTGCAGATATTAATGTTATAAAGGCTCTAAACTAGCGCATGTTACAAAATAAATATTTTGCCTCTGCTGGAGGCCGTTTCAGTTTGTCCTCAAGGTGGCGCTCGTGCTATAGCTTTACATTTTATTCCAGAAGATTTCAGCAAAAAACACTGCTTTAGACCATAAATGGTTTCTTTAAAAAAATATTTCCTTAAAAGAGTTTGGAAAATGTATGCCTGAGTATATAAAGCTGTTAATTTAGTCAGCAATGTATGTTTATGTCAAACGAGCGTTAGCGTTAGCATTAGCATTAGTCATCCTATGTAAAATTCCATTATACGTTAGCATCAAGCTAGCAGACTTTGGCTTTATCAATCAATCAATCAAACTTTATTTATTTTAAAAAAAAAGCACTTATGCCTCTGATACATTGCGCAACTCGTAGCGCTTTAACATTTCAAACATTTCAACACAATGAATACTGATAAAAGTAACTTCTAAAAGAAAACTGCTGATATGGTTTAGGTCACCGGAAAAGGAAAGGCATAAAAGATAGATTTTTACTTATATGGATCAATTATTGATTTATTAAGCTTGGATTGATTCAGAGCGATTTTATCAAGCCAGCCCCACCTTTACTAAAATCTCTGTTGTGAACTACACATTGACAGCATTAGATAAAATACATATCCAGTGCTCCTTATTCAAATTATGATAGAAAAAATAAAGCTGTAATCAATCTGAAAAGCAATAGTTTCATGAAACTCCCTTGTATATGTGAGGAGGGCAAAGAAACGCACATGCAGCCTCATCAGTCTTAATACAGTCAGTGTCATTATCACACATTCGGTTCTAATTGAAAAAAGAAGCACAGTGACCCCTTAAATGCCACATATGTTAGAGGAAAAAAGCAAATATTTTGGCACTGCTTTGACAAACCTTAATGCCATTAATTAAAATGCATGACTCAAAAATAAATATATAAAATAAGAAAAAGGTTACACGTACTGTAATTGGGCATTTCTGGATTATTAAGCACCGACATATTGCTTTTGGTCTTTAACCCCATAACACTTAACAAAATACAAATATGCATCAGATCACTTCTGCTCAAAACTTACTTTAGCATCTACTTAAAAAGCCATATCGTGAAGCCATATGCTTTTTTTTTTAATTACTAGACATAAATTCAGGCGTCAAGGGGTTAATTTTGGTCCTTATATTGTCATATTCATTCAAAAATTTAAAAAAGGCTGATATCTTCCTCCTCAAGTGAGTTTTTTAACATTTACAAACTTGGGCTAAATCACAGAATAAGACTGGCAAACAACCTAGATGATCTATTTTACAGATAAAGGATTTACAAATCTCATCCATGAAGATGTTTGCATGTTGTAACTGTTGCTTCCAACCTTCTTCATGAATGTTTTGCCATGCATGCGTCCCTGTCACCTCTTCCTCCCTTACATGTCTCGAGTTTTTATGATTTTTTTTTTTTAATTCATGGATTCACTTTGAAGCAACAGTTTTCAGTTTGCTTTGTAGCTTGTGGCCGTATAGAAGAGACTGCTGTGCATCTGTGAATGCTCTGGTTTTACTGAAACAGTCCCCTTTGGCATGCCAGACCAGAGACTGAACATTTTCAGCTCAGCCTTCAGCTTAGTAAACAAACCGAAAAGGGACTTCTGCATTCAGGCACACTCACCGTCCATTTGTATTTACCAATAACTCCAGATGATGTTGTTTGTGTGTTCCCTGAATGGCATTTCCATACAGATTGTAGCTGGAAAATAGTCACATCTGGTAAAACTGAATGGGGGAGAAAAAAAAAAACCTCACAGGCTTTGACTGACTTTGTGTGTGTCGGAAAAAGGGGAACAAAAGGAAGAAGCGGAGCACTTTCAGAGCTCTTTTTCTGCCATTTCAAAACAGAAAGCGGCTGATAAGCAAAAGTCAATCATCAGCAGCAGCCCCTCTCATTCAGCAACAACACCAGAGAGCCTCGCATTACCGCTACTGACCACTTAAGACATCCACGGCTCGGCGGAGCCCATTCAGCAGCAGTCAAAGGCGAAATCAAGTCTATTTTTTTCCACTCTGCTTTTATGTCAAAGAGAGCGACTGAGAGCGCGATTCAAGGCGGCGAGCAAGGAGTTGGAAAGCAGCTGGCACTCGACAGCATGAAAGCCCCTGCGATTCATTCCTTACGCTGCCTCTTAGACGGCAGCATAATACGCAGCGTTATAGCGGAGTGTGGTTACAGACGAAGGACAAAACACTCAGACATCCATTGTGATTGCTAGTCCCCCCCCCTCCTCCTTTCAGTTGGATTTATTGCTACAGTTTGAATCGTGGTTTGAGCATGAAAACCTGCAGAAAAAGGAGACGGTGAAATGACTGATTAACAGCAGCCTTTCTGTCAAAAAAACTGCTCTAAAAATAGAACCACAAGATGGAATCAGGCTCACATGTCAGTAGATCTAAATATGTAAATACTTCTAATCCACTACAAATATTCTATTGTCAGTTGAATTACATGCAACTAGATTGAGATTATCTTCATCCATCTAAACTTTTGTTTAATGTGGATTTTGTCATTTGAGCTTTAAACTTGATGAACACAACTTTTATCTGAAGGCTGATATAAAATAGTAGTGATTTTTTTGGGGGGAAATAGTGTTTTTACATGTATCGTGTTAGACATGCTGTAGTTGCATAGCAACAAGAGTAAAGTAACGCTCCCTGTGTTCTCTGGGTTTCTTCTGGTGGCAGCTGTGCTTTGTGTTTGATCAGGAGGAAACCGCATCCTGTGCGGTCGTAGTCGGGAGCATTAACGGCGCTGACATTATTTCAGGAGTGGCTCCTTTGTGAGGGAAAATGGGTCACACTTTACTGCAGAGGCAACAGAGCTGCAGCAGGTCGAACTCAGAGAACCAGTAGAGAGGACACTGAGAGCAGATAAAAATACCCACATTGTCATCGTCACCACATACAAACAACCTTGTCATATGTCTTTGAATGTACTTTAAACATTCCCTAATTATTTTCTCGTGCGCAGACACGTATGTGAAGCTGACCTTACTCAACTCCATGGGCCATGAGATGTCCAAGTGCAAGACGTCCATTTGTCGAGGTCAGCCCAACCCCACCTATAAGGAGACATTCGTCTTCCAGGTAGCTCTTTTCCAGCTATCTGACGTCACGCTCATCCTCTCCGTCTACAACAAGCGCAGCATGAAGCGAAAGGAGATGATTGGCTGGATTTCTCTGGGCCTCAACAGCTCCGGAGAGGAGGAGCTCACCCACTGGACTCAGATGAAGGAATCGAAGGGACAGCAGGTCTGCCACTGGCACAGTCTGCTGGAATCCTAGCATTTGACGGAGCGTTGGAGACTTTCTGCTGCGTGGCAGCCACAGAGAGAGCCGGGCTCAGCGGTGATGATGGGAATACAAATGAATCACATGTTTCTGCTCCCAGTTAATCGGCTTAGCATGACAGCATGACACCGCTGGCAAAACCACTGACAGCCATTGATTAGTTACATGGCTAAAAATGCATTGCCTTCTCTTTCATAGATAAAATTGTGACAGGTTTTTGTTAATGAGATGCGTTTATGGAACATAGAAACCACACACATCAAGGAAGACATGTCTAAATTACTCCATTTCTTATATTCTCTTGAATCACAAAGAGCTGTCATCAGTTCTCAGAAAACTGAAGTGAATGCAACACTTTTTTCTCAGTCCTTAAAATGTACCCGTTAAACCTTAGTCATACAGTACATGACCTGCGGGTGTTTGGGTTGTCTTGGCCCGTGAAGGGTCGTATAGAAGAGCGGCTGCATCTTAAAGGGTGCGCAGGTGTGTCTTGCTGTTTACTTGAGGCTCATACAGACATGAAAGTGGAACGTACAGTAGTCATACGTGTAATAAGTGTATCGTGAAATATTTGTAAAGGTAATGTAAGATGCAGGCACGTATGACGTACAGATTATGCTTTCATACTGTGACCTTAAGCCACATTCTAGTCATTAGTAAGTGGTTTCTTACTGACTGCGTGCTGCATGTGATACATAAGTGCCCATAGGATACCCACACAAACTACACTCTGATTGTCTAATTTTCTCATTTCTAACAGCCAGGCTGTGTGCACGAAGCGCACACATATCACGTGAACAGCACTAAGAGTCTCCTTTACCGTGCACAGGATTTGGGGGGCGTTTATAAAAGGAAAAACCTTTACAACACGCCTCCATCTCACGCACCTTACTCTTACTTTACCCTTATGTCTTATTTAGGTGGAAAAAAAAGTGCATGAACAATTTCCCTCTACGTGCTCACCCCATTTTTTTGCAGGACACCCGTACAGGTTTGCCCATTTTTTGTCTGCAGACAGCCCATGTAGTTACCTGTTAGAGGAGTTGTGACTAAGGCTTAATGTGGTTTCGGTTTAGGCGACATCTCACTTTCTGAAGATTCGTTTTACCCCATCATATGTAGGCTTTTGATACAATCCTGCTGGAGCTTTGGGAGTCAGCAGAAAATGCCGATTTTTTTTCACATGTCCGCGTTCTTCTTAGTCGACACTGCCAAGGTACAACCATACTTGCAGGTTCAATGTAAAATCTACAATATAATGCCAAATACTTTTGTTTTTTCAGACACATTTTGAAACAACATGACTCATCAGATGCCATCAAATAATTAAGAAACACACGGACCTTTTTGTCTGCTCTGGTGCTAATCTGTGTCTGCACAAGGAGCTGTTGCCTTAAGGTTTAGGTTAGTCTTCCTGTTTCTTTTCTGTTTCTACCCACTCTGAGAGCACACAGACCTGCACCCTTGACCACGAGAAGCACAGACTTTCAAACCATTTCTGAACAACCTGCAGAATGTTTACAGGCCAATGGTTTGCACTTTTTCCCAGAGACAAATCAGAACACACCTATACTCTTTTCTGTGCCTGTGGTAGTGCTGGAAGCTAGCTTTGTGTTTGCTAAGTGTCTGTGAACGAGGCAGGAAAGAGCGATGTCAAAGGCTCTGACATCAGTACGGTTTTTTTTCTCCATGTTGGCTGTGACATGTTTCTTCTTGTAACAAGTACCAAACACCCTTCTTGAATGTCTGGTATCTACTTTATAGTATTAAATGTTTCCTATCTATTTTTGTATCTACAGGTAAAACAAAAATCTGCATCAAAAATGTTCTTAGCTAGTCACGTATTAATCTGAGCAATACTGCACTGAATTGCTTCTTTATATTAGTTCAATGAATGCGTCGCGGCTCAGGTCATATTCCTCCTCTTTAAAAGGAGATGTGGGAATGCGATGGAGACCAGCAGAGCTCATCTCACACCAGACTAGAAATCCGTTTCAGCTTCATGCGTCCTGATGGAAAGAAGCACAGCTTTTACAGCACAACAGTGATCCAAACCCTGTGAAAGACGGGCAGAAGTTCATGTCAAAGTCAAAACAAAATTCTGTGGGGTTTGCTGCATCATCATGATGGTTGCCACTCTTCATTGTTGACATAGGAAGCCTATTGAGTCCCACTGATGACAATAAATGGAGAGATTATTTTAATTTTAGCAAAACAGAAGCCAAAGTTATCCCCAAATTTGATCAAAATAGGAAATATATGTATATGAATCAGAACTAAACTGAACTTTTGTAGTCAAGCGTTTTGTGGTTGTGAACCTCAATGGGAGACCAGCTGTGGAAAATTATTGATGTCTGTTTTTGTTTCTTTAACATTTGAGTTATTTTGTATCATTTCTGTCTTTTTGCTGCTTAAACACTGATTCAAATGTAAAAGAAAGTCTTGCCTTCTGTTCAGGTTTTGTTGGTATCATAACATTGAGGGTAGGATTACATTGAAGTTCCGCAAACATATCTTCTCACGGAAATACTTTAATTACTCTGATCTGTCTGGTTCATTGACTGGATGAGGTATGAGGTAATGTCCCAAGTCCTTCCCTACTCCCTAACTACTAAAAACTAGATAGTGTGGGACTATGCAGTGCCCTGGATTTTAAAAACGTTTTGGACGCCATGCTAACTACTTCATCTCTAAACGACATATATGACTTCATAGGTTTATCAAAGTAAAAGCTTAATAAATATGAACATTTTACGAAGACTGTTTACGAACCCATTGTGTTCAGAAGAGGAAAACTTGGATGGTTTGTATATAAAACAAAAACTGAAACAAATGTAATGCATTATGGTCTATAGTCGCCAGTCTAGTGAACATTAACACACACTGGTTTTTTACTGAGACTTCTGGGAAATTTCTAAGGAGCTCGATTTTGGAATTGTAGATTCAGACAGCTCTACAAAATGGCAAACACATTATATAGTGCACTATGTAGTGAGTAGTGGAGAATTTGTGACACAATAGAATAGAACAGCATTATTATAGTCACTGTCAAACGTACAACAAAATTTAAAATCTGACTGGTCAGTGCCTCATTCATTCTGTTTCTAAAAATAGAATAAAAACATAATTACAATAGCTAGCTCGTGTGATGTCACCCATAGAAAACGGCTTACTTCTGGCTCCAACAAAATTAAGTCAATTCAGTAGCCATTTTTGCTGCTATTGTTAGAGCCAGGCGTTGTCAGTTAACAGTAATTGGTCCTAATCGATCTGATTCATTGTTTCTATGGCAACCACTCTCGCCATTCAGAAGTGTGCTTGTTTATGGTCCACACCCCTACCACTACCAAGAGAATCGGTAAACCAAACGTTTCAAATGTTAGATGAGACCACATACTTTGTGATTGGTCAGTTCATAACTTGAATAACTTGCAATAAAAAATATTAAAATAAATAAAATAGAATTAACAAGAATGGTTATTCTAACAAACAGAATGACTGAGTTATAGCTGTCCCAACAGTAGTCCATGGCATTTTGGCTTTTTGGATCCGGTGGGCACTTCCTGTTTGGAACGCCACAGGGGAGGAAATTTCTGTTGCCTTTCCAGACAAAAACTAATTGGGGATATGATGAAAAAGACAGTAAAAAATGAAAGAAAAACATCGTTTTTTTAATTTAGTGTTTTTGATCATTTTACCGTTTGGGCTTATTCAGCTTCTCTCCTGACGTCTAACCGCTTGTGTTCAGTCTTTCACACAGTGTCTTTCACTGACTTCATCGGTAACGTTTTACAACATTAGTGTTTTACTTTTTTCAGTTTAGAAACAGCCAATGCCACAGACGGCATCAATGCCTTACTGTTGTTCGCTCAGATTTAAGACTTGTGTCTCAGTGTCTTAACGTAAACGTACTTTTTCCTCTGTGTGTAAAGCTTACTTTGTAAGATGTCTTTGAAATTATCTATGAGAGCAATTTCTATGTGATGGTAATATTGTTTTAGAAAAATACAAATCAGAAACCAAACACACTTGAATTTATCTTTTCGTTTTATTCCTTCAATGCTCCCTCTAGTTGGTTGTTTTAGATTGCATTGCTAAAAAACAACCAATAGGTGGAGCAACTACTGTAGTTTACCTTTAGTATGACTGTTTCAGCTTTATTAACCTTAAAAACGGTGCACGTTTTCTAGGACTCTTGCAGTCCTCGTCTAAGATGAAAAGGTTTACAGCGCATTTACAGGAGTGATCTTAAGGTGGCGCTGGCTTTACCATAGAGATTTCAGTCCCACAATCAGAGGAATCTGAAGCCATGATTACTGCACATCGGAAAAATCTCTGTCTGCTGCACAAATAGAAGAAAAAGTGAATCCGTTTAAAAGAGTAAAACACAACTCTAGGGAGTCTGACAGCTAGAACAGATTCCCACCCTTTCAGCACCCCACAATGATTCTGCTGCAGAAGATGAATAGATGGGTGCGAAAAAAATACATTCAAGTGGACATCTGTCAAATCCATTGCAGCTTAATTCAAACCTTAATTAATGTATTGTATTTTGTAACTTTTTTCCTAGCTTAGTTGTCACACTACACTGACACCTCAGCTCTGTGTGATTGCCGCTCTTCAAAAGCAGAGGGGATGAGGGCAAGGGGGTAAGAAGAATAAAAGCTACTTCAGAAATGTAAGGTTTTCGATTTTGAGTGTTTTTGTTTTTTCTCCGGCACATTCCTCAGCTGAGCGCAGAACAAAGAGAGAAGTGCTGGAAAATGAGATTCAGTGGCTGCTGCTGCTGCTGCTGAATCAAAGAGAAAATGCAGAACAGATGAGTGGGGCTTGCTCCCTCCTCTCCCTTTATCGGTCACATCCCTGCAGAGCAGATCTCCACCACACAACCCCTCTAAAAAAGTGTCAGAACGCGTTCAAGTGCTGTTGGAAATCCCAATGTATCTATTGGAAGCGCCGCACTGCACGAGAAATGAAAACACAAGATATTTTGACTCATTAACAAAAAGCTTTCAGGATCTTAAAATGTAAATATGAAATATTGAAACTTTTACCTATCAGAATTTTTTTTTCAAAAGTTCTCAAAAAAATACAAAAAGAAGTGACCTGTCTCCATACGTTAAAAACTGATTAATGCAACTGGAGATGATTTGTCTAAAAATTTGAATCAAGTATAGTGCTACTTTAAGAAATATTTCTCTCATAAAGGAATCTTTATTTACATAGTAATTCACTGCACCATCAGGCCACCAAAGTGTTTTATATTACATAGAGAGATAAAAAATAAAAAACTTGCCAAACAAGAATAAAAATTACAATTCTGATTCATTGCTAAAGCGTACCCAGTGGTCTTTTAATAATGATTCGGCAGTTTTTAGATAAACAAATAAAAAGCCTGTGTCGTTATCTGGGACATTGTCTCTGCAAATATTTGCCTCTGAGTTGTGGGCTGGACCACGGGCTAGGAAGTAAACCGCCGCTGATATCCCGTCATTCCTCTGATTACACTTCTCCCGCTAGCTTACAGTCCCTCACAACCCCACGCTATATAGTGGTGTAACAAAAATGCTGAGCAGTTTTGGAGCTATCCAGCCCTACAGTTTGGAGTCAGATGGCAGCTCAGAAGAGGAAAATAAAGACGTACATGGATCTATTTGTCTGCAATTGGATGCATCAGAATGGAGCGGAGCAGGGAGACTTCTGACCACCCATTTAATATGCTGGATCACAACTTAGAGCTTCGTTAAACTGCATGTTTTTATCTGCACTGAATTCAATTGAATAAAGAAATACTAAGAAAACACAGTTTTAATCTTGAATTATTTTATGCATGTTCTACGTCATAAGAAAAATGCTACAAAAACTTAAAAACACACCCAAACATAATTTTAATCAATGGGGGTCTTTAATTAGATTAAAAACACAAAGTTTGAAGATATTATATATATAGTTCAAAAGAGAAAATGCAAATTATAATAGTTTTAGATACTGATGTAAGTTAGTAAATTAACAATAGTGCTTCCAGTGATAGTTTAAGAAAAAAACGTGAGTTTTAACCTTAATAATTTCCAACCTGTGTATTCATTCACAGTATTTCGCTTTGTTTTCATTTGTTAAAGTTTTTTTTTTTTAGATTTTTAATTCAACAAGAGATTGTAAAGTTACAATGACCCGGAACAGAACTATCCTTAAAGGTATATTAATACATTTAAAAGTTACTTGCTGGTACCAAGTGTATAAGAGGTAACGTTTACTATCGTTTTTCACCCCTTTATTACTCTTAATGACCTAGTTTACTATTCTTTATTTATCATTGAGTATATTGTATATTAATATTATTCTGTAGTAACGTTAAATCTAGTTAAATAAAAAAGTTCTTAAGTACCCATGTTTGCGTTCTAACCGGTTTGATTTGGTGTTTGTGGCCATGATGCTTTGCCGTCTGAACCTTCCTTGTTGACCACAGAGGGTAAGCATAACTTCCGAGGCGCCTTTGAACTCATCAGCCGTAGTTGAGCTGCGACGCTGCTGTTGTTTTCTTCATTCAGATGAACCTCCAGCGCAGCGCCGTCAGCTACCGGGGAAACCTTCGACATCCCTCCCAGAGAACCAAACCTCCCCTTCGGTCCTCTACAGGAGGAACGAACAAACAAACCACCACTCATTTTTGTTATTGTCATTTATTCGGGTTTTTTTATTTATTATTTATTCATAACAGCTTTTGAGGATGCTACGCGCGCGGCACACGACTTTCATCGAAGCGCGCGAGCGATTCGAAGTTGCTAATTAACTGATTTACGTATTCGAGAAGCGCGTGAGGTTTGCGCGCGTGCTGTAGGTATTTTTGTTGAGTAGTGTTTGTTTCCCCCATTTTTTTTATTAAATCAACAGCGCTTGGATTTGAACCGTCATTACAAAGCAAGTGTGGAGCCGAGGACGAGCTCAAGACCATTTAAGACAGGTAGGAGAACATTACTCCTGTTTTCCACTTCACTTTCGGAGACGTAAACACTCTTGAAGATGTTTTGTCATGACGTCCACACTGTTAAGTCACACTGACTCCTAATCCAACTACTTATATGTAGTATTATTGATTCAAACACGAGTTTTTGTGAAGTCTGAGCTCAAGCCGCAGACCGACTGAATGATTTGATTTGCTCCTACAGGATTATTGAGAGTCTCGGCAGTTAATAGCTGCCTGACATGACAGAGAGCCTGATCTAACGCATTATGCAGGCTGACATAACCAAGCCGCCCTCCTGGCATCCGTCCTGCCACACGACTGCTTTTGGCTGCACATCCTCTGAAGTGTTGCTTTATCACAGCCCTTGAGAAGAAGCCGAGCTTTTGTGCAGTTTGGCCAAGCGTTTGTTGTGATCTCTGTGCATCCTCAGTGTCCTCTCAAACCTGATGAACTACCAGCACTTTCGTGGTGTTTCTAACCCTCAGTTAGGACAAAGGAATGCATGTTAGGGTTCCGGACTGGATGCTCCTCACCTTTCTCTTTCTCTCTTTTTTTTTTTAATCAATAACAGCTGGAGTTACTTGCCAGGAATTCCACCATTTGTTGTTGTTTGCTTGGAGGCAAAAGTATGTTTTATAGAGCAGAGAGTGAAGTTTTCAGACTAGAAAAGAAAAGATCGCTGTAATAAACAACAGGAAGTGGTCTGCATGGTGGGCCGATCCTCTTGTCTTTGCCCCCCCCCTTTTTTTTTAACTTTCATCACAAACACTTGCTGTGATTTCCAGCTCTGTCACTGCACTATCAATCATATCTCGCTCTCAGCAGACTCTTCTGCTCATTAAGGATGTGAACCCGCAGGTAGCCCCCCCCCACACACACACACACACCCCACCAAATACACACACACCCCACCACCACCACCTCCCAGCCATTCATCTCCCTTGGCAGGGCGCAGAGACTCACATCTGGAGCAGAATATCAAAACATGGCTCTCAGCAGACTTATAGTGTATGCAGAAGGAAATCCAGCGCTGGTGCCAAGCACAAAATGAAAACCACAGTGCGGGTGTGCGAGTCGGTTTTGAACCTGTACCCGTTTGTAATTTAAAAATTACAACAACAAAAACCCCTCAAAGGAGCAGGTGTTGTGGATAATCGGCAGTACGGTTTAAAGCGCTCGACTGGGGAGGATTTTTCAGCTCGCTTTGCATCATCCCTCCCTTTTTTTATCCCCCTGTCTGTCTCTGCTCTGTTTTTGTGTTAAAAGTTATCAGCCGCCACAAGTTGAGCTTGACTCAGTGTGTGTTTCTGTGTGTGTACAGTATGTGTGTCAAGACCGCAGGGTGTAGCCCGGAGTTCTTTTTTCCCCCTCAGGCTCTGCTTCCCCATCATGAATGCGGCTTTGTGCTCCAGGATGACACACAAACTCCTCGAGCAACTTAAGAGGAAAGGTTAACACATGTTTGTTCCTGCAGAAGTTTAAAAATAGAAGAAGTTGGGTTTTTTTGAATCCCAACTGAAAAATTGCAGTTAGGCAAAGTTTGCCTCACAAAACCAAGATGAAAATAATGCAGCCTGTTCAAACCTTGGCTGAAACTTCCTGACCGTCCCGTCATGTCATCATTTCCTAAGCAGATTTTTTGGGGACTGTTCCGATTTGATACTCTAGAAAACCCGTTTAAAAAAATGAACACATTTAATAAACAGATCCAAGTTTTCCTCTATTCTTATTTTATGAACCTTCTTATATTCTTTAACACTTAAACAGAGGACTTCTATGAAGTAGCTTGAACAATCGAGGCAAAATAGTGCAACTATTAACTAAAAAAAGCATTTAACTAGTTAAAATAGGTGATAATTAGTCAAGTGAGAAAGTTTGACGATTGTAGCTTTAGGATCTTTAGAACTATTGAACATTGATGATCCGATGTGATTCATATGTATATTAAAAACTCTTAAAAATGACTTTCTTCCAAAATCCTTGTTTTGCGTTAATATCATGTTGCATGAATGTAGCTCATGTCAATCTAACCATTTATTATAGGGCTGCAAAATATGAGGAAAACATGCGATATGCGATATAAGTGATCAATATGGGGATAACGAAATAATTTGCGGTATATAAACAAATAGAAAAATAACCAAAAACATCATTTCCATTTCATTGCAACAAATTATACTCCAAATGACCCTCATCGACATAGCTGACAGTCGTCTAACATAATAGGCCTCCATCTGATTGGTCAACAATGGGAAGGCGTCCATCTGATTGGTCAAAGCATAAAGGGATTTATTTGATTCGTTAAATGCTTCAAGCTGCCATAAGATTGTTTTAACACATTTTGGGTTTACGATTTATTGCGATATTCACCGTCTTTCGCGATATGCATATTGCAGAGCTGGATATTGCGATAACGATAAATTTGCGGTATATTGTGCAGGCCTAATTTATTAGTTTTGACTCCCTTACGTTTCTCCAAGAATTTTTTTTTTCTTTTGAAATGCCTTTGTAGGTCATAGTTTGAAATAAGACAAACAAATATAGACACTTGCTGTCAGTTTTAAATGTTTTGTAAAAGAGTTTTTGAGTCTGAATCTGTGAATATCTCCCTAACATGACCAAAGTGTTTTTGTGTGCCTCCTGCTCAAACTAGTGCAGTATTCTGCTTCTTGCTGTGAGGCAAGAGCTCTAACCACTGCGCCACCGTGCAGCCTGTATAATGGAATAGATAACACTAATAGGATGGATATATGCACGCTTCACTATTGTAACCGTATTTATAAGTGTCTAGTATTTTAGCACAATATATTTTCAATTATTCAGATAACCATAGCATTAAGGAAATGCTAACAAGTCAACTAAACTCTTTATATAACTTTAAATCCCTAAATCCATTGAATTGTTCATCCTCTGTGTTGCCTTTTACGGACAGCGCCACGGTCACCACTTCTTTTTCTGCATTGCTATCTGTAGCACATAGTGATACACGCACCTACAGTGCCCTCTAGTGGTTAATAGTTAGAATAAACACAAGAGCCTATTTGTTTTTAAAAATCACATATAAATCACAACTAAAAAAATGTTTTTAACTTGAATTCTACTCAGAAAATTACAGTAAAAACTCTCGTCAGTACAGATAGACAAAGTTGGTTTTGATTCTTAAAAGGCAGAATAAAACATGAAAAAAAACCAATGTCCCATTTAGTCTAAAAATGCACCCCTCTGCCTTTTAATGTGCCGCGTCCACCTCTGGGGAGCGCGGGCCGTGACGTCCTCTCACAGCCTTGGCCTCTTCACCCCACGACCACAGCGAGCCATCCCCAGATAGTCCGTAATGCAGCTGCCCTGTCACAACACATGTGTCACCGCTCAGCGAGAGGAGCGCCGCGCGAAACCCCTGCGGGCCTCGAGCCCAACTTAGTCACGCCACCGTGGCCAAGACGCCAATCTGATAGCTCCTGACAGGCTGCAAGCTGGCACAAACAGTCAGAGAGGCAACACACACAAAAGAAAACAAACAAGATTTCTGAGCTTGAAATGAATCTGTTACCATAAAAGGATTCTAATATTAGATTATTCTGGAAAACACAGTGAAATGTGTTACTTATTCTGTTCGTTTTGAATCATTTTAAGAAGCTGTCTCCACTATGTAGCCTTTTACCATCGATTTCCTGCTTGGAAATGCCTCTGCTTGATTCATTCAGGACATTGCGTTGCCTTGTGACTGTGGTCCACTTTTTTTCTGGCGGGGGGTTAATTGCTTTCCATTTGAGCCGCTCAGTCTTGATGCATGGCACACACCGCCTCGCTGCGGCTGTTCTTAAGGAGAGCCTGATGTCATAAAACCCATTATCTATTCTTGATCTGTTCTCTCTTGCCGTATGCGTCGCCCTGTGAAGCCAGCACTTGCACACTTTCCACCCCCTCCCCAGCAGGAGCGCCGATGCTGTGAAGCCTCTCCATATTGAGAGGAGGTGGGCTGTGTTTACTTAGCGGTCTCAGTTGATGTAAGATGGTGAGCAGGAGATCGTTTTTCTGACAGCAAGCTTTTGTGACTGCAGTGTTGCAGTTTGCAATGTTTGATGGATTTGTGTAAATCTGATCAAATAATATTCTTTTCAAAATAATGCTTTGACTGTATTAACATTTGATGCTAAATGACCAGCAATTATAATATGAACTTCACAAATAATTAATAATCTGTCTATGTTTTGTTAGCATAAGTTTTGAATCAGGAAAAAGGGAGCAGTTGCTCCTGAAAACCTGAAGGATACAAATATCGTTAGGTTAAAATGAAAGGGAAATCATTTACAGAATTAGTCCATTTACTGTTTTTACCAAGAGACATTTTGTCATTAGTGTGACCAGTAAGAAAATATCATATTTTGTGGCAAATCTGTTAATATGAACCAATCATTTTTTGACCATGAAGCTTTATAAAGGTTATGATATAAGATTTAACAAGTTGTGGGGTTGTCAGCAAATAAACTGCATTAACTTGTGTTTAAGCGATATCAGTCTGTTTTTATGTGTTACAAACAAGGTTGGAGTTACAGGTCTTGTGAATACACTAATTTGACTAATGTTTCTAATGTGGCTAATTAGTAGCGTGTTATAAACAAGTTGACATACCAGCAAGCAAAGAGAAGGCTGAGAGAAAAAAAACCTTAGCGCACACATCCCCTCACCCCCGTAACTTCAGCTAGTTGCCTCTGTGTAGCATTCAGTCTAAACTTATGAAGCAGTGCAACATGTGACAATTTCCCCTGCCCGCAAGCACAAACCTTCGAGTCCACCTGCTTTGCTCATAGACATGCTTAGCATGGGCGGAGCAGGTGACCGGTCCTGTTAGCACACCAAAGCCTACTCTTGAGCACCATCTAGGCATGACATAAAACCAGTGTGCAGTAGTGACCCACAATCTGAAGAAACTGTTAAATGTTCGACAAACAGATCAACAATCGGCATAGCCCAGCTTATATCCCCTTCCGGTTTTCAAACCCTACTGTGCATGTGTGAATGATTTATTCCGACCGAAAGTGTGACCCATCTGAACGTTTGTTATATTCTGAAAACATTTTTCCGGGCCCATCTACACGGTTGGATTCTAATCCGACTATTGATCCTATCAAGATATTTTGTACATGTAACCGCGGCTTATGGTGTCGACTCGCAACGTGACGGGGGCGTGGCATCACGATGGTGTCTCTCCATCGGGATGTCAGTCACCCATCACGATGGACCCCTAGTTTACATGACACATTTTTACTCTGATCAGGCATGTGTTCCGATTACTTTTGTTCATGTCCAGGTTCTTTGTATGGTTTTTCAGCAAGAAAACAGAAACAACTCATTTGAGATTGAAAATAAAACATTTCATAGACAGCCTGAAAACGGCTAAAGCAGAGAGTAGAGCTCTTTTACATTTGCATGAATGGGATTCAATGGAGTGGTCCATTAAAGCAGTGTTTTTCAACCAGTGTGCCGCGGCACACTAGTGTGCCGTGGGAGATGGTCAAGTGTGCCGTGAGAAATTGCCCTCATTAACTGATCTAAAAGCAATTACCATCTCCAGGATATCAGCTCTTTGTTCATTCAAACAGGCCCTGATAAAACACTGAGAAGTTAAGAATATGAAATATCATAAAATTATTTTTCTTTGTGTTTATATGATTCTATTAAAGACATTTTGATAAGAATAACGGGATACCGCGATTTAGCTGCAGCTATAACTGTGTAAGGAAAAGTCCCGCCCCTTTAACTGTCTCCACCAATCATTCTTGAAGGCTTAATCACATGACATCAGTCTGACCAATCAAAAGTGGTTAAAGTATTCACTTCCTTGTTTCGATTTAGCGCAAAAAAGTCTCTCTGTTCTAACAAAAATACCAGCTAAAGCTCCTCTTTAGCGGTGTAGCTTTCCACAGAATCTGGTATCAGACTGGAACAAGTGAACAAAACCATAAAGCTCAAAGACGCTGGTCTTTCTGCGGTCGGCGAATTATCGGCACTACATCTCCCATGATGCATTAAAGTGACTGTCATAGTGCATAATGAGTCTCTCCTCTTAACGTCTTAAAACAACGAACACACATCAAACAGTTTTTGAATCTTTTGACTTAATTTTTAATACATATTTTAGAAAAAAACAGCTGCAGCTTCCAGCTTTTTCTGCAACTATTATCACAAAAATGCATGTGAGATGCAGAGCGGCTGTAGATCAATAAAGACTGAGATTTTTCTTTTTTTTTATTTATCTATTTTTTTGGATGCTGGTGTGCCGCGGGATTTTTGTCAAGGTTAAAGTGTGCCGTGGCTCAAAAAAGGTTGAAAAACACTGCATTAAAGTATAGCAACCCCCAACCTGGAATGAGATAATGAAGCAGTGAGAAAACTTCATGTTAAAACTCCTGGTAACTCAACCACAGGTGACTCTTTCAGAGCCATGTTTGTTTATTTACTCACATAAACAGTCCCAAAACAGACCTGTCCTTCTGCAAGAGTTTTATTGGAACTCTTACTGTGAAAAGGCACATTTACCGTTCACATAATATACTGTCACCATGAGATGAACCTTATTATGGTATAAAGACCCATAACTTTCCTTTTTGCTAGTTTTATTTGACAGTATGTCTAAAAACGTTTGGAAAATTTCTCAAAGTAGCGAATTGTTTTTTTGGTGATAAAATATAAACTGTGATTCTTCTTAGGTAAATTGAAAGAAACAGTCAAATAGATACAGTAATTGAAAGAGTGTCAGAATTACAGTCTCCAAAGAGAATAATGTTGACCTCCAAGGTCAAAGTACATCAGCGTCAGATCTCACTATCCACTGCTGTTTGAGCTGCACGTTTTGGTAGGGCTGCGTTGATAAAATTGTTTAACCGATACGAATCGACCCAAGCTTAATAAATCAATAATCGATCCATAAAAGTAGAGATCGATCTTTTATACCTTTCCTTTTCTGGTGACCTAACGCATAACAGCAGTAGAGCCAAAGTCCATTAGCTTGATGCTAACGTATAACAAATTTTCCCAAAGGACGGCTAATGTTAACGCTTGGTTGACATAAACAGACATTGCTGTCTAAATGAACAGCTTTAAATACTTACTGGCGTGAATTTTTCCGAACTCTTTTGAGAAAACATTTTTTTTAAGTAACCATTTATGGTATAAAGAATAGTTTTTTTGCTCAAATCTTCTGAAATAAAGTGTAAAGCTATAGCGCAACCTTCACCTAGGGGCCAAACTGAAACTGCCTCCAAGAGAGGCTGAGGATTTATTTTTCTTCTCAGTTTGATAAACCATGGAACACTGTACAGTGTGAAGCAATATTAAATGGCGTATATTTGTATAGCGCTTTTCTCCCTTCCTCAAAGGCCCAAAGCGCTTTAAAGTCACAGTCTCATTCACACTTCTCCCAAACACTGCCAACCTTCCACCAGAGGCAAGGTGGGGTTTAGTGTCCTGCTTGCCCCAGTATCAGATTAATATGAGTATCAGCAAAACATATATAGATTAATGTATTTATATACAAATATGTTTAAATTATGGAAGCAATTCTGTAGCATAATTAAAAATAAAAGTCAAAACCAGAAATGCTTTTTCATTTTCAAAATAAAGCTGCATTTTTTGACTCAAGATTAAAATGAAAAAACAATCCACCAAAATGTGTTTTCATTTTCTTCTTCAACACTGCTTATCCTGTCACTTAATTAAAATGATAATGAAAAATTTCCGGTTCCGGGTTGGGCGCATGGCGTGTCTCTCTGCGGATACAACTATCTTCAAATTACTTAAAAAGTTGATTTTCTCCATAAAAAGAAAGCTGACCATGGCCCCTAAGAAAACCCAGGAATACGAAGACCATGTTGATTTCTAAAATAGTTATTTTTTACATAATAATTAAGTAATTCATCTTTGTCATGTGCTTTATCGATACCTTATGATTTTAAATTCTGTCTCATAAAAACTAGGAACCGGATATTGATAAATCATGTAATAAAATGGTTACAGTATAACGGGGTGGAATTATATAAGTTCGCTTCCTTCCACTCCCTTTCAAGCAATATTTATTAATATGTCTAATTATCCTACATTTGATTAGTTACTGTATGAATGCACAACTGATGATTATATTGCTTTGGTGTATTATTTCTACTTAATTGCTTGAAATAAACCATTTCAAATCAAAAAATCAAATCAAAATGGTATTTGACATTTCATTTTCAAAAAGTTATCTGGTAAATGTGTTGCAAAATTAATTTAGAAATGTCTAATTTGACTATTAAAATGGAATAACAGAAATGCTTTTTTATTTTCAAAATGAAGCTGCATCAAATGACTCAAAATTAAAATTAAAAATCAATACTTCAAAATGCTTTTTTCATTTTCTACTTAAAAAGCGCTTATTCTGTGTCATAATTAAAATGAAAATGCAATCCTCTCTTTGCATTTTCATTTTAACATCCACCCTGCGAACATTGTCGCATTATTCAATTTGAATTAGCATTTCCAGCGGGGAGGCGGGGCGATGACGTCAGTGCTATCTCCGTGTGTCTGGCTGCAAAACACGGAGTTACTGCAGAATTGAGGTCAAGTCAGTCCAATAGATGTAACACAGGATAGTGAACGATAACACAAGCAGCTGAAAACACCTAAGGACAGATGAGAAAGATCTGATCTCACTCTGTCTGACTAAACATCTGTGAAAAGAGCTGAAACTTTGTATCTGGGGGAAGCACCTCTTCAATCTGAGAAAATCAGAGCTGTTTGCTTTAAGAAGTAAACCAAATACCTACTGATGCAAAACTAGTGATTGTGATTAATGTGATGAATGGTATACAATTATATAGCGCTTTTCTACTTTACCTTAAAGGCCCAAAGCACTTTAAACTACGTTCACATCGCAAATTCAAGCAACCGCTTTCAATGAAAAGTCTATAAACGCACAAAAATGTACATTTCCGGCTTTTATGTTCAAAACCCATGCTTACACGTTGCTACGCAAGTTTGTACAACTGGTTCCGGTGAATGTACAAAATTATTTTTTATTGTTTGGCTTTTGGCTAGGTTTTGTTTACTTTTGTCTTTTTTGTTGTTTCAGTGATTATTATTGGCTTTCTTTTATTAACAGAAAAGTAACAATTTTGACAATTTTTTTTCTCCGTTTATTTCATAGGAAATTTACGAGGCTTATTTTAAAATCAGGTATTGTTTTGCAGTTGTACTCGTTCTTAGACAGGTTTTCAGTTTTCTAGGCAGCTGCTAACTTCCCTGTGGTGTCACATGGAGAATTTTCTCATACAAACACATTTTCACACGTTCAGCTTATAGCGGGATACACATGTAACCCTGTGTGTGTCAGCATACAGTCATATGACAAATGCTATTAAAAGCTGTTTTTATCTCTGCGAGAGTTAAGAATCACAAACATCATCGATCTTTATTACAACTTGTCAAGCGGGTTTTCTGGTTTTACTAGATGTTTATGTCATCTGTGGGGATAAAAAATGGCACAGCCAAATTTTACCAACCCACCCCCGACTTCAGCAGGGTTTTGAGTTTATTTTCGCTTGACTTAACTCGTAGTCATAATGTTTGTACTGAGGTGCTTATGGACTGTCCTCAATTGGTTTTACTGTGGAAACCACAGAGGTCTTTTTTATTGGTATCTGTTCCTCAAAGATGAAGGAAAAACCTGAGGAATAAAATCCTTCAGAGTAAAGACGCAGATACAGTAGACGGATGTGAAACACATCTTGGATCAATTAGCATTTTTGAGGCCGTGAAAACAAAAATACTTTGAGAGAGCACAGTTTATTAGAAGAATGCTGCACACTCCCTCTGAATCACAAAATGGAGTCTTGCCTGACAAATCTGCTTTCCTTTGAAGCGCTTTTGCTGGTTCTAGCTGTTAGCGACTGTGAGTGGAGTTCCCCAAAAAGCCACAGAAGAGACACACAAAAAATAAAGTCCCGTTCAAGTTACCGTTGTGTTTGTAGGTGGTTCTGGTTACCCACCTTGACATTATGGCTTCCTGTGATAACAGACAAAACCACTTCTGTCCTAAAAACCTGCTTCAGACGCTACAAACTCAAACTGGTACAGACATGCAGAAGACAGAAAGTGCGTTTTTTTTAACATGGTGACACAATATAAGGTTATAAGGCATCAAACACAATTTTTCAATTTTTTTAAAATATTCTTCAAGAATATTTAGTTTGCTTATTTATTGTAAGTTTTTTTTAAGTCAATTGGATTTAAAAAATAAAAAACATGCTGTTTCCTCTTTTATTGCAGTTGTGCTCTAAAAATGACCTGCAATAGGTGAATGAAATCCGCAAAGTAGGATTCTAGATCTTCACAACTGATCTGCTTGCGCCAATCTCTGATATATTTAGGATCCACACCAAAGTGTCGTGTAGATTCCTCACCAAATGTTATTTGGGGTATGCCACCGCTAGGCCTCCGGAATAAATCGCTAATTTATCGTTATCGCAATATCAAGCTGTGCAATACGAATATCGCCAAAGACAACAAAAATTGCAGTAAATGGTAACCATAAATTTGCTAAAACAATCTTATGGCAGCTTGAAGTATTTAAAAAATCAAATCAATCCCTTTATGTATTTGACCCATCGGATGGACCCCTTCACGTTGTTGACCAATCGGATGGAGCCCTTTTACATTAGCTGTTTGCCTTCTATGTAGTCTCTTGGACTAAATTAAGTTATGTTGAGTCTTATTTAATTTAAGCTGTTGCAGTGAAATGGAATTGATTTTTTTGGGTCTCTTGCTAATTGTTCATGTATCGCAAGTTAAATTGTCATCGCAATTCTGATCACTAATATTACAAATTGCGAGTCTTCCTCATATCGTTGAGCCCTAGTTACCGCATGAAATTAAAATGCTAAATTGAATAAGCATTTCTAGGCCATCGCTACACAATGCAAATACCACAGCCACACAAGGTCTGTATGGCTCTGCTCGATCTCGGAGTGGGGGTTGAGGGGTGTCTTAAAGGACCTCGGTTACTATTAGAGACCAGCGTCTAAAGTAACACCTGTTCGACCCACTGGCTATTGGAGACGGGACACAACTGGAAGATTTACCATTGTGCATTTAAAATGAAAGTGTTGTCTATATTGGATAACTATATCTAATATCTAATACAGACAACATAATTTACTTACACATGGCAAAATGGGAGTCTGAGCTATCATTGAATTCTTGTGACCAATTCTGCCTACAGATCTGTCTGAATGCCTTTAATATGACCAAAACTCCAAATCTGCAAATGATTCAGTACAAGATTCTTCACAGAACTCACTATCCGGGAGAAAGGTTGTTTAAAATGGGCCATGATCAATCTATGGTACGCAGACGGTGCACAAGTAACAGCATAGAAGACTATATACAGGCTCTATGGTTCTGTTCACCTGTCCAAACATTCTGGTGTAAGGTCTGTGAGGATTTATCAATATGGTTTGAATATAAGGTCCCTGCATGTCCCCAACTCTGTCTATTAGGCGGCCTAAATAACATTAAAATGGAAACCAACAAGGCACACATGGTTCTCACTGCTTTGTAATTTGGAAAACTATCCTCCTGACGTGGAATCCAAAACCAAGTTTAGCATTAACCTATACAGAAATCTCCTGTCAGATCACATCATTTCAGAGATTATGGCAGCTACTAGGGCTGGGAATCACTGGGTACCTCACGATACGATACGATTTGCGATACATTACTCACGATAGCGATACTATCACGAAATGGCGATAATGCGATAATCGATATATCTCGTCTCTTAACAACTCACGATATATCAAACTTTAAGAAAGAAGAACTCTAAAAACAGCTTTTTGGAAAATATTGCCCCATTTATTTTTTAAACACTATGATCATAAACAACTTGTGTTCTATTTGGTGTAATGAATAACAGACTTTTGTGTAACATTGCTGAAATCAGTAATACTCTGTCTTTGACAAACAATGACAATTTTCATTTGGACATATCTGTAAAATTTGGTTTAAACGATAGCGAACATGAACAGCAGTGTCATTATTTAGTACAAAATTGCTGTAAACAGGATAAAAAATGAATAAGTCAAGTAGCTGCGAGGCACATTGGTATTAACTTTTGAAAAACAAAGCCATAGCCATTGCTTAATTTAAAATAATAGCTGAAAATTAGATATTAATTCTGTGAACAAATTATAGTGTCTTTGTTAAAAAATAAATAACACCATTTAGTGCAAATGTGGTGTAGACAAAAATATAATTCTCACAGAAAAATAAAAATCAAGTAGCTAGGAACTTTCCTTTAAGTTTTTAAGACATAAACTGCTTTCAAAATAAATTACCAGGGATAAAATACATGAAAAACTTGAAGTGCATCTAAAAGTTAACGTCTTTGTGAACAAAACCTTTGGGGAAAAGCTGCATGTGATCTATGTTTATGTTCATGTTTTTCTGGAGAGAAAAACATGAACATAAACATATTTAGCATCAAGACGCCGCTCGTCTACCTCTGCTTAGAGGAGAAGGGGGGTCTAAGGGGTGGATGCCTCTCTTTCTTCCGTTTCCATCTCAGCCGTAGCTCTGGTCTGGACGTACACTACAGGGATCCTTTTTTCAGTATTTCCGAGAGGGAATGTCAAAGCGTGGCTCTACTGCATTCATTAAAAAACCAAATCCCTCGTTCTCCACCGCGCTGCAGGGGCCGTTTTCCGTTTGTTATTGCCGCTGCTCTGTCTCTCAGAAGACGGCGCTAGCTTCGTCTGGAAAAAAGTATCCGCGTCGGGCTGTGTCGGCTTCAGGCAGCAGCAGCCACAGCTTTCTCACACAACTCCGGGTGATGCAGCTTCAATGCTGCCTGCGCGTCTTTTAACTTGCTGCCGGCGCTTCTCATTGTTTTCCCGCTCCGCCATCTTTGTTTTGAATCTGTGTTCTTCTTCGTCCGCCCGCAACAACCAATCTCGCAACGAGCGCCCCCTATCGACCCTCCAAGGAATTGTCTTACCAAAGGATGGTTAATATAACGTTTTACAGGGTTTTAAAACGTAAATAAAAGGTCGATACTTGATGAAGACGTATCGATAATCGATCGCGGGACTAAATATCGCGATATATCACCATATCGATATTTTGGCACACCCCTAGCAGCTACCTCCAAACATACAGTATGTCTGCTTAAGACTCTCCCTGGTCCCAGCTGATTGGTCACATCACCTAGAAGGGGTGGGACAATGGTTGGGTCGGGTCCTGGCTGGTCCAGGGGGTTGGGCTGGGATGGGTTGGGTGGCTGAGGGTCTGCAGACTCTGCAAGGCTCTGGCTGCCTGGGATGTGGGGAGCTGCACACTTGGCTAGCATTGACGCTGGGGTCCCCTGATTGGTGTCTTCTGGGTACGGGGTAGGCGGTGGCCACTGGCCGACTTGGTAGTGGAGGGGCCGTGCTGGACGTATGGTTGTCTTGGCGTGGATTGTGAGGGGTGGCTTTTGGTTTTGTGGCCCGGGGACAGGTTTTCCTCAAGGGACAGAACAAGAAGAAAGGATTAAAAAAATGAGAAAAAAAGGGGGGGCAAAAGAGGGCAAAAAAAATGAAAGCATTTTGCAGGTCACCGCTATTGTCAGAAGTCAGAACTCTGTCTCCCCTTCTGGTGACCGGAGGGAGCAATCTCCAGAGTACCTAAGCACTTCATCTCCCAGCACACCCAGGGTAAACTTCCTACTTGCTACACACCTGACTCTCATTCACTCAACCAACCACAGCATACTTAAGCACTGAACTGAGCTGAGCTCAATGTGAAGTATTGTTTGGGTCACTCTGCTTTCTTTACTGGGGTGTATATCTGGACCCAATTTTCTGTCGTCTGACCATGGTTCCCTGCCCTGACCCTCGCCTGCATTTTGACCATCCTGTCTCTCCTCTGATGAGCTTATGCTTGTTATCGACTCCTGCCTGCCCTGATTGAGCTTTGTGGACACTTAGCTGAGCTAATAAACCTGCTGTACTTGCATCCAGCCGTTCTTGTGACAGCTATAGCTCTGGGTGGGTTTGTGTGTTAGCCTTGGTGCGGTGCTGGCGGCGCAGACTCTTCCGGGAAGGGGCTGTTCTCACTGGTTTACGTCAACTCGTGAGAACCCACTTGCTTTTGTGGATTGGGAGGGGCTGGTGCTCAGAGTGAAGGTTTAGAGGAAAACTAAGAAATTCGTGAACGGATCAAAAAACCGCTTTGGGGTTGTTTTTCATGAGGAAAAACAGTACAATAATCAACAGGTGGATTTTTCGTGGCATAGGCCTTTTAAGTTTCAAAGGTCAAACCTTTACAGAAAACAAAGTTCAGTAGTATAAAATGAATAAAGATCTACTCGCGATTGAAGATTTGTGTTAGATTTAGTCAACTGAGCGCACAGTACGGAGGAGATTGATTGACAAGGTAAACGGCCAATCAGAACACAGTGCGCTGTAAAAAACAAAACAAAGCAAAGTTACACAGAAAAAAATCTGAGACTGTGTAACTTGAACTGCGATACATTACAGTCAGATTCTTTTATTTATTTGCAAAACTTTCTACTAAACTGCATTGTTAGTTTGATCTGTATTAATTTGTAGCTGCTTTTTGCCTTTGTTTTATTTTTTATGTTTCAGTTTAACGTAATCCAACGCTGGTTTGGTTAAGTAGAAAGATGAGTATGTGCTAGCTCTAACCACACCAGGCGCTACCTTTAACAGCATTGCCTTCTCTCTGATTCTCAGAATAGGAAAGGGCTGCGGTGAACGTTGTAACCTTTAGTGCTTTTGCATAAGAAAAGCACAAGTAATGAAACAGGATTAATCAGTCAGCCTGAGTATCAGCTGACATCAGCTGTGTAATTGTCTGCTGTAAAACGGATTACTGCAGTGGAACTGTGAAGATTAAAAGTTCAAGACATCAGAGATGAATCTCCGTCTTCTATTGGCCATTTTGCCCATAAGTAAGTTATCAGACTCATGGAGCATTAACTGTTGATGACATAGTCTGATTCCTCACAGCCGGGTATTGCATGAGTTCTTTAAAATGGTTTCATGGCTTTAATGTTTACTGGTGTTTTCTTCATTAAGACCTCCAACAGGAGGGGGGGGGGTAGTTTTACAAGCTGAAGTTTATTCTTTAAACTGTTCTTAACTTTGTATGAATGAATGAATATATCTGTATTTATATAGCAACACCATCAGGGCACCAATGTCCTTTACATAGAGAAAAGAAAGAAAATTAAAGATTGAGAAAATTCAAAACAAAAATGTAAAAATAATAGAATAATGTTACAAAGGGCAGTAAAATACATCAAAGGCAGATTTAAATATGATTAGTTTAAAAAATAGATGCCACCAACTACTGAGTATTAAAAGCCAATCTATAAAGGTGAGTCTGGCCGATGTTAAAACCGTTTAGGTCTGATATCATGCAGCTTTGGAGGAATATACTTGTTGAATATACAGATACTTGTTGGCAGACCTTAATCCACCAACCAGTTATGTTAACTAAAGGAAGACCATTAAGAGCTTTTAAAAGAAACAGTAAAAGTTTAAACTGAACTCAATTAACAGTACTCGTAACAGTACTACTTGCCAGTCAAGTGAGTTGTTGACTGGAGTGATATGCGCTTGACTGGATGTGCTGGTTAACAGACGTCCTGCTGCATCCTGGATTAACTGCAAGTGGTTTAGTAAACGCCGAGTGACACCAAAGTACAAACCATTACAATAATCAATCCCAGAGGGAATCAAGGCATGGATCACTGTTTCAAGATCAGTGCAGCACAGGGAAAGTTTAACTGTAGCTTTCTGACAGATTCAGCTGCAGAGGTGTCACCAAAATCAATGCTATCTGTTTTTGTCTCATTCAAATAAAGAAAATTCTGGCTCAACTGCTGCTTTACAACATCACGATCAGTTAGAACTTTTTGTTAGCTCTATAGCTTGACTGAAGCTTAAAACTGTGTTCATTGTTGGATATTGATGTCCAGTTTATTGTAGCTGATCTTTAGTACTTTAAACCTTAACTGGAGTAATATTTGTGTGGATAAACCAGTGTGCACCCAGACAAGGACTGAACAGGTATATAAAAAAGCTGATGTCTACAGTCTGTGTGGTTTTAGACACACAGGCCACAACTGGAGGATGTAGCACAAGCAGACTTGAAAAAAATCTTCTTTATTCAGTAATTGCTGGCATGGTAGTGAGGTGGCCCAAAAGTAATACTGCACTGATGCACCAAAGTGCTCCCATAAGTGTCACCTTATATAAACAGTAGGCAGTGAGAGCTCTTTATGTGAGAGAGAGAGGGGGGGGAAAAGAAAACCAAATCAGAAAAGTTTTTTAAAGATCGCACATTCAGACTTAGCATGTTAGCTTCAGAGAAATGTTGTTCTGTTGAATGAAACTGCAAAACGACTTAAGCCTCATTCACATGCAAGGGGTTGACCTGTACTGATGGTGTCTGTTTTTTGGTTGCATCCATTGAGGGTAATAGAGAGGTGTGGTCGCATGTGACGGGGACCGTTATTCGGCGGCTCGTAGCGGCTACGTGTAGGGCTGGCCCAGGGGAAATCAGGGTTCGTTTCCCAGGGGGCGTGATCTTCAACCAATGTGAAGACCTTTCACACTACCGACTGACAATATTGCCACAAGGGGTCAAGTTTGGTTCCCCTGTGGCGGTCCCCAGCCTGGATAAAATACAGGGTTGGTTCACGTGCCAAACCACCTGTACGACTCAGTGACAGATGATTTCCTGTGGCGTCTCCTGATGGGATATGCTGAAAGCTGAAAGAAAGAGACTATTAGGCAGATTACAGCATGCACAATTGTTGTACCATGAAGTATCTGTAAGGATAATGTAAATTTCACGCACTTATCAGGGGATGCTGTCAGATGGAGCCCTTACACCCCCCTCATTGTTGAAGGTAAGGTGGCTCCTTACTGACCACGTACAATTGCTGCGCACACGTGGATGCCATAGAATGCCCACTCAAACTAGTTTCTGATTGTCTATTTTCTAACAGTTAGGCAGTGCACAAAGAGTACAACCGTATCACATGACCAGTTAGACATGCTGTTGCTCGCAGCATGCCTGTGGAAGAGATCTGCATACCTGTAATTATTATTTTTGTTCTATGGGCTCACTGAGCGGACTACAACCATGACCTTTTGGGGCGGAACACCTGCCCATTTGCCCGTCTTCACCCTTACCAGCAGTTGTGACTCAGGCTTAAACCGCCCTTAAGGAGAAGCAATAGATCTTTGCATTTTCTATGTGTAGTGAATGTGTTGTGTCTGATCGAACCTTAAGATTCACTTCCAAGTTAAAATCAAGATCTTATCAAGAATGTTTCCCTTCTTACCCCTGTTTGTGTTGGCTGTGCTGTGACCTTCACACTGACAGCTCAGCACAGGCCATTATAGGTGAAGTGCAATAAAAGCTTCTCCGCTGCTTTTATTCAGATGACTGACTGGAATGAGTGGACGGTGATCATCGCTCACACAAAAACAGTGCGATGAAGGGAAGTGCCGATCATCTGAGCCCCATAAAACCTTTTGGACAAATATTTGCACCACCTGGCAAAATTAGCGCTGTTTGTGGAGCCTTCATGAATATTTACGTGATTGTTTTGCACACCCGTTCGCCATGGAGGTCTCAGCTGACTTTCCATGCAAAATATTTGATCACAAAACAAGTTTTGCATATCTGAAATTGTGTTTGTCTGTCTATACCAACGCTACAGGGAGTGAGTCAATCACAGCAGCAGAAATCAGCCCTGCAGGCGATCTGTCTCCACTCATGACAAGGCTCCTAAGGCACTTATCTTTCACTCACTGACTCACTCCATCTATCTATCCCTCCCTGCTTCCCCCCCTACATCGTTCCCTTCTTCTTCATCACTCCCTTCGTCCCTCTCGCAGTTTGCTCCGTGCTCCGATGTGACAATTAATTTCTCCTCGTCAAAGGGTGTCATGTAAAAGAAGGTGGGATAGAGATTCAGGTGGTAAGGGAAGCTGCAAGAGAAGAATGAAGCCTGCTGGTGAGCAGAGGTGAAGCACGCACACACCTACCTTCATCACCCCCCCCATCACCTAAATAAATGTTAAACAGAATCACACACATCACTGCACAAGCTCTCAGCAGCTCTCAGTCTTAGAAGACAGACAGAAAAACACAAGAAAGGAGGAGGAGGAGGATCAGCCCCACACAGCCTCGTCTAGTCCCTTGCTTTCCTTTCTCAGCCCTCTAATTTCTCTCCTTTCACACACATGCACATGCTTTGTGCACGTTGCCCCCCTTCCCATCCTTGAAGACCAAGAAGTGTTGTTGAACATGCTCTGTCAGTGCTCTCAATGTTGTTTTGTTTTTTCTCCCCCCCCCACACACACACACCGGTTCAGAGAGCTGTCAACTGTGACCGCTGTTGAAAGGATGTCAGCAAGAAAGAGAGGGAGGGAGAGTGGGAGAGAAACTTGGGGGAAGAGAGAAATGTCAACATGGAGATCCTTACAGAGATGGGGTAGAGTGACAGCATGTTTGTTTCCATGTGCCCCTGCAAACGCAACAACAGCGGGGGTGATGGGGGGGGGGGGTGAAGAGGGAAACAGCTGGGGGTGAAAGAGCGACATGAAGATGGGAGATGAGAAGGCTGGAGCTGCTAATTAACACTGGCAGCAGCGCTGAAGAGCGGAGGCACGGTCCAACTTAGTATGTGCACCTCTGTGAGGAGCCTCCAGAGCTGGAACCGTGACGCAGCCGCAGACGTGCCGTTTCATCAACGTCTACGGCTGCTCAACAAAAAGGTTTGCCACGTTGTGGCGAATGAACCCAAATTCGTTGTGTCACTAAACTAATGCATAAAAAAGTTGCCTTACAGAGAAAAACAATTTGAGCTTCTTTTTTTTCTTTTTAATTTGAAATCTGTTTTTGATTTATGTATTTGTGATGCACACAATTGCACTTAGTGTAAACACTGGTGTTTTCATTCTAGCTATATATATACACAGACAAAATTAAACACTTTTAAAATGTCACAAATGACCTTATGACCTCAAAATAAAAGCAGTTCTAGAACAGACTGTGGTAGCAAACCCTCAGGAACTTCAGTTGACAATGTTGTTGTGCTGAAACTGGTGTGTTGTCTCAAAAATGGCAAAAATAAAAATGAAACAATGGAGGAGAGACAGACTGTCAAAAAAACTGAAACATGTGGCTTTTTTTGCAGGGAAAAATTTGCACAGAAAGTCAAAGTGTCTGTGAGTTCAGTTTGTGTCACTTTCTAAAAAACTCTGGAAATACTGACAGGAAGACCCAAAGTCACAACTGAATCAGAGGACAAATTTGGGAGCTGATGTTTGCGATAGTGGCAGCTCACAGGATAACAGCTTCAAGCAGAGCTTCATTGTAGTTGTTTACAGAGATGCAGGTTTTCAGTCAGAGTTAGGACATCAGACTATAGCAAAGAAAAAACATCATCACTGGACATCTGAAGACTGGAAGAAAATGTTTTGGACTGATAGATCTCTGATCTTTGGTTTGTCCTACACTCAGAATCTGAGTACACTGCCAAAATGGTGAAAACATGGCTACACACAGTGGGACACAAACTTTCAAACATGGAGGAGGAAGTGTCTTTGTTTTGGGCTGTTTTATTGGATCCAGTGTTGGTGACTTGAACAGTTTGAGAGACCCCTGAACCATCACAGCTACCGCCTGCAGTGTCACAAAATCATTACTGGTCTGAGTTGTTTTTGATCTGATGACTATAACAAGGAATTAATGAAATAATAATTAATTGATTTTACAATGAATTGATTTCTAATCCTACGATCCAAGCAGATCAAGATGAGGCAAGTTGTTAATTTAATCAACTATACCATTATAAACTCGTTCCAAATTACATCAATTTTGGAAAATACTATTTGGATTGAGACTTGGTAGGTAAAACAACCAAGTGCATCACAGCAGACAAAACACATGTGACGGCAGCAAAAAAAGATCAAGCCATCGTTACAGTCTAATGTGTGGAAACACTTTGAATTTAGCAAAGACATGTGACCAGACAGTGAGCTAGAATGTTCTATTAACGTTCTGCTTGTATTATTTTGAGGAGAAAAACAAAAGTGGGCTGAACTTCACCTGTACTGTTCAGTATCAGGTATTTGGTTGAACTTTTTGGCTAAAGATGTCTTGGATTGACTTTAGGTCAGTGAATTGGAGTGTTCAAAATGAACCAAAATCGACTATGAATGGTATCATTACCCTTGTGCTATCCTAGGCACTTTGACATTGGGAGTTGGGTCATCTAGACCCACTAGACAGTGCACTGAACTTTTTTCTTCAGTGATTTGTGAACCTCACTGGTTTCCATGGATTACATGAAATCCTCTTTAGCTTTATCATAGTAGGGATAACACGTCAATGGTCATATTGACCAGGGAGGCACCCCTACATAAACTGTAGTAGTGACAGTTTATGATCATGTGCTCTAAATCCTGTGTCCATAAAGTGTCAAGTGACTTAAGATGGCGGTGCGTGTGGACGCAGCTCAGGGCTCTTGTCTTGCTGCATTTAAAATTCTTTGTGCAACTTTATTTTATTTTACTGTACAGTCTTTTTCACTTGTACCCGTACACACCGGGACGAATTTCGCCGGCGTTTAACGCCTCGCGACTAAACAAATGGCACCAATGAGAGTGTGCACACCGACGTGAAAAAACGGCACGCGTCAAAAAAAAACCCGCCTCGGGTTCGTTTTTTTTTTTTTTGACGCGTCGCGTCGAAATCTATTCGACCAATGAGAATGGCGCTTCTGCACACGTGTCTGGAGCTTCTGAAGTTACAGTAAAACACAACTTGGGGGCGCTCAAACACAAAACTACCTTTCTGGGCACACATATCAGCGAAGAAGATAGACGCCGAGTAGCGTCTACACTGCCACGAAGAAATAATAACGGACATTATAAAATATCCCCGAACCAAGCACCAGTTGGAGCAACTGGTGCTTGAAATATTCATGTTTTCTTTGATTCTGACAATCGTTTAAATACTTGCTCTCTTCTTCTGAGTGAAAAGCGACTTTAAGAAGCGTAAAGTTGCGCAGCGCCATCTTGTGTGCAGGAGTATTTCTGTTTACATTAAGCGCCATCTAACGTCAGGGAATGAAATTGCATGTTCGCTCGGCGCATCGTCAGTGAAAATCGCCTGGGTGTGAACACAAAAAATGTGGCGAAAAACGCTGGCGAATAACGCCTGGCGAATATTCGTCCCGGTGTGTACGGGCCTTGAAGAACAAAGTTTGACTCCAGATTCATACCTAGTCATACCTGTTAGAATTTAAAGCTACACATTTTGGGTTAATTTGACTTTCTGACTATTTAGAGCAGGAGTTCTCACACTTGTTTGGCTTGTGAGCTACTTTTATAACGAAAAGCTCGTAAAAAAATATACATATAAATTAGGTCTGCACACTAAATCGCAAATTCTTTATTATCGCGTTATCTAGCAGTGCAGTAGCGCAAAAGACAGTGAGAATGGTCATAAATGGTAACCTTAACTGTGCTAAAACAACCTTTTGGCAGCTTAAAGTATTTAACAAATTAAATAAATCCATTTATGCATTTGAGCAATCGGAGGGACTCCTTCATGTTAGATGTTCGGAACATGAGAAACTGGAGAAATACCAGGGACTCAGAGAAGAACTGGAGAAAGCCTGGAAAGTGAAGGTGACAGTGGTGCCTGTGGTAATTGGAGCACTCGGGGCAGTAACCCCCAAGCTGGAGGAGTGGCTACAACAGATACCTGGAAAGACCTCAGACCTCTCAGTCCAGAAAAGCGCAGTGCTAGGAACAGCTAAGATACTGCAGGACCCTCAAGCTCCCAGACCTCTGGTAGAGGATCCGAGCTTGGAGAAGAAACCACCCATGGAGGGTGGGAGGGGCGTTAAATAGTTTATACATATATATATGTGTGTGTGTGTATATTATACAACATATCTTCAGTGGGGCTGGCAGCAGCTTTCCGATCATGGCAGAATGTGCCCTCAGTGTGGTAAACGTGCATGTACAGTGCACGTACATGAAAGTGTCAATCATATTACATGGGTGATTATTCGCCGGACGGATTTTAAAAAATTATAATTGTATTTTTTTGTTTTATTTATCTTTGCCCACATGTCTTTCAACATGAGCTACCCTGTTCTAAAGTTTGTTTGTTTTTTGGCCTTTTTTGAAATTTGCAACATTGGACGCAATAAATGAATATATTTCCATTTTATTTTAGATTAAATTGATGTTAGTATCAATACTTCAACAGATAAGGGAAGCCACAGCCAAACAGACGACTTAGTAACAGTTGCATGTGTAGCAAAACTTTTATGTAAAAGAAAAAGTGTAAACGATGCAAGTGATCTCAAGTTGCAAACGTTGGTCTGTTTTAAGTTTGAAGAAATGCATGTCTATGAATTGGTTTGTTTTGTTAAAAATGCAGTTTGGGTTGCTGTCATCTTTTGATCTTAAAACATGTCATAGTGATGAAAGATGCAGTGCTGCTCTGTGTAATCCGGTGGTTTCTGCAGCTGGGTGGATGAAACGCTGAGGAGGGTCTGATGTGAGGTTCCTGTGGCTGATTAGTCAGTTGGAGGCAAACACTAGAAACGCATTACAGACAAATAAAACTGTTCAGCCAAGCAAAGCTGGGAGCTTATTGAAATGGACATTTTAATCAGGTACCCAACAGGGGTGAGGCTGAGACGTCGCCTCGGTTGGGGCTGCTAAAATGGCTGGCGGATGACGGTGCATGTTTGTGCTGTCAGGTGGAGGAGGGGAAGCGAAGGCTTTGAGAAGGAAAGGTGTTGACAAGAAGGTCTGGCTTGCTGATTCTCTCACAGCTGGCTTTGCATTCTGCATGAAGGGGAGAAATTAGCAGAGGACCAGATGACAGCCATTCACTGTGATCAAAAGGACACAGAGCTTTTCCTTTTTCTCCTCTGTGGATCCACAGAACCTCAGACAGGCTGAGGCTCTGGGGCCTCTCGGTGGCTGCACAGTAGGCCTCTGTTTTCAGATTGAAAAGGCTCAGTTGGCAGATTAGTGCTGCTCTCTGCCAAGCAATGTGTTGCACTGGTGCGTCTCCCTGTCTGCATCGTTTTCTTTTCAAACATTAAATTCTTTCGGATCACATTTTTGGTTGTTTTGTATAAAGAAGTGATCAAACTCTGTGTTAATTAACAGCAAACAGCATTACACCATCAGGAAAAGATGTTTGCCCCGAGAGTTAGACCTACGAGTTCCTGAGATGATTGACTGAAGCGTCCCGGTTCAATAGGATGAGTCAGATTCATTTCGTTGAACAAACTGGTGTCAAACATCTCGCTGCCTCTACTAACAGGGAGTTAATAGGGAATTGGTGGTGAGAGTGGGTGTCATGTCTCCATCTGTGAGCCTCACAACAGAGCAGCCATCTGACAGTTTGCTGTGTGTGTGTTGGTACACACACACACACGCTCGTCACGCAACTCCTCCTTTCTCAACAGCTGTGTGTTTGCCAGAAGCAGATAGAAAAGCTTGTTAAAATCGACTCCTTTAGGAGGGAAGTGTACGCTTTCGAGGTTTATAGAAATACAGCGATGGGTAATAATGTGCATGAATATTTAACCACAAGAAGAGTGTAAACCAAAGAGGTTTATTCCACTGACTGATCTGAGCTTCACTCTGCTTCTCCTCAGACCACGATCGGAGAGAGAGATGACCCTCGTCTTGTCCATGAATCCTTTCTTGGACGCAGAGGGAAACCCTCCGCCCTCCACATTCCCCCCCATATGGGAGTCGGAGCGCCTCGCTAAGGCCTGCCTGTCGAGTCGCGCCGTACCACGCAGCTCCGAGGAGCAGTTCACACAAGGTGCACGCTCAGACAAAGCTCAGGACTGACTTTTTGCTCAGATTGCACCAATTCTCCTCCTCATTTTCTCTTAGAGGCCACAGCATAAACACCCACTTTTTTAAGCCCCATTGCAGTTTTACAGGGTCACAGTTTGTTCTTTTGTTTATTTGTCGCTGCTGAAAGAAGGAAGGGGAAGCTTAGGCAAATAGTTTGTCCCAGCATGAAATGTGTTTTTAGATGCATTTTCAGTGTTTGAACCCAATGGGTTTTAGTAACAATCCCAAATGCAATATTGTGTGCCATCTTTACCACAGTTTTCACAACTAACACTGCATTATATTATGGGATTTACGGTATCTGTTCAGGGAAGCTGGTCACGCTGCTCTCTAATGCTCATACACACACCAAAGCTTTCTTACAGTTTACCAAATTATCAGCAAAAGGTCAGATTTTGGTTTAATCATCATCCTCACAAGGATTTATTGCTCCCTACACTAAAACTCCCATTGCATTAGAATAGAGCCTTTATCACAACATAAACTCCTTTTGCCTTTTCCCAAGCTACATTCTCCTGAAGACGTTATAGAGAAATCAGGCTGCATGTGCGATATGATTGGTAGCTCTCAAGAGCCCTGACAGACGGCTCCCACTTGCCGGACAGAGACCATTTTTCTGAAGATATTTTTGATGAGCACCATAACTGTTTCCATAAACCAGAATGCAAGTTTGGTGTTGAGCACGCAGGCGTTTGTGTCGCAGGCTGACTCGCAGTCATTCTTCCATCTTGTATTCCTTCTTTTCCAAAGCCAAATCTGAAATGTTTCTGATTCACAGACTTAACGCCTTCATGCCGGATGTCCCTAATTCACAACCTACTATTAAATCCAGGACTCCACTACATTTAGCATCACCTTGAATGGAAAAAACATTGTAGAATATTTGTATTTAGTTGGAAATAAAGTCAGACATGAAGGGGTTGTTAATGCTGCTTGTAGGTTTTTACCACTCAGAAACTGTAATTGTACCTCATCAGCATTTACTGAGCAGCTTTCACATGTAGCAGTAATGCTGATGCGTTTCTCCTCAACAATGTAGAGAAATCTCCTCTCACCTTTTATGTGATCATCTGAGGATTCTGTGCATTGATATTTGTTCCCAAATGTTCACATTATTTTATATCACTGAAGAAGAACAATAGGAAATGAAACCAGCACCCAGTTTGACTAAAGCCTTCACTTTCTCTCTGCAGAAGCTCACTGTAGGCGAGCTCCTGGCCATGTCTCCGTATCGAGGATCGCTTACTTCAAGAGGAAGTTTGTGGATGAAGAGGAGTCACCTTTCAGCTTCAGGTCCTACTGCCACACTGTGAGTTATCTGATGGACATTCAAACCTTCTCATTGCTTTCCCATCCAGAGAAGGTATCTGCTTCATTTGTGCAACTGATGGAACATGAGAAATCTGTTTAGGGATTTTTCTATATATGCACGGTGGGGCAGTGGTTAGCACTCTTGCCTCACAGCAAGAAGTCCCCTGGTTCCAGTCCGGGCTGGGGGACCTGAAACAGCATCAATGGGGGGACCGTTCTGTGTGGAGTTTGCTTGTTCTCCCTGTGTATGCGTGGGTTCTCCCCGGGTCTCTGGCTTCCTCCCACCGTCCAAAAACATGCTTCATAGGTTGATTGGTTACTCTAAATTGTCTCTAGGTGTGAGTGTGAATGTGTGCGTGATTGTGGACCTGCGACAGACTGCCGACCTGTCCAGGGTGTCCCCTGCCTTTGCCCACAAGTGGCCGGGATAGGCTCCAGCAGCCCCGTGACCCTGAAAGGGAGAAAATGAAATGAATAAGATATAAATACAAAAAAATAATAATAGTACTTATGAGATACAAGTACTCTAAAATTGTTTATCCAAAAAATGTAAAAGAAACACGTTTTCTTCTTTCGGTTCCCTTTCATATCAGAACACCTTTTATTTTTGTGGATTTGTGGAAATGAAAAGAAAACAATTTTTTTTTAAGCTGACAGGCTATTTCACCCCAAAATTGTACAACATTTTTGGAAATATCAAGTCTCTCGTTCTCTTTCTATCTCTCTTAGAATAGAATAGAATAGAATAGAATAGAATAGAATAGAATAGAATAGAATATTATCGAGGTTTAACAGTGACGTCAAATTTACATGAAATATAAAATGTTGAAAAACTAAAGCAAACATACTATTTCTAGTCTATATACTGAACTTAGGTTCTGTTTGCTCTAATAGTTCCTCATTTAACTTTGTGTAACTTTAAAAATGTACCCTTTCAAACTACATATTATATAACTACACATATTTTTCCTGCATACAATATAGTATACAATTTTACTACAGTGCTACACCTCTTATCCATACTTTTTATAATGAGACATTTATTTTGTAAATATTTACACTTTTCTGAATATTAGTTACTGATCTCTTTCTTTTGTTTTCTTTTTTAAGATCTCTGTCTCTTTTTTCCCCCAAATATATGACAAGCTGTGGGATTGTGTCCCTCATCATTTACGTTTGGGTTTCTCAAATGTGAATTTTTGACACGTCTCTGCTCTTTAATGCGTGTAACCAATCCTAGGCACTCTAACATTGGGAGTTGGGTCATCTAGACCCACTTGAGAAAGTCTTCCAGAAATGCAATCTGGATAATTCATTTTACAACATTTCACCATCTTTGATATTTTCACCTGAGTTATTGGAGTCAGTGTAGCTGCTTTAACCCTTGTGCTATCCTAACGTTGGGAGTTGGGTCATCTAGACCCACTAGACAGTGCTCTGAACCTTTTTTCTTCAATGATTTGTGATCTTCACTGGTGTCCATGGATTACATGAACTCTTTCCACCTTCATCCACCTTTGTCATGGTAGGGAGAACACGTCAATGTAAGGGTGGGGTCATCTAAGATAGCACAAGGGTTAATGTGAAGACACTTATGGATCAGACGCACTGAACGGTGTTGTCATTTATTCATGTATGTTACAGTCTAGCAGGGACTTGAGTTCACTAATCTGTCACTGTCTGATTATCTAACACAGATATGACGATGTGTATAAAGCTTCTCTGTGTCTTCTCTCAGGTTGCACCGGTTCTGGAGGAGCGTGCTCACGTGCTCCGCCTCTCCCTGGAGAAGATGCGATTCATCGACGACCCCGAGTTATTCCTGCGCCGCTCCGTCCTCGTGAATAACCTCCTCCGGCGTCTGCGAGCTGAGATCCTGCTCCAGAGCAGTGACTTGTGCTTTCCCCCGGGCCCTCCCTTCACTGCTGGCCCCTGCATCCTCCCGGCCGGCGCCGGGCCCGCCCACCAGTTGCTTCACAGAGCCATGCCCTCCCGGATCTGCTTAGCCCCCCAGGCCAGGCCGCCACTGCGCAAACGCTTGCGGACAGTCGGCGTAGCGCAGGGGGAACTGCGGCCCGACTGCGCCCAGACCTGCTGCTGCATCTACGCTGCGGCCGCCGCTGCAGGCCACTACATCCACTTCCCCTTCTCCATGTACGACGCAGCTCTCTCCAGCTGCCCCCCCACACCACACTCCTCTTCATTCTTCCAGCTAGCCGGCCACAGCAAGCTAGGCCTAACCATGGTTGTTGATGACGACGAGGATGAGGATGCTG
This sequence comes from Oryzias sinensis, assembly GCA_037389245.1. Taxonomy (NCBI): domain Eukaryota; kingdom Metazoa; phylum Chordata; class Actinopteri; order Beloniformes; family Adrianichthyidae; genus Oryzias; species Oryzias sinensis. The sequence goes on along the minus strand of CM074503.1, from coordinate 11,676,868 downwards.
AGGAGGAGGAGGAGGAGGAGAATGAAGAGGAAGAACATCGGGCAGAGGTGGATGAAGAAGACGACGAACAAGAGCAGTCGGGCCCCTGTGTTGATGTTAAAGACAAAGTCAGACAGGCTGTGGGTCACAAACACAAGAAGACCGAGGACAACTGCCGTGTGGAGGAAGAAGGAGACGAACCAGAGGAAAACGGAGAGGAGGAAGAGGACGAGGAAGAGGAGAAAGGTACGAGTCCGTGTCTTTGGGGTTCAGACGAAGAAAGCCAGAGATTTCGCTTGTGGCGCCGCAGAGCCCATAGACAGTAACCCCAAACGATCGACATGCACCGACGGCCGCATCTGCAATCAGTTGGAAACCATTTCTCTCGTTTTGCAAACCAAGCGATCTGTTTACTTTAATAATGCCAAGTCATGTGGACGTCAAAGGTCTGACATGTGGCACGCAGACAGAGGCCCTTCTCTGTTTGATGAAGGAAAACCTGAAAGCTCTGCTTTTTTTCCCCGACAGCGCCGTTTTCAAACATTTCTAAAATACGAGATCACATATCAGGGGATCCTAAAGCGCAAATGTGAAGTGAAGCTTGCTATTGCACTGAATCAAGGCTATTCAAGCACAACAGCCTCCCATGTGGGGCCTCTCATTGGTGCAACGGTCTTTCAGGACCCTAAACAAATCCCAGAATGAACTGGTTGGAGGTGTGTGTTTGCAGAATATGATGTAGCATTAAAAAAAAAGGATTTTAGCCAGTTCTGTTGATTAATCCACTCATATCTCTGCGTGCCTGTTTCTTTTTGTGGCAGTCTCAGGCATCAGCATGTGCTGCAGCTCGTAGAATTCAGATTACTTTATGACAACACAATCATATGAATTGTTAACTTGCAAATGAAAAGTGCCTTAGTGTTTTTCCCGAATACATGTTGTGTGTTTATGTGATTGTTTGAGTTACTAAGTGGCTACTTTGCATAATCAATGGCTGCTTCGGCATATAACGGGAGACAAGCATGTCGTTAGATGCAGAGGAGCTTGTAAATGTTTTTGTTTAGGAGTCAGAAGCAAATATCCTCACCTCAAGTGTTTGTTTCTACATCAAAATGCATGATTTCCAGCAAAATCCTTTGCTAAAAAAGAAGAAGAAGGAAAAAAAGCACAAACACCTTCAGCTTTAAACGACAGAAGTTTATCACTTGATCATTCGTGTCTTAATATTCATCAGCCAAGAAAAACCTTGTTTGGTTTTTTTCTCTCAGAATTTCTTGAAAAGTGCAAAAGTATCAAGAAAACTGTAATAAACACTTTGGGGAAACAAATCGGTTAACCTAGAGGCAACAAATTAGGTGTTAAAACGGTCAAAACTATCCACTGTGTGGTTTAACCTGCAGAATGAAGATGAATTTAGGAGGAACACACGCATGTGCTGTTTGAAAGACGCTTTCATGAGACGAATAAATCGCAAACCTTAAGACATAAACAGAAGACTTTGTCACATCTTTCCTTTTGAATCACACTGTTGTTCCATAGATTACCCTGAGATGAAAAACACAACGTTGGTTGGAACGAATTGTCAGGATTTGCAGGTAGAACAAGGTGATATGACCTTCAGTGCTTGAAAACAATAAAACATTTTGATTTTCCTACAAATTATTTAGTTTCTGGAAACGTACTGGTGTGCAAAGCTGAATTCATCAAACAGTTAAACCCTGTAGCTTTATGTATTGGACAAATGCTGAGCTGGAAGTTGACCCTCAAAACCAAACTTCCATAGTATCTCACAAGTCAGACTAACTGAAATGTAATTATTGCAGTTTTCACATCGATTTCAACCTTGCTTAAAGCGATTGAACTCCCAGCGAATTGACAAAAGACCAAGTTTCTCATGTAAATCAATGCAAACGACTCCAGACAAGTTCACATTCCGACTATTTCCCCCCGAAAATAGTGTTTACAATTCCAAAAACACAAGAAGGGAGCGCTGTAAATCCCACCAGCAGATCAATAACTTCTGCAAATGTTTTGAGACATTTTTAGAAACAACCTGATGGCTGTTTTTGTGTCCTCGGGTCAAGACACACAAACACACGTCCTCCTGGTTCCATCAGAGATAATCAATTATTCTAGTTTGTTGGTAAAGTTTGGTGTAGATGGAGTTCCATTGTCATCCTCTGCATGGCCTCCAGCTTTGCACAAACACCAAAGCACACTGATGGTAGCTACTCTCAGTCACTGACAGCGTAGCATTTGGTCTCATCTATAAAATATTTCAAGGTATGTGATGCCAGTGGGATATTTACCCTCTTAAAAATCCGTTTGAATTCTTGAGTTTGTACGTAGTTCTTTCAGAAATTGTGCTCATGATTTCTTTTGTTATATTTTGGTCCCTCAAAAATACACATTTCCCTCCATTCCTTCTAATGTCTTTTAAAAGTCGGTACATAGCAAATGTCAACTCAGATAAACCAAATTGGTTGCCACTGAAATACTCCACTGAAATGAAATAAACTTGAAAGTCCACACAGAAAGAGGTACAGGGTATAGAAATGTGTCCTACTTTGGTTTGTTTGCTTACAAGTCTTGGAATGAGAGGATTTCAGCGGTCAGAAATGGAGAAAACTGAGACAACAAAACATCCAAAACAGTATTTTTGGGTGGAAGATTCAATCACAAACCTGAACCAAAGTAAAAAATCCTAAAAAAATATTTCCCATGGTGTTTTTTTTTCTATAGCTCTTCTATGGCATACTGCAGTTTAAAGCACAAGTTATTTGAGTTTGACGTCCCTCGTGTTTGTATGTCCGTGATGATGACAACAGCAGGTACAAAAGTGGACATCGGGTGTGTTTACGTAAGCTCATCGCAACAAGTAAGAAAAAAAAAGATCAATGTTGGTTAATGGAAAAATATGACAAAGCAATATTTGTTTTGGGGCTGAAACGACCTGTTCATTTTCTGTAAAAAAAAAAAAAAAAAGAATTTGAAAAAACTTTTCAAGTACAAGTGTGCTTCAATAACTTTATGTGATGTTCTGTGACAAATGTATCATTAAAAGAATGGTTGTAAAAAAAAAAAAAAACTCAATCTTTTTGCCTTTCCTTCCATTGTCATACGGCTGTGTATCTTGAACATGATTCAATATGCGTGTCAATACAGACGGATATATAAAAGATTCTGCACGATATGAGGAAAACTTGCGATATGCGATATTGGTAATTAATATTGCGATAATGATATAAATTGCGGTATATAAACAAAAAGCAAAAAAAAACCAAAAACATAATTTCCATTTCACTGCAACAGTTTAAAAATTATACTCCAAATGACCCTTGTTGACATAGGAGGCAAACATAAAAGGGCTCATCTGATTGATCAACAACGTAAATGGGTCCTTCCGATTGGTTAAATGCATAAAGGGATTTATTTCATTTGTTCAATATTTCAATCTGCCATGAGTTTGTTTTAGCACATTTAAGGTAATCATTTATTGCTATTCTTGCCGTCTTTTGCGGTATGCATGTTGCACAGCTTGATGTCGCGATAACGATAAATTTGCAGTATATTGTGCAGGCGTAGATTCAACTAACATTGTGGTGACACCATACAGTCCAATTCTTTGAGGGATACAATCTAATCTACATATTTATTATTTAATTAAAGCTAAATGAAAACGTCTGAACACAGAAGCTGATTTTTTTATTTTATTTTAAGCAACAAAAACAAAATAAATGTCGTTAACATAAAATATTTAATATTAAAACTTGGCATTTTTTTTCTTTGTAGTTAAAAAAAATGTCATTTTATTGTATTCAGGTTACATTTGAAGTGCTAAAAAAAAAAGGGGGCAAAAAAATCCCATGTTTAGTGAACAAAAACACTCATTCCTTACTGTGGTTCACCTTCAGCCAATTGGAACTGACCTAACTTGGAAGAAGCAAGCTTGTGATTGGACAAAAAACAATTATTTACTTCCCCATCAATTTCACTTTTTTTTTTTTTTTTACAAAAAATGTGTTTTTCAACTGATACTGGTTGAAAAGGATAGATTTGTTTAAATACATATCTGGATCATTCACATCCTTGCATAACTGCATGAATGCTGTGTTTTTGGGGACTTTCATCAGAACCTCAATATTCCCTCCATGTTCACCTGCTTCAATTAAAAAAAATCATCTGCAGGCGTTTTCAAGACACGCCATCCTTCAGCATGTTGAAAATGAGCTGTCACACCTTTCTTTATTGAAGCATTATTTAAATGTTCTTTTTGAGCCACTATGGGGCTAAATCTGTGGATTATTTCTAATTCTTTGGAGCTTTTATCTGACATTCCCCTGGAGTTCTTGAAAGCAGCACAGCACTGCAGAGTTATGATACAGTTATGATTGTGGGTCCTTATTGCATGTTGTAGGTGAAAAGTGTTAAGGGGGGGGCGCAGAATCACAGGTCTGCACCCCTTGACAGTCCTGTTGCGGGGTGCAGATGGAAGATCCTCTCTTCTTGCCACACGCCTGCCACAGGGGTGTGTGGATCAGGCGGCGCGCCTCCACGGCAAATCCTTCCCCTTCAGATCCTTCACTGTGGCTGTTTCTCAGTTCAAATCAGCGTCTGAAGTACGAAAGCCGAGTCCTAATTTGTCATTTTGGAACTTTTAGGAAAACAAAACCAAATAAAATAACTAAGGAACAAAAGAAATAATAAGATATTTCTTTACATAATCACAGTAACATGGCTAGCACATTTAACAGGCTCTTTTTATTCATTTAACAGAAAGTATTTTTTTGATTTCATTTGTGCTTTTTTTCATGAAAGAAAAAGTGTTTCAACTCATTCAAATGAAATGTTTCCATCCAATCCTAGGTTATACATATTGAGGTTAAAGCCACACACGCATGTTCGGGCAGAAGAGTGCTAAGGAGAGGGGAGTCGGCATTTGTCAACAAGGAACTTTGGCAGCTCACAGTTGCCATGGGAACTGTCTGTTGCCGAGGACCGGTTTTGCATCACAAGGTCCTCAAATTGGCTCCAAAGCCTCAGAGGTCCTCCCCTCCTCCACCCGGCTCACCTCCGTCTCACGTAGCTTCAAACATATTGTCAGCTTTTTCTTTTCTTGTCACTCCCCCAACCCCCCCAGCCCCGTTTCTCCGTTCCACCACCTCCTGGTGCTCACACTGAATCCCCGCTTTTTTCGCACCTCATGTTTCCTAATTAGCAGGCAGCTCTGCAGCTCCTGTTTGACCAGACAACCAGCCATCCATCAACAGATAAACAGACACGACCCGGTTCTACCCGTGAAAGAATGCAGCTGGGACTGACTCGCAGGAAGTGCTTCCAGATTACAGCGCCTGGATTTTCACCCGTGTCTCTGCGGCTTAAGACCAACAAGTCGGTCCTGACCGGATCAATTCGATCCAGCTTACATAATGACAGCAGCTCTGGCCGTTGTCGTCGTTCCTGGGTGTTTGCCTCCAGCACAATGTGTGTGTTTTCAGAGCAGAGAGGAGCCGCTGGTGTTTGATAAACACTTGCAATGTTGGTGAGAACAGTCCCAGGCTGTGAAGCACGCTCCTCTTCTCGCCCCAGTGGAATTTTCTCAGTGCCAAGACAAAGCTGGCAAAGCAAGAGAGGAAATGAATGTGCTGTAGCGGCTGCAGCATCCAGATCTGGAGATAGCTGGTTTTCCAGCCATCCTGAACTGACCAAATGTTTGATGAGAACCTTCTGAAAGTATTCACATTCAGCTTAATGCTTAGATGTTTGTAACTCTTAGGTCAAAAGGAAAAACAAATCATTAGTTAACAAAAGACATTAATATTTGATGAAAAATTAGGGTATAAAATGTAGTTTTACCTAAAGACACAAATAAGAATAATGAGCTTTAGAAATCAAGGGATTCAGCGGGTTAAGATGGATGGTTGCTCATAATTGTTTAAAATGTTGTCAAAAATTGGCTTTTTGACTTCTACAGCTGATCTTAAAGAGACTTAGTGGAAACTATCAGCGATAATATTTGTTACAAATATTCTTTATTTGAGTTTTGGTCCGGATGTTCAGAAACCAGAAAAATCAAGATCAAATCAGTGATTCATATTAATTAAACTAGAGGATTCATTATATATTTATTATATTCTATATGATATTATAGAATATCAAGTACTCCTATTTTCTTTTAAGAAGACAAACTTTTATCTGTGTACATTTCATGCATCCAAAAATGCTTAGATTAAACCTTTTTTTCCTCAGATCATGGGTCTGGAACCTGAGGTTTTGGAGCCGCATGTGGCTCTTTTACCCCTCCATAGTGGCTGTTTAGCTAAAAGAAACAAAAAACATTAGTATCCCTAACTTCAAAAATGTCTTAGTTAGCATTGATTTCATTTGGATACGGGTAAGTTAGGTTTATATATAAATAGCTGAGTTGAGTAGGATAAACTGCTAACATTACAACAAACCGAGAGTGGTTGTGTGCTGTAGTATTACATCAGAACGCAAGGATTTCACGTACTATCAGTTTAAAGCACATATTATTTTATATGTCGCACAGCAATGTTTATTAGCTCTACAGAATAGCGCATATATTTTTTCTGTTGAATTCCAAAGTCATGTTTAGGTAAACAGCAGTAGTAAGTAGGGGAAAAGGATGACAATGCAATTTTTGTCCTGCGTTACACGTTTCATGGGAGTACGTCAGCGTCATTGGAATGATCCTATGAGGCACAGGATGCCTTTTATTTTAAAAGGAAGTCATACAAGCCGCTAGTAACCCTTGTGCTATCTTATGGGGTCCAGATGACCCCACTCCCTTAAAGTGCCTAGGATAGCACAAGGGTTACGTGTTGCAGACCCCCAGCTCCCAGACAAGGCAGTAGTGTTCCCTGTTAATTTTCTGTGAACAATTCTTTTAGTCATGACTGGTGCTTCACCTTAGCACCCTGTCTAAGAGTATGTTTGTGTTTTTACCTCTGCATATCAGACATTCTGAATGCGTGTGGCTCAAGCAGAGCGAGCAGCGCCATGTTCAGGTGGGAGGTCAGAGCTGGAGGAGCAGAGGAAAGGAAGCCGGCGTGACGACAGCCCACACCCTGTCTGAAGAGTGGCGTCTTTGGCGTCAATTCAAGTTCTCTGAATCCCTTGCTTTGTTTCTACGCGTAGCAGCAATAAGCCCTGACAGACCAGAGAGTAATGAGGAGGTTAAACAACCGGGCGGGTATGGGAGGGGGGGTCCTTTAACCTTGTTCTGTATCTCTCTGCTGCATTTTCCATTTTTCCACCTAACCAACTGTCCAACCCCTGGGATCAGCTGATAAGCCGCACATCTTCTCTGCAGCGCTGCTCCATTTCCTCAGGTCACGTCTTTTCCAGCTGCTGCACACTGACACATGTGCATTAGTGATCGAGAAGGACGCCACGAAGGAACGGGGATAGGATAACGGCAAGGACGTCAGCTTTGATGTGACCTTTTCCCTCCCGCTTCTTTCCGTTTTCACTTCAGAAGTCTAAATGTCAACCTTTTTCTGCTCTTTTCCATCCAAGCCTCTTTTATCACACGAGGGAAGCTGGGTCAACTGAACCTAATGAGTCCATTCCTGCTCCTGCGGCTTGTTTTTCTTCAACCCGGAGCACGCCTGAAGACACAGAGCATGGTGATTGTGCGGATGGTACATCTCAGCTGTTGTTTGCAGAAGAATGTCAGCAGGTTGTCGTCCATGAACAGTAGCCACTGACGTACGTGCACGAGGAAGGTTTGACGAAATCAAAGTCTGTAGTGTTAAAAATCAGACAGCTTCATAATGAACTGAACATGAAAAACAAATTCCTCCTCTTAAAGAGCTTTAAACCACATCGTAATTTTCTGTTTTTAGGATTTAAACTTCAAAGTAATCAAGTATCAATCAAATTCTCCATGTTAAAACCACAGACCGTAAATAACAAATGGGCCGTTTCATGTTGTAGAGCTGGTTTGAGGACAGTTTTTATATTGATTTTGTCATCATTTAGTTTATTTAATTTGTCTACAAAATCTACAAAAGACAAGGTCCATCAAGCCAATTTCAAATATAAAATACTTTGTTTAGAAAATAAAGAAATAATAATGACAAAAATGTAAGAAAGATGATGCTATTTCCTAGCTAGTGTAATTACTCTTTATCATAAATAGACTTTCTTTGCAGAAATGCAAGAACATACTCACATGTCACATTAGTTCAATTAAATATAATAATTATCAATTAAAGTTGAGATTAATTTGTTTCTTGTAATGAAGTGGGAGGAAGCAAAATGATCTAACAAAATAAATGCCATTCCTTTTTCAATATTTCATTTTACTTAGTTGCCATGACGTCACCAAACATGGTAAACCTGTTGGTACAAACCTGACAGTAGGAAGATTACTGCAAATCTTTCACTTTCTCCCATCAGGGGTCGCCACAGAAAAACAACTCTCCCGCGAGGATGAGTCTCATGGTTAACATGGCAATGTTTTACGCCGGATGCCCTTCCTGATGCAACCCTCTCAATCCAACCGGGCTTGGGACCGGCACAGCAGCAGAGAAGGGAATAGGGAGCAGCCTGGAATTGAACCCTGGTTTCACGGATGGAAGGCACCGCAAACCAGGATGAGCTAAACCGACCCCCAGGAAGATTACTGCAAGTGCAGAGAGTAAATCTAGGATTTCCAGTCCAATGCTGCGCACCTGACGTGATTCGAGTTCAGAGGCACTGAGTTTCAATGTTAACCCTTGTGCTATCCTAGGCACATTGACATTGGGAGTTGGGTCATCTAGACCCACTAGACCCGCTGAACCTTTTTTCTTCAATGATTTGTGATCTTCACTGGTGTCCATGGATTACATGAAATCTTTCCACCTTTATCCACCTTTGTCATGGTAGGGAGAACACCTCAATGTAAGGGTGGGGTCATCAAAGACAGCACAAGGGTTACGTCAATGTGCAGACACAATCTGAGGTTTAGAGTTCACAAATCGGAACTTTCAGCTTTGGCTTTAGGCACGTGATGTTTTCAGTGTCTCGATCAGCAAGTAGAATACAAATCAAACAAGGTCCATGCAAGGGTTCTCGTCCTAAACTTCCATCCATTTATCTAACTCGCAGTGGCCGCAAAGTTGGTTGGGATAGACAGGGTACACCCTGGACAGTCTGTTGCAGAGCTCACACAGCGTTCCACGGAGCTATGGTGCGGGCCACGCCGGCCCACAGGCTGGCTGGCAGACAGAGAGCCACTTCGGGTGCCGGCATAGCAGGCGTGATAGCTCCAGCTCCATGGGCTTATGATGCTTTTCCTAAATTCATCAAGACAATAATAAAAAGATCAGTCAGTTTTATTTTTATTTGTCCTGTCTCGAGTTAGTGCGGGTCAGAAAGTCGTCAAACGGGCCCACAAAAACACAGTCAAGTCCAGACAAACACTAACATTTTGCAGTATCCTTATAGAACAGCAGAATCAGACTTCAGCTCACATAAAGTGCAACTTTGAACACTGGAGAATATTACACTTTCGTAGCCACTTTTTCCTTTTTATCCATTTTTTTTTCCATCAAGCTAAATGAATGAGCAGGAAACAAATGCATAACCACGGGTATTACTCCCACTCCTGTTCTGAGTTTAATCTAAGGTGGAAAACAACACCATCTACATAACAATTCATGGCTGAGAAAAGCATTAAAAAATACCTATAAAAAGAAGAAGGAGATTAAAAATGTTACCGCTGGGATTCTCTTTGCTGTTTGAGGAAGTAAGAAAAATACATTGAATATTTGTGGGAAAGTAAAATACAGAAAGTTGTCAGTATCCATGTACAGTTTAATCACTTAAAAAAAAGAAAAAAAAAGATGTTTTAAGGTTAATGTTGCAGAAAATACACAACCTCCCTGAAAAGTGTGTCATGTTGCAGCACTGCGGCACAGAAACTTGGCTGGTTGAAAGGTAAAAATCTGGCACCTTGGAGTGAGGAGGTGTAAAGGCATCATAGGAGAGAGCTTCATCCAATTAAAAATAAACCACTTGGCAGACTTTGAGAAGATGTGACATGCTTTTAAACTTGCAGCCAGTCATAAAGATTTCTGCAAAAATGTGTTTTAAAAAGTAAAAAAAGAGGAACTTCCCTTTCTCTCCCAGTGGTTTGTGTCAATCAGCTTAGTTTCAGTAAAGATGGAGAAAGAATTCAAACAAAACAAAAAAAAGCATATTTGTTTTATGGTTTCAGTCTTAATTTCAATACATTTTCAGTGAATATTTTATCCAGTTTGCTTGGAGGTTTATGAATGCAGTGAATTAAGACGTGAAGGTATCTGGATAAAGAAGACAGGGTTAGATGGAGAAAGCTGATTCGCTGTGGCGACCCCTAAAGGGAAAAGCCGAAAGGAAAAGAAGAAGATGCCCGAATTGTTGATCCTGTAATGAAAGCATGCAGTTCATGCAGATCTCTTCATTTCAGTATTTTGATGTTTTTGATAATATTCCGAATTATTCTCTCAAAAAGGAGAAATTTCACTCTAAATTTTTAAAAATGAAAGCCTGAACTCAAACTCATGTAGAAATTCTCTTAAAAAACATTCACATTTTTTGTACATAAATGACAAAAAGTCATTTTTGTACAGAAATTTTGTACAGAAAGTGACAATTTTGTACTTTCTGTACAAAATTGTCACTGTTATTAAGTCAAATATCATCCACTCTTGCTTTACTTATGCCTACATTTTTTGTTTTTGCAAATAATTTAACATTTTTTTAACAATCTTTTCACACTCTGAAATGATGAAATGTGAAGGGTGGATGGGGGGGGGGTGAGACAGCAGGAGAATATCAAACTTGATTTGGTTTCAAAACGCACTTTCATCACTTTTAGTGTTTTATTTCTGTCTTTTCTGTATTTGATAACTGCTCACTGTTTTTTTAACTCTGTTCCATTTTTACAGCTCCAAGTTTCAAGCGTAATATTCCATCCATCCATCCATCCATCCATCCATCCATCCATCCATCCATCCATCCATCCATCCATCCATCGCTCACTTGAACCTTACAGAAAAATGAATCCTTTTACCCTATAGGAAAAGGGTTTTATGATGTTTCGATCAAAAAGCTATATGCTCTTTTAGGTTACCATTACTTTTAGAAGAAACCCTTTGTAAAATAAAAGCATCAAATCAGAAAGGAGCATGATTATTTAAAGTCTCATTTCTCCTATAATAGCTCTGTTTTGTTTTTAAGGTTCTAACTTCAGTCTTGCAGAACTTGTTGCATTGAGGCAGTGACAAACTGCAGTGATAGACTGTGTATTCCATGGAGAATGGAGAAATCAAACTAACTTTGCATCCAGTTGAATATTTTTATCGGTTTTATTGGAAGCAAGTGGCCTAAAGATGGGATTCATCCCCATTTTTTATTGGAGCTTTGCTTCATTTAGGTGTAAAAATAGCATCTCCACATGAAGCTAGCTTTTGTTTATCCTGGTTTGTGTGGCTTCAGCTGTTTCTTCGAGAACTAAAGACGCATTCTGTGAGCAGTGGACGGCTCAGAGGAAGCACGGAGGCTTTGACATGGCATGATGGTTTTACTGTTTGACTTGGAGAGCTCCGTTGTTATTTCTGTCTAACCTGGGGCGAGCTGGGAGGAAACCTCAGAGCTGCGAGGCATGAATGGAAGCAGGGCAGTGAGGAAGAGGAGAAAAGCGACGAAGGGAACAAACCCAGAGGAGTCAGGCATGTTATGAGCTAACAAATATATGTGAACAACAGAGCCACATGTCTGTAAGTGTTATTAAAAGTGCTGCAGGCTCAGTGTGTATTAAAGCCAGAAGCCCGTTATTGGAGCTGTAACTTACCTCTGGCTATTCAAAGCACAGCAGAGGCTTGATAAATGAAACTATTTTTTTTTCTCTTCATTTGAAGATTTTTTTACTTATTTGATTTATCTGCTAAATTGCTTTGGGGGTTTTGGATAGCAATAATAGAACTTTTTCCAATTATGTTTTTGCCATGGCAACAGAAAGGTGCATGTGGGAGCTGCTAGTTGAGCCCAAATGATACCCCAAACTGCATAAGGATGGAGGTAGAAGCCAAAAGAAAACAGTTTTTATTCCTTTAACCCTTGTGCTATCTTAGATGACCCCACCCTTACACTGACGTGTTCTCCCTACCATGACAAAGGTGGATAAAGGTGGAAAGATTTCATGTAATCCATGGACACCAGTGAAGATCACAAATCATTGAAGAAAAAAGGTTCAGAGCATTGTCTAGTGGGTCTAGATGACCCAACTCCCAACGTTTAAGTGCCTTGGATAGCACAAGGGTTAAAAAGGGACGTCATAGCAAAGAAAAAACAAGAGACAAAATTACAGACAAGGACACACTGAGGGAAACTGGAATTTTGGACTCGAAAGTTCCTTTCTTCGGATTCCAGATGTTTGAAACAGACAGACATGCATGGTAAGAATACGAGAGGAACAACAGGAGATATTTAAAAATTGTCTTGGTGTATTTTGAGAATGAACAAGTGCTGGTGAACACAAATGGGGTTCCAATCCCCCAGATGTTCCCCAGAGGTCACCAGTTGCAATTTGGTCTAAAATCCATTGAGTTCCTTTACTTGTGCTATCCTAGGCACTTTGACATTGGGAGTGAGGTCATCTAGACCCACTAGACAGTGCTCTGAACCTTTTTTCTTCAATGATTTGTGATCTTCACTGGTGTCCATGGATTACCTGAAATCTTTCCACCTTTATCCACCTTTGTCATGGTAGGGAGAACACCTCAATGGTCATCTTGACCCCATAGGATAGCACTAGAGATAATTGAGACAGCTTCTGAATGTTGGCTTAACTGTCATGGTCAGAACACGAACCGGACCCAAGTGCTGGAACCCAGAAGGAAAAACAGGTGAATGGCTGGTAAGTAGGATTTATTTTACTGATCCAGACAGGGCAGTGAGCAGACGTGACAGTAGATGTGGAGGGTAGCTGGTGTAACTGACGAGGAGCGTGGCATAGGCTCTTGAGGGTGGCGAGGCTGGAGCTCTTGACGAGTGGCGTGGCTGGAGTTCTTGAGGAGCGCTGAGACTGTGGATCTTGAGGCAGGAAGGTGTCAGCCTGGAGATAGAGACAGCCGCTGCTCAAGGTGGTGTTGACTCAGGGGCCTCTCGTGGCTTGAGATTAACCTGAGGCAGAGGAGACTAGGTTCAATTAGCGAGGTACAAGACTAGGGGAGCCAGACGTGACTCACAACGTGACTAAGCACCATCAGGGTTAACGGACTGGCGATGAATGCTGGAGCTGGGTCTCCTTATGAAGAGCAGAGGCTTGATGAGAAGATAGGTTGCAGCTGAGAGTCAGGAGCAGAGCAGAGCTGGGAGGGGGAGGAGTCAGGCCGAGGCACCATGACATTAACCCTTGTGCTATCCTAAAGTTCAGCGCACTGTCTTGTGGGGTCTAGGTGACCCAACTCCCAATGTCAAAGTGCCTAGGAAAGCACAAGGGTTAACATGAAATTTGAAGGCAGTTTTCCTGCAAGCCGCCACATTCTGTACACTGATGTTGAAACCAACCAGAGAAGACCTGGACCGGCACAAACCAATGCGGCAATCCAGCTCCGTTTTGGGAGTCTGTGACTTTAACACCTTGCTGCAGGAAGTAGCGCTTTCTCACATCTTTCCTCCCAGCAGCTATTAGACTCTACAACACCTCAGACTCTGGACAAAAATTGTTGTTAATTTTTTTAAGTGTAGTTTTTGTGTTATGTTTTGTGCTAGGGACAATGTAGAGCAATTACTGACCTCATGTAGCATGTTTTTGGACAGTGAGAGGAAGCTGGAGTGCTTGGAGAAAACACATGCATGAAAGAACAAGCAAATTCCACACAGAAAGGTTCCAGCTGGGATTTGAACCTTCCAACAGGAGGTGAGAGTGCTAACCACTGCACCACTATGAAGTGCTAAACAGGGATACTAAAGTTTTCTTCTAATCTAGTCTAGATGTTGCCGTACTTTAAACGACCACCGGAAGCTGGTTTCAAAGGGGAGCGATTTAAGTTTAAAAGTCAAATTTTACAATTTTATAAATAAAATGATGTCTATTTGCTGCTAGCGCAGTGGGGGATAGGACGTAACCCTTGTGCTATCCTAGGCACTTTAACATTGGGAGTTGGGTCATCTAGACCCACTAGACAGTGCTCTGAACCTTTTTTCTTCAATGATTTGTGAACCTCACTGGTGTCCATGGATTCCATGAAATCTTTCCACCTTTATCCACCTTTGTCATGGTAGGGAGAACACGTCAATGTAAGGGTGGGGTCAGCTAAGATAGCACAAGGGTCGTTTACTTTTATTAGAGTTCAAAATGTGTTCTTTGGTTGTTGTTCTTCTGTTTGGCAGGTGGGTGGAACCATGGGTGAATTCAATATATGAAGTCAATCCTCTGTTTTACTAAAAGTGTTGAAGTTGCCAGAATAAACTTCGGTCAGTTCGGCCAAACTACTCCCGTCCTCATTGTGGCCGTTTAAGCTTTTATGTTCAATGTAAATCTATTCATTCTAATATGAATAAAAAAATTAATAAAACCGTAGGTCCTTCCAGAAAACAGTGTAACCCTTGTGCTATCCTAGGCACTTTAACATTGGGAGTTGGGTCATCTAGACCCACTAGACAGTGCTCTGAACCTTTTTTCTTCAATGATTTGTGATCTTCACTGGTATCCATGGATTCCATGAAATCTTTCCACCTTTATCCACCTTTGTCATGGTAGGGAGAACACGTCAATATCTATCTATCTATCTATCTATCTATCTATCTATCTATCTATCTATCTATCTATCTATCTATCTATCTATCTATCTATCTATCTATCTATCTATCTATCTATCTATCTATCTATCTATCTATCTATCTATCTATCTATCCTGCCTTGTTATTTGTCCAAAATGAATCAAACTGATTTATGCGAGTATGTGTAGTGTTTTTTTTTCAGCTGACTGTTCTCCAGCACCGGGCCTCCTGATGTCATGCTTCATTTCTTTGCTGGGTTTTATTGTTCCTGAGGCTCTTCCTGTGCAACAGGAGGATGCCGTCTGCTTCCACACACACACACGCACACACGCAACCTTCATGTGGGAAAGAATGAGTCCAGTCTGGATTCCCCAGTGTAACACTAGACAAGACATTCA
Organism: Oryzias sinensis; assembly: GCA_037389245.1. Classification (NCBI taxonomy): domain Eukaryota; kingdom Metazoa; phylum Chordata; class Actinopteri; order Beloniformes; family Adrianichthyidae; genus Oryzias; species Oryzias sinensis. The sequence goes on along the minus strand of CM074503.1, from coordinate 11,661,713 downwards.
ATATCTCCAGTCTTCTCCGTCCAAACAGTGACTTGGCACAGACGGAGAGCAGGCCTGGAAAATCCCAGAGCTGCTGTAGAGTTTTTGGTGTGACCCGCTATTTTATTATAACAACTCCGTAAATGCTTACAGACCCACAACTTGGCCCGTCCTGAGGAGGGATTTCAATCACTCCTGGTGAGCACACAAATGTAACAATATATAACAAAACAAACAAAAAATGTCAAGTTTCTCAGCCTGTACTTTTGTCCTTGGGAGTCAAACCCGGCTGGGATACAGAAAACTGAGCCAAAACCATGCTCTCACACCCACACATCCATACTGTATGCCATCAGTCATGAACAACGTGTACAAATGTGATGAAGTAGTTCAATCAGTTTCGTAAAAACCTGATTGTGCTCCACAGATGGTTTTTGTCTTTTTGGATGTGCAGCACAGAGGACATGAGAGCACTCTGCTGCTTCGATGCTCGCCTCGGTTTTTTAGGGCACTTCACCAGCCTCAGAGGCTCAGAGGAAGGAAAATAAAAAGAAGCTGAAAAGTCAGGAATTTATCCCCCCTCCCACCTCTTTTCTCTCCCCTACCTCTTACATCTGGAAAATCAAAACTTGGCAGTTTACAGTGGTGGCAACTGAAACCAGTTAGATACTGTCTGACTTCTCCTTCCTCCCTCCCTGAGGGCTCTTTGTCTTTCAGCACCTCTGAATGCCTGGATTCACTCTCACTTCACCTACTTCACAGACTTTTATCCTCAACCACACTTTGCTGTTAAACTTTGTCTTGAATGTGTTTCTTGGCAAAGTTGGGAAAGTCAGTTTTGTGTGATTTGTCACTTATGATTTTCACTCTCTCAGTCCCGTTTCCATCGTTGCCTTTGCCTAATATGTAGCTTTTACTTTTATTTGACCTTATTCCAACATGGTATTACAAAATAATTGACAGTCATTAATCTGCCCCTTGGAAATCTGCCTTTGCAGTCCTGAATGATCAGATACTGCTGTGATCCCCTTCCAGATCTTGGCTTCAGTTGTCTGTACACTCGATTAAGAGCTAGCGTTAGCCTACTAAAGTCACCTATTTCAATGCAAGCACTTCAACAGCGTCTCAGAGTTTCCAGTTTGAGCAACAATAATTTGGCCCCTTAGATTTTCCTTTACAGATTTGTTACTGAAACAGACTTGAACACTAAAAATCACATTGTACATTACAACGTATATGCTAACAGGTTAGTCTAAATAGTGAAGTTTAACACGTTTGGAACTCTGCATTCTTGTCACAGTAATGGAGGAACTGATGAGGCTCATATGGTGTTAATATGTTCGAAACAAAAACAAATGCAATGGAAGTATTAGCCTTTGAATTATGCTGCGTTAGCTCCAGCTACAACAAAAGATCTTGTCTAAGAACTCAGAATTAGAGAGTTTATTTAGAGCAGGGGTGTCAAACTCATTTTGGTACGGGGGCCACATTCAGCCCGTCTGATCTCAAGTGGGCCGGACCATAACATAAAAGCAAAATAACAGCTTTGTTTTAGTTTTTTTACTCAGTTGGGAAAAATGCCTCAACCAACATAATAGCCTAATCACTTGTTACTACACATTCATTCACAGAGGCCAATGGATCTCAAATAAAATTCATTTCACTTCAAAAAAAAGTTGGTCTATTCAGTTTTATACAGACTGAATATTTGACATCTGACACTGAAGCAATCCCAATAATAAACTCAAAAGTGGCTACACAAAAAAACGAAACACTGTGCCTTAAATGTAAATGTCCAAACCATTAAAAATTAAACTGAATTAGACCTGCTAACATTTGTGAACATAATCATTTAACCTCCCTTTCTCTCCTTAAGTATCACCTGACCGTCAATATAGGATTCAAACCCTGTACAGAAACACATCTTCTGTCATTCAAGTGTCCAAAACACAATGAAATGTCCAAGAATCTTTTCCTGGTTGATGCCTGAATTTTGTGGCAACACCTGCCTACTTCCTGACCTTTGATAGGACGCCATCAGTGACCAGACTGACATCACATGACCAGTTCACTACAACATCGTCTGGCGCAGTGACTAGAGAGATGACTATGTCATCAGCTGTTGTTGTGTCCATCAACTCAAGAAACTCAGGTGTGACAGTCTCTCTAACATCTCTAATAAATATGCACAGCTGTATATATCTGTGATGTTGGTGTTTTCATAAATAGCGACCCAAAATGCAATAAATGTCTGGATTCCTTCATTTGGCGTCCATGTCTCCTCAGAGATGTTGGATCTGGAATCGTAATTGACAGACTCGTGTTAGCAAAGGTCGACTGGTTTTTGGGGCACAAGCTTACCTCTGAAAATGGTTTGGATGTTTGCACAAACGTGTTTACAATAAAGTGTCTGCTCCATCACTGATGTCAATGCTGCATTGAATGCAGACGGTTGTTTTTCAGTCCATAATAGTTGGTAATTCTTCTCTTTTCTAAACTGCAATGGTGAAACTTTTCTTTATGATGGGTCTCATAGTGGTGCTGAATGTTATATTCTTTGAACACTGCGACCTGTTGATGACATACCAAGCATGCAGGTTTTGCGTTCAGCTTTGTGAAAAAAGAGAAACTCCAGGTTTTTCCTGGAAAGCTCTTCACTCCACTTCACTTTTTGACAACATTTTGGTCATAGGGTGTCACTACTGATGATCCTTATAGCAAGATAACACCGATGAAGCTCATAGGGAACCAAAGTGTATCTTACCCAGACGCAGAGCTGTTAGGTTTTGCTTTTGGCACGTGCAGATTTATGCAGTTTCATCTGTTTTGCTTATCCTTTACTCCCCCTAGTGGCAGAATTGCGCACTTCGGTTATTTCTCTAAAAAATCATAATTCGCCACAGGAATGGACTAGAAACTTGCTTTCTTTTTTAAACATCCTTATGATTTTTACTCTTCATGTGTGGGCCGGACTTAACCACAGGTCAGGACTGATCTAGACTTGAATATGTTTAAATATAGTGTATAAAGTGTATGCAGTTAAATTACTAGATGAAAAAATATAATATATAAATGTTAATAATGTATTAATTGGAAATAACTAAATATCACAATTTTAAAGTTGTACCGGTACATTTATTCTCGTATTACTTTAATAGACATCCTCAACTTTTTCGCATTTCTATATATAAAAAAAAGACTTATAAATATATAAGTCTGTTTTGTCTGAACAACTTTTTTTTAAAGTTAGTTTTTAATATATTTTTGAAATAATAATATTGAAAGCCCACACTGTACTGAAAGGGGGGTGCCAAAAAGGTAATCCAACATGACTATGTTGGGTTTATAAATCCAGTTGAAGGAATATTCAAAATCAACGTGCCCAAAATGGTTCTAAGGGTGTGTTTAATCAGAAATCAAGATAATAATAATCAAGATTCCGCCCTCTTATCATATTATGTTTATTTCTTGATGGGAAATTAGCACTACAGTCCAAAAAAAAAGATCTTGATGCAACAATAATACATGTAGTTTTTTTTAAATTGATTTACTTAAGTCTTGCTAGAATATTTAACTGTTACAAAGTTAGAAGCCATGGCGGCTACCAAAAGACCACACAAGATTTACCAGAAACAAAAGTCCCCCCGTTTAACCTTTAACTTATGAGAGCATTTGAATTTCTTCCCAAAATGTTTCTTCACTGAAAAGTGGGACAAATGCATGCTGTGGTCATTTAACAACTTCTCTTTTTTATTTCCTTAGGAGGGTCTTTGAGAGAAAAACATTAATGGTTGAAATTTTTTTATCTCCCTTATTTCCAGACAGTGTCTCTCAGCTCCCTCTGCTTTTGTTTGATTTGGCCAATGCCTGTGCTGGGAAAATGATCCTCCCCACTAAGTCCATTCATGGATGACCATGTTGATTCCTTTAACGAGAGCAGAGTGAAGTGGAGCGGCCACATCTGCCAAGCAGTTCTCACATCTGGTTTAAGGATCAGCTCCTCGCACGGTCATCAATGCACGTTCTCTGAGACATGAAATCAGATGAGATCCAGAAACTCCAGGAACACCAAAAAGACTCTTCAGGGTGTTGAAAGAATTTCCCTTTTGCAAGTCATTTAATCTCTAAACAAGTTGTTAAAGATAGATTTTTTTTTTTTACATTTCTTTGAGTATGATTTCTTGTTGTACCACAAAGACCATCTGATGGCCGTTCATCTGGAAGGTTTAACAGTCAAATCTGCTGGGATCAGACCAATAGACCTCTCTAACTTCAGTTTTCTAAACTTGAAGCTTCACAGAAACGTTCAGATGAAGTTTTGTCTGTGGGATTTAGAATGGAGATGAAGAGTTAAACATTACAAGGAAGAGTTGGACAAAGTAAAAGGCTGCCCTCTAGTGTCAAATCCATGATTTGCACAATACTGGAAAGAGTATCCTTTCATCTGTTGATCTTATGAAAGACTTCTTGGAGCTTGATGGTTTGTAGCTTCTTTCAGCGTTATTGTAACCCTTGTGCTATCCTAGGCACTTTAACGTTGGGAGTTGGGTCATCTAGACCCACTAGCCAGTGCTCTGAACCTTTATTCTACAATGGTTTGTGATCTTCACTGGTGTCCATGGATTACATGAAATCTTTCCACCTTTATCGTGGTAGGGAGAACACGTCAATGTAAGGGGGGGGGGGCATCTAAGATAGCACAAGGGTTACATTTTGTCTTGAAACTATGGATGCTATTTAGCATTTGGCTAAATAATACCAAGGCTTGACAATGCATAACCCTTGTGCTATCCTATGGGGTCAAAATGAGCATTGACGTGTTCTTCCTACCATGACAAAGGTGGATGAAGGTGGAAAGATTTCATGTAATCCATGGACACCAGTGAGGTTCACAAATCATTGAAGAAAAAAGGTTCAGAGCACTGTCTAGTGGGTCTAGATGACCGACCTAACTCCCAATGTCAAAGTGCCTAGGATAGCACAAGGGTTATTTGAATAAAAATGTTCTTTCTTGTTTTAAAACTAATTGAAACGTTCACTTTTCTGAACAATTGCAACCTTTTCATTTTCTATTTTTCTGGTAAGAAACATAAAAAACTTGTTTAAATACCTCTTTAGAACTGGAAACCTGTATTTTTTTTAATGGAAGCAAATTGTTTGCAGAAATCTTCCTTTCTTCATTTCTGCGACCTTCAGCTCTGCTTCCTGTTGTTTTCCTAAGTGCCACTGTCTGGGAGAACAACATGGATGGTCTCCTTTCATTTGAGCTTCTATCACACCTGACACTATTCTCCACCCTGCACTCTCTTCTCCCCTTCTTGTCCACACTCCATTACTCTGGGCTGTTGAGATACTTCAAACCCTGCAGCTTCTTAACCTCACTCTTCCACTTGGGTCCCCCTCATTCACACACATGTACTTCGACTCGCTGCAGCTATCCTCCACCTGTAAACACAAATCCTTATTGTGTTTTAAAAAATCTTTGGTGTTGACCAGTCTAATTTCATTGCAAATGGGTGAGTGTCATGTCTCCAACCTTGGGATGTTATGATGAATCATTTTACCATCAAGTGAATTAATACACTGATGTTGATTTAGGCTATTTTCCAACTAAGCTCTGCATTTCAAAAGCCTTTATCAAATACAAGAATTGCAATCACAAACAAATCCAGTGTTTTTCACTTTATTTATGAAAGCATCATGTACAAGAATCCCAGCAATTTCTGCTATAAACTGTTGATCTGTGGAACACACGCTTTGTTCTGTGTAACGACCTTCAAAAAGTGGCTCCGGGGTTCTCTCCATTTCTTTTGGATCTTCTAAAATGTTTCTCTGCTTCAATTGCAAACAGTTCAACTGTTGGACATCTTTGTTAATTATTATAGCCTCAATTATCATCGTGACCCTAATTCCATCATCTTTCCAGAGAAAACCTCATAATAGATGATCCATTTGAAGTAAATATTGAGAAACGTTAAGACTGTAACTCTTTGCTCATCCTAAAAGAACATTATTAAAGTGTAAAAATAAAAGTGAAACACGTGATGTTTTGGCAACTTTGATTATCCAGCTATAGAAACATTTTAGCAGTAGCACCTTTAGCTGAAAAGCTAAACGACACTTCAAGTTGGTTTCTAGACGTTCTTTGGCTCCAAACAGGTGAAGGTTTAATCAGTCGGTCACAGCATTCACCAATACTAATGTGAACTAACGCGTTCAGGAAATCGTTAAAGCAAAGAAGCAAGAGAGAACATTTGAAAAGGATACATTTAAATATTCTATTAATAATAATTTAGTGCCCTAAAGAAAAGCAGCAGCAGACCTAAAGATAACAGGCAGGACATTGTTTAGAGGACTGTCAGATTCATCCTATTAATGCTTTCATTTTAAGACCAATGTGGTAAATTAAATATGCACATATACCAAGGCATATCAGTGTACATATGTGCCATTCATCCTGTACTATGTACAGTACCATTCTGACATACATTCAAAAATATACAGACAGAGAATGGAACAGCAGCATGCAGCACACTGAGGGAAACTATGGTCCAGTAGATGTTTTAAATGCACCAAAAAAAAAGTTGATTTTTTTTTTTTTTTGATCCATCACAGCAGATTGTGCCGTTCACTGTATATGAGCTTTTTTAATCAGCTTTCTGCAGTACAATGTGGTTTTAGCGACCATGCACGACTGACAGTAAAACGACTAAAAAAAAGTATTTAAGCCTTAAAACCCAGAACGGCTGGACTGAACAACTCGGAGCGGCTCCTCTAGGCAGCCTTCTTGCAGACGTGGATGAAGTAGCAGGGCGGCTGGGAACGTCCCGGGACGTACGTCTGGAAATCCCCGTAGACGCTGTGCTCCATCTTACCGCTAAAGGCCTCCTTCAAAAGCTCCCTGAAGTTGTCCAGGCGATGGGGGTAATAGGACAGACGAAATTTGCTGCAGAACAAAAAAATGAATAAATAAAAGTATCACACCGATTTTTCTTTTTTTTTCTTCTCAGGTGGATATTAAAGTACATTTTTAATATTCTATAACATTTTTATATATAACACAACAATTCTTCAGAGCACCTGACTTCAGGAAGGTTGTTGTGCTCAGCCTGGGGCACGTGGATTGTGTAGTCCAGGGTGATCATGTGGGGTTTACTGTTGACCCACAGCACTGAGGTGGTGATGTCCTGCGTCAGGTCGCTCTGCAACAAGTCATGGGAACTGATGCCATCACAGTTTATACCAAAAAATGACAGCTACAGAAAATATTGTCATTTTGATGATGAATAAAAGTGGAAATATGGAATTTTGCCTTTTTATTTTGACACAAATGGAAGCAACATTAAAAGTATGATTTTTAGCTATTTTTTAAAAATGTTTAAATTTCCATTTAAGACTGAAACCGCAGATAAAAGTTGGTTCTTTAGAACTACAAACAACCCAAACTCATGATGTAATGCCATGGAGATTTCAAGTTTTCCTTTTGAAATTAATCATTGCTGCATGCTAGTCACTCTTAGTTTTGCTATTTTCTTGCTTTTAAAATGTTTAATAAGCACAACATTTATTTAAAATATGAATATAAATATGAATAAAAATATACGAATGACTTTAGATAAAGAAAAATTGTGATTGAAATTATTTAGGTTTTTTGTTGTTGTTAGGCCCCACAATACTGTTTTTAATTAAAACCAACAACAAAAAAGTTGAAAATTATAAAGTGACAAAAAAAAAAACATTAAATATGGATTAAAATGATAACAGATCATTCCAATTCAGTGTGAACCAGTGGCATTTCTTTAAAAATGTCACAAAATTAATGGTCAAATATGTACTATTGTATTAACATTTTATTGTTGACGAGTTCGTTCAGAATCAGTTACATATAGCAGGGTGGCTGACTCGATTTTCTTCTCATACATTCCTGCAGCGTCACACTGCATTTCCCATTGACTTCAATGGGGCTGCTTTGAACGGTTTTTTTCAGCGCTTCGAAACTAGACGGTCATTGGATAAACGCTGCGATTATGTCCCGCCCACGGACGCTCAGCGTCTCTGGGGGTGAATGGGGAGTGGGCTGGCCTGGACTCCGAGCTTCTGCGTGATGATTGGAGGGTCTGTGGAAAGACTGCATCTCCTTTTGACTGACAGCGATTCTGTACTATAAGGAATCACTGAAGCTATTCGCGCTCAGTCCCATCGCGGATTTCTCAAGTTCAGTCAAAATAAAAACTGCTGCAAACTATTTCTTTGATATTTTCTCGGCGAAATTGCTTGATTTTCATCATACATTTCACACAATTATGCACCACATTTCTTGTTTCAGTTTTACAGAGTTTAATTTTTTTTAGACCGTTCATTCATTCATATAACGTTAGTAGGTTAGGCTAGCGTCATGGGGGAAACTGCACACGATGGCAGACGGTGCTAATATTGTCGATCTGATTTTGGCGAAGCCATTTGAAAGTGTTCCTTATGAGGAAAACTTCGAATTAAACAGCAGGCAGATCAACACCTAAGATTGATTTAGTGCAAAAGATAGGGAAAAATAACAGGTCTTTTCAGCTCTCCTGGAATGACAAAGTTAGCTGGCTGACTGTGCCAAATAAAATGTACTGCTGGCCATGCCTCTTGATGAAACCATCTCACGGATGTGTTGTTTGGTCAAAGGTAGGGTTTGGAGATCTGTCTAACTTTGACAAGACATGAAAAGAGCAATGAACATGTGAGTGCATGTGCAAGATTAAGTTGCATGGGCAGGATCAGGGTTGAGCAAGCAATAAATGAAGGGCAGAATTTACTTTTAAATAAATAGACAATTTTATGATGTAGGCCGAAAATGAGCTTCCCCTCTCCGACAGACCAGAGAGGTCTGTCACTGGTGTGAACACCTCTGTAGTGCCATGTTAACACTGCTGCTCACTCAGAACGGTTGTTTTTGTCGCCTCAGTCGCTGACATTTGACCTTAAGTATATATAATCCTGGAGGTAATGCGAATGAACTGATATCTGAAAAGCAGAGCCACACTTTTCAAAGTTGTAAGTGTTTCGAAATCAAAACAAACAAAAAAATGAATTAAAAGGAAGAAAAAAACAAAAGATCAATAGATTTCTGCAAAGGTGCCACTCCTGGTTTCAGATGTTTCCTAAGCTGCCTTTGAAGGTGAGTCATGCTTTCATCAGACTGATGATGAGTGGCAAAACACTCTAAGAAACAAGATTTTAATTCCAGTTGCAAGTCAAGACAATTTCCCTGGATGAATGAGAACGTTCACCAACATGTCCTAAACTGTTTTTATTATGTACTTGCGACTAATTCTTCTGCCACAAAAGTCTGACCTTGCACTGTTCGCTTGCTTTTGGCTCTGCTACACTGCTTTCATGGAAAATCTTTCAACAGAGATTGAGAGGCAGCGGGAGGTCAATTCTTTACACCTTCAGATGCAACACGCTTACAGAGATAAGAAAGAAAGATGTCTGTCACATGTGCTGATTAGTTTTCTGTTCCCCAGATCTGTGTGCCAAAACATGGATGCTTCTGCAGCTTTAGGCGGAAATCAGTGATGAAATAAGGAGATCAACTTATAGCAAATAGAATAATATTTCAAACAACCAGAAATGAAAATAAAATGAAAATCTGAAGCTTACACAAGAAGGATTTGGGAGTTTAGGTCTAGAACTTTCCTGCTACAAGCAATCAGAGAATGACAGCAAAAGCATCCCTAAGTGACTAAATAAGAAGAGCAAACACAAAATAAATTGGTGTTTTTTCAAGCTAATTTTCTAAAAAAGAAAAAGAAAGAAATATCTATTTTATTTTGATCCGTCACACCTTATAGTAAATATTTTTGCCTTGTGGTGCCCGTCCTGTCTCCAGTATGTAGTCATAGTTACGGTGGTCGATGATGAGGATGCCTCCTGGCCTCACCATGCTGGCAATGTTATGAAGCGCCAACTTCTGTTCACTTTGGTCCCCTGGAAGTCACAGCCATATCAAGATCAGTCAGTGAACATTTGTTTAGAGGTTTCCCACATTTCCAGAACCTTGTCTTTCCAGCACAACACACAGGAGGATGACTCCATCATACCTTTGAAGTCTGGTAAATGAGCAAATGAGTTGCCAAGGCAGATGACGGCGTCATAGCCGTCTGCTGGTTTATGGATGTCTGCTTGCAATGTCAGCCAGTTGGCCTCTTCAATGACTGAGGACGGTAAAGAGCAGAAGGGACGATGAAGACGGCGTTTGAAGGCACAGAAACTAAAGCAAACATGGCTGAACTCAACGGCCATGGGTTGATCCAAACTTTCCTACCCCACTGATCGAAAGCAGACTCCTTTCTTCTGTCCCATCTGGCCTTCAGTGCATATTTGAGCATTTTGTCACTGGCATCCACACTCACCATGTTGAAGCCCTCCTCCACCAACATGATGGAGTCGACTCTGAAAAAACAAAAACATTCCGACTGAGATTAAACTGTTTTTCACTGATGCAGACATGCATTTTCTTTTGAAATATGTCCGACAAAAGAGGCCTTCAGCTCTTCTCTGTCTGCTGAGCTGTTGGTCAGGACAAGTAAAACACGAATAAATAACTTTTGTAGCCTCTAACTGGACAGGTGCAGAATCGTAGCTGTGTAGAGCGTCTCTGCAGCTTTGATTCAAGTTCAAACTGCAAAAACATTTTAAACACACTAAGCTGTTTATATAGATCCTTTTTCTCACGATAGAGGATATATATGAAGAAAATTAGGCTTAGAATTGCATTAATAACATTTTAAATTCGTATCGTTATGAAATAGGAGCAGGTAAAAAAAATGCTGAATGAAACTGATCGTATTTGTGACGTCGAACGTTGAGCTGGGCTCTCCTTCATTCTGATGCCTCCCCTAGCAGCCAAATAGATCCATGGACGTCTTTGTTTTCCTAGTTCAAGCATCTGGCTCAAAACTAAACGGCTGGATAGCTCCAACTTGCTAGCCCTTTTTGTTGTACCAGTAGTTTTAGGTTTCTCACTGTATTATAGTTTGTGCTAAACTCTGTTCACGCCCGTCTTATAGCTGCAGACCCCGCCCACCCGGGACATCAACTGTTTGTACCTCTTCCCTCTGGAAAGAGATGCAGGAGCATCAGAACCCACACGAATAGACTGAGAAACAGCTTCTTCCCCAGAGCTGTGAGGTCCATCTACCCCTCCATCCCATGCTGCCAACTAGTAGTCAGTGATTTAAGTGGAAAACAAGAGTCAGACGCTGAAGGACGCCCATAAATAAATACATTTATATCATCTTGGCTGCACTTTAAATCGATACAAGTATTGCCTAGTGAAATACCGCGATAAAACTGAAAAAATTGAAAAGTACAACCTGCAAGTTCAAGTGAAATGTCAGCCCTGAGGACAGTAGAGCCTCACAAATCATTCAAGACCACCAGAAATAGCGTTACAAGAAACCCCATTCCACGTTGACCGTGTTTACGTCGACCAGGATTGTTATGCTGCTCAGATCCACGCTTAAAAATCCACAAGTGAGTTTGTTAGACTTTCAGAAGGACTTTAAGTTGAGTGAAATGAACATCCTTTTTTTTCCGCCTCACATCTCATTTTAGAATCTTTTTTCGTTTTATTTTGGCGACTAGAGCTTTGAGAAGTGAGGTTAGGCTTATTTTGCTCACTGTGGCCTTGAAGCTGACACACAGCACTGATAGGCTATCAGCACAGACAAGCAGGAACCAGTCAAAACTCCCTGCAACACCTGAGAAAACAAAACATCAATGAGGACAAATGCGGGTTTTGCTAGTGATCCAATCCCAGCTTCCCAAAAAGTCCTACTAGAATGCAGTTTGACAAACACAATTAGCGGTAGAGACTGTAACTGCAACTCTGCACTTTCATTCATTCTTTTTTGGCCTGATCCGGATTTTGTCCACAGTTAAAAAGGTCAGCAAAGGTAAACTGTGGAAAAGCCACACCAACATTCATGGTTCCATAGACTGATTGTGCAATAACAAATAATAAATGACATTTAAAATATATATACATACATATATATATTTATTTATTTAAAAAACCTAACTTATAAATTTATACTTATTTGTTTAAAAATATAAAACTTAAAGGCATTCTTCTATTCGTACTCATGAGATCTACACTTAATGTTAAGTTGTGGGGCCTTTGTGCGCATGCGTGAGAAAAAAAACTAGTTTGATGGTGACAGCTCGAATGGGCCTCATCATACCCTGTCCCGCAGGCTACATCCAGCACGGTTCGCACCCCATGTTGCTTCAGAAGCGACACCACCCAGCTTTTGTACTCCTGCGTCCTGCTCTGAGTGTCTCCGATATACAGCTCCCACACCTTCGCTGCTTTCCCATCGGCGTACTGGTCAGGAAGCCCCTCGGCGGCTACACCGAGAGACCGGGTCCGAAACACACTGTCTACCGACATGCTGCTGCCTGTAGCTTCTCTATGCTCGAACAGCACCACAAGTATGAAGTAGTTAAATAAAAAAAGCAGTTAAACGAAGCGTTTTATCTGAAAAGTATCCTGCCGTCATGCTAGCGGTGTGTTTTATTTCTACAATATACGGAGGGACAAACTTTAAACCAATGACGTTCATGAACAGAATGACGCCTCCTCTGTGATTGGATAAAATCCACCAGAACAGCCTCTTTACTGTCGTGTATGTTTTCCCCTTACACTTGCCTCGCAGGACATCTTTATACCATGAAACATTAGATATTTAGTCACTTAATTTATACAACAGATACTTAATCACGTCTTTTCTTTTTTGATTGTGCGTTAAAAAGTTTTTGCGTATTAAAATAGCCTTTAAAGTCTAAGAGTTTCAAACCTGTCAAACAGTAATTGGGGTTTATAAACACCAAATCATTTCATCATTCAGCATGTATGTCAACGGTTTCGACAGTGCTTGCGAAATACTTGGCACGTGCTAAATGATTGTAACTTTTGCAGATAAAGTGACGCCAATATACTTTGTTACACATATTTAAATACAATTAGAGTTAATTTATCAAAGTATAAAGGTTTAAAAAACCTCAAAAAATCACATATTTTTCGATTGCTTTTTTCCTCCACTAATAAAGTGAACTCCTCCTGCTGTGATTGGTCAACAATTCAAACGTTTCATTTTTCTGGCCACAGTCAGGTCAAGTCAGACAAAGCCGGTGCAAGCCAGGTTAAGTTTGTTCTAGCTAGTGAAGAAACTGTACCGTTTGCGCTCTCTGGCAAGCACTCTAACATGCTTATTTTCTGATGAAGTTAAACAGAGGTCATAGAAGCTGGAAAAAGGGGAAAAAATCTCTTGAAGCCAAACCTTTAAAATGTCAGGTTTGCTCAGCAAAATATGTACAGAAGAAATTATAATCCTTAAGTCAGTCAGAAAAGCTCATGTTTTTCATTTACATCATATATTTTTCTACTAATTGATAAACGTTACATTTATTCCAGCAATTCATGTCTAAAAGATGATCAATTTACCTTTATTTTCTTCTTTTTTTAAAAAAAAAAAAGAACTTTAAGTCCCAGTCTTTAACCAAATTACTTTTATTCAGAGATTTATTTTACGACCCACATTCTGCTGCCCAACTATGGACGTACATGTTTCTCATAATTCAAAATAAAAGTCAATACCAGAAATGTTTTTTCATTTTCACAATGGAGCTGTGTTCATTGACTCAAAGTGAAAAATGAAAAATCAATCAGCTAAACGTCCTTGTCTTTTTCTTCTTCAACACAGCTCATTCTGTCACTATTAATATAAAAAAGAAAATGGTGTTTGAAGTTTCATTTTTTTAAAAGTCCTCTAGTAAATGTGTACCAAAATTCAATTAGAAATATATCTAATTTGACAATTAAAATGGATTAACAGAAATGCTTTTTAATTTTCCACTGCAACACCACTCATTCTGTGACGTAATTAAAGCAATAATGCAAATAGGAGATTGCTATTTTGCTTTCACATGGACCTTGCAAAAACCGTCGCATAATGTTATTTTCAGTGTCAGGGGGGAGGCGGAACAAAGGATAGGAACCTTATTTTAACACAGTGCTTGTCCAAAAGTGCCCCCCCGCGATGCCAGGGGGGCGCGCAGTAGTAGCGGTTTTTGGGACAGGTAATAATTGCCCGGAGCACAAATTTAACGTGGGGCGGTAACAGCGGCTCAGTGCTTGGAAAAACATTTGCAACACTATAGACCGGAAAACGCATTTCCGCATTTTTCGAGCGGAAATACGTCAATGAAGTGTATTAGAACTTCCTGTTATCATAGCGGCAGTTTCTGTTGTGTTTCAGGCTGTTCGTCTCCCAACCAAAAACAGCCCTACCTTTCATTTAATTATTATCCTGTGGATCCAAACCTGAAACCCAAATGGATACAGGCAATCCAGAGGAAGGACATAGTTTTAATATAAAAACAGGCAATACCTATGTCTGCAGCCGGCACTTCGCTCTGGATGATTACAGTGGTGGCTGCTTTGTTCGTCGCTTGAAGAGTGGTGTTGTCCCAAGCCTATTCCCTTGGAACAACTGCTCCTTTGAGAAGGTAGTCAGTACATTACAGAACCTTAAACTCCGTAAACAGAGTTATAACCAGTGATGTGGCTATGGCTAAAGCTAGCTAAAGCTTACCTTGGTAATAGTGGATAAACTCTTCATGGAAGAATTTATATCCCTTGTCCAATTTGTTTCCTTAAGTGGACAAATGCATCTTCACACTCTTCAGCACATCGGCGCTGGTGAACTTTGGAAGACAACTCAGGCTCGTTGAAAACACTCTAGCTGCCATTTCTCCGCCAACAAAGCTCACACCGAAATTGGGTTTACGCTTCGTTGACGTGTTTCCGGTTTTTGCGTAAATGGTCTATTGGTTTCCTATTACCTGTTATATCACAGAATTGGTAACTGGTAACAGCCTGAGACCTGTGAACTGCTGTCCCTGCAGCTGTGCGCTCCTGTCTCCTGCCACACTCGGCTCCTGTGTGAGAGGGAAAGGGGAGGGGTAGTGGGCTCAGGCTGCCAGGTGGAACGGAGCACGCGAAGCGCATATTACTTGGTGTCAGTATTTGACATAAAGACAGCAGGTAATGCAGTAAAACAGCTGCCCTATATGAGATCATAAATAAACAATCGATCATTTAGAAAAAAAAATCAGCACAATGTTTTTTACATATTTCGTCACACTAAAAAAGGTCAAGTTAGTTATTGGTGCTGATATGTAAATGTTTCAGACCAATTTACATTTAATATTATATATTGATTGAATTATTTTTCTCAGCATCAAATGTTTATAGTTTAAGGAATGACAGATTTTTTTCATTTCAGGCAGTTTATGCTTCTTTTCTGTTTTAGACTATAACAGCGTTTCTGTATGGCATAATAAATGCAATATTTGTTGAAAGTGGATTTATTTTGCTTTTTTTCATTTGTTATTGTTAAAAGATACAATTTCAGGTATACTAGTTTATAGATACTAAACCTAAAATATTGTCACATGGCAGAAGTGTGTGTGTGGGGATATACAAGATAGCAGAAAATGTGAAAAAAGTTCTAGTCACCTAACCAAGGTTTTGTATCACTTCGCGGCTTCTTTAAAGCAACCTTTTGCTTCACAACATTTGGACAAGCTGTAAGAGGTGAACTTTCTCTCTGAACTGATGCTTTATTCAACCCATCGGAAAGATCAGCATATATATAAGCCAAATCTTGACTGCAATGATTGTGGTCTTGTGTATGGACTATTTGTTAAACAGAAAGAATATCCGTCGTAAATAAAAACAAAATTAAGGACTAAAACTAGTTGGTTAATATTGTGCTTTTGTAAGTGACTAAGCGGGTAAATTGCCTTCAAAGTGTGCATTATGACTTTTTAACACACGCCATGGAAGCCTATGAATTTATCGTATAAAACAACTGTCATACACACACATATATATATATATATATATATATATATATACACTAAGTATGCATGTATGTATGTATATATATATATGCACATTAATATGTATGTATATATACGTACACAAATACATATATATATAAACACTATATTTATCTATATTTATGTATATATATATATATATATATATATATATATATATATATATATATATATATATACATATATACATATATATAGTAATGCTAATGCTTATTTTGTTTTTATCTGTGAAATAAATCCACTGGTGGCAATTAGGATTTTATAATAACTATATATATATATATATATATATATATATATATACACATTAATAATAACCCATGTATATATACATAAAAATAATATAAACACTATATATATACACATATACACATGTATATATACACACACTATATATATATATATATATACATATATATATATATATATGCACTATGTGTTTTATACACACTATATATATATACACACTATATATGCATACATATATACATATATATATACACACACACATATATATGTATACACACATACACTTTATATATGTGCATGCGCCATGAGCCATGAACCAGGTCCCAGCAACTGTACATACATATATATGAACCAAGACACACTTTAAATATAATATGTACTTACAGTAAATAATAATAATATATATATATATATATATATATATATATATATATATATATATATATATATATATATATATATATATATATATATATATATATACATAAACACTATATATACATACTACATATATATAAACACACTGTATATATATATATATATACACACACTATGCACACTATGTATATATATATATATATATATATACATACACACTACATATATATATATATATATACATATATATATACACACACAATATAAATATATATACACATACACATTATATATATGCATATATATATACATATATGTGTGGCTGAGAGAACAACTGTAAACAACATTACTTTCACTTTCCCAATGTACAAAAGAGCAAATAAGATGTACCCCAAAAGTCAATTGCCTAGAGCACACAAATGGCATTCATGCAATCAAGAGTGCTAAAATTTTACGATTTAGTAGAGTATTGTACTGCTCAAATTCAAGGCCGAAAACAATTTATTACCGAAGAATATCCAGGTTATTTATTAAGCGAGACGAATAAAATTTTACAAACTAGTGATAAACTTGAGCAATTATACTCTGAGGAAAACAAGGTTTTTTTGGCAGAGGAGAGTCTTTGCGAAGAGCAACCAAACTTTCCACAATTAACAAAGGCTGATACCTGTAAAGGATAACCAGTACAGGTAATTTGGCGTCTTCTTCCTTCAGGTAATGTCTTATGTGTTATTTACTTTATTTATATAACATATATATATATATATATAAAATTATTCATATAATTTTTATTTTAAAAGAATTTCTTTATCTCTTCATGACTGGTGGTATTATCCACTCAGCCACTAACAAAGATGCTCCTCAATCTATGCAATCTGTAAAAAAAATAATAAAAGGATAAGCTGACAACCTGCTTGATCCATCCATCAATTAAGTGGGCGTTTTTTTTTACGCTTTAGACAGCTCATAGCATTATGTTCAGAAATGCGTCACCGGGTAAAATGACAAATGTTTAAACTCAGGGGTCTCGACATATTTGTTCTGAAAGCCACACCAAAAAAAGTAAAATTTGTGTCTGTCAGCTTTTCCTACCTCAGTTATTGGATGTCTCTATGAATCCTGTTTTACTCTGAAATTCAAATTTCAAAAATAACTGGACAGGAAAACTCCTTTAACTATCTGCCCCCAAGGAGTGGTAAAAATAGTGTAAAACTGAAGCAGAAAGGCTGATCCTCACTCCAGATGTTTTGTGTCTATTCCTCTTCTATCAGCTTCTGCTGATGCAGAAGTCAATTAGGCCCGAACCATTAGGACAGTTAGGCTCTTTAATGATGTTTTCCATTTTATATCTAATGGAAAAGTTTCGTCTTCCAGCTCAACGCCTTTACTTCATGTTTCAGAATGATCTGAGGAAGACAGAAGATACAGAACACTCTGACAAAACACATGGAAGAAGACCTCCTCCTCAGAGGGACAAAGAGAAAACAAGGACCCACTGTGAGCAGGTGGTCATGTCTGAACCCGCCTACCTTGGTCTGTTCTTTATCGCGTACAGTTTTTTGGTTCTGCGGTGAAAAGGCTTTTCGGCTGGGTTGGCAGGTCTTTCCATGACTAAATCAGATTTTCGCCGAGATCATAGTAGTCAAGCAGAGACACGGCATCTGTGGTTCCTGCTGCTTCTCCATCAACTCCGCCTTGCATGATGAAACCTGTTGTGTCCTTCCACCATCATCTTCCTGTAAAATCTGGGAAAGTGCCAGATTGAGGTGAGAAGCTGCAGGTGAGACTTCAGGTGAGCACCAGTGAGTTTGCTCGCTTTACTGGTTGTCTTAAGACTTAACTGATTGTGGGATATACATATTTGATCGACCTGTAAGACACTGGCCAGGGCTTTAGTGAGCATTTCCCTCTGGTCAGGGGTCAATCAAGAGCTTCTCTATATCACACTTGGAAGCAGTCAAGCTCCCAGCCAGTGCTCATGAGACCATCACGCCTTCTCCAGCAGGCCCTGCTTCTCATGCTTTACTGTAGAGACCACACCAGGCCTAACTTCAGTTATGACTGTGAGGCAAAGCTATTTCAACAGGATTTTAATGTTCTCCTACACTTATTTAGAAATGTGACTATTATTTTCACCTTCAAATTGGTTTCTGTTGCTTGCCTCTTGTTCCGTCTCACTTTTGCTGGAATCTTCTGAAAAGAGCAGGCACACGTTGGATAAACTGTAAAGAAAAATAACCACGAATGAAAAGATTCAATTGTCTTCTGAGGACAAATGAAAGGTTCAATGGGGAATTGCATTAAGAGTCGGTTTCCTCCCAGACAGTGAAAAAGCTTCAGAAGATCTGTTAACAAAATTATTGCTTTAATTTATTACTTTCTGTCAGAAACATGACTTAGTATTCGTGGTAAATAATTCGCCTGCTTTGATATTCTCTTTTAACGGTTAAAACAATGTGTTATAACTATTAAAAGTTTAGGTAAAAACACAGAGACTGAAACGTTGTCTGTATTTGCCAAACTTTTGAAAAACGTCTGTCTTAAATGGAAATAACTGACAATCGACTTGATATTTTCTGTTCCTTAATGAATAATGTGTGCTTAATAGAAGTACTGCCGTTATTTTATTGTACAAATTATACCTAAATATGTGGAATTTTAATAATGTTACATTAAAACAAAATGTAGATTTTATATGATTTTTTGTCTTTTTAGGTTTATTGGACACATAATGTTTTTTAGCAGGAGTCTGAAATGTTATGTGCGGTATTTCATTGACAAACACAGAGGTTTGCAGAAGATGAGCTTTAAAACATTTGGACTCATACATTTTAAATTTATCCTTTGATATATTTGACCAAATAACATATTTTTTTGTAAATGTTTCTCATTCATTTTAATTAAAAATGCAATGTTACCAATTGTTATACTTTTTATTAAGTGATCCTCTAGTAGTCTGAGTTGAGACCAACTAAGGTCCTAATATTTAGTGCAGTAATCAGTTTGTTATCAGTGAGAAAAAACAATAATTGTTATAATAATCTTACCACTATCAGAGTCACAAGGGTGAGGGGTTGCTGCAAGTTTCATATTATTACTGTAGCAGTCACACCTTCAGAAAAGTAGTTTAGCTTCCTTTTTTTCTGGATATTGGTCAAATCATCTTTGGCAAGATGATGGTTCTTGAACTCACTAGCGTTGAGCTCTACAAAAAAGCGCTAAGAAATAAAACAAATAGGATCTGGAAACCTGAAAATGGGTTCACTTAAGAACTATCTGAATTCAAAGAACAATTCTGCTTACACACACCTGTGGAGGCCAATTATATTATGTTTTATGATTGGACAGTCATAGCACTTTAGTATTTATAAATCAGATAACTTTGAGCATTTCTGACTAATTGTGTTAAATACTGAAATAATAGCCTAATTATGTTGTACTATCAAATTATTAAAGCCTATGATTTTCAAAGCCACCAGAGCAATCAGGTCAAGTAATTAATCAATTAATTAAGTAATTAAATAAGAAATCTAATCTGTGGTGTTTTGATCCATCTCAAGCAATAACATTAAGCATCTATCTTCATTGTCCAAAACGACAGGCATACTTTTACAATGAAAACAAAAAAAGAAGCAGATGTTGCTGATAATAGCAATTATCTCACTAGGAGTGCAATGTAAAGCAACCAGTAATATCATGGCTGAGTGAATACTCCATTGTCATTGGCTTCAGGGTTACCAGTAAAAAGTGATAATGGACCAGACCAGAAGTTCTGGTCACAGCCTAAATGTTGTACATCATTGCTTTTAGCCTAGCGATAAAAGTGGTGACATTATTTAATAGTTTACAGTAATATAAATAAGAATATATCAAAAATCTGGATAACAAAATCTAATCACAAACCTGTACTCGGCAAATCTTGGAATTTGAGCTAAGATCCAGCTGGGTTATCCATCAAGATTGGTTTTTCTCAGCGATTCGACAAAAAAAACTTTCTAAGAAAAATCACACCAAGCGGAGTAGTCTTTGTCTTGTCTCTTTTTCAAGAAATCTGGATGGGAGGAGGTATTTATTTTATTGGATTCACATTTGCATATTTAGGTACTTTTTCTTAATGTGAAGAATATATATTATTATAATAAACAATACCTCACTTTGTAATCCCACCATTTTGCTTTGTTGTTTTAGGTAGGTGTTACAACAAATTAGCCGCTCCTGTTTATGGCCTTAAAAGTCACTCTGTATTTTCCACACCTGGTGAGCACTTACTGTAAGTCATTACCCTGCCTCCCCCTGGAAATGCTGACTGAAATAAATTTTGCTGCAACAGTTTTTTTGCGTGGTGGATCGCCAGCTTAGTACAATCCCATCTTTGCATTTTTAAAAGCTACTTCCTTTGCTATCATAAACTTACTTTTCCGCGTTGGGAGTTGGGTCATCCAGGCCACTAATCAGTGCTGAACCTTTTTCTTCGTGATTTGGCAGTCTTCTGGTGTCTGGGTACATGAAATCTTTCACCTTTATCCCGTTTTGTCATAGCAGGATAACACGTCCAATGGTGGGAGTATCTATAAGATATATACAAGGGTTAATTCGTCTGAGAATGGCGATGTTGAAAAAAAACATTTGGAGGAAATGATTTTTTTAAATTTTATTTAGGGTCAATTGATGCAATCATATTGGCCAGAGAGTGAGCATTTAGGCTAACGCATTTTAGTTGTCAAAATAGATATTTGTAATTGAATTTTGGTACACATTTACTAGAGAACTTTTTGAAAATGAAATGTCAAAACCCTTTTCTTTATCATTTTAATAAAAGTGACAGAAGCAGAGTTGAATATTAAATATAATATAATATTATTTGAATATTAAGAAAAAAGTGGTTTTGGGGGTTGATTTTCATTTTTATATTTAAAATGGCAGCTTCATTGTGAAAATGTTTAAAACCTTTCAATTATTATTGATTTTGAATTACGATGCACACATGCTTTCATACAACAGCCTTATCTTGTTTGTTTTGAAGGAAGCCTTAAAACATTCACCTGGTCTGTATTGGGCATAGGCACTAAACAATGATCAAAGGTCACCTTAGGCATCTGTAGCTGTAGATTATTGGACCGATTTTATCAGTAATAATTGTTTCCCGTCTTTGTAGAATACAGCAGGTTATTAGAAATTATAGTAAACTTAATATGACTTTATCTAGCTTTTTTGAAAAACTGCTTTTCTTGCTCAGTTTCAGTTTATGGATTCATAAAAAGACATTTTGGCTCATCTTATCTTGGAACCTGACAGCAAAACACTACGTCAATGTCTCTGGGCTAACTTTAGCTTTTTCTTTTTATATCTAAGTTATACTTTTGTCAGTTATTAAAACACTGGATTGCAGGGCAAAAATATAAATGTTTATTTGAATACTGTAACAAGCTTAAGAAAATGGATGTTTTTAATTAGTTTTGGAATTATATATATAATTAATCATTAAAATACTTTATTAGTACTAGACTCGGTTACGGTATATCAGGATGACTCAAATGCAGAAACAGATTCCTAAGTTGAGGGAAGTCAGTGATCTTTTAGTAACAAAAACCACCACACATAGGAAAACTCCTAAAACATAACCAGGACTTGGAGACCAGCATGATAACAGACCAACTAAAGAAAAACTCTGACACAGAAAGTAGAAACAGACCTGTGTCTGATTTACCATATAACCCCTATAGTGCACTATATAGTGCGGTATACATATTGAAGGTGTCGAATCTACAGTTCAATGTAGTCATGTGCACTGAGAAATTTGCCAGAAGACTCACATTAAAAACCAGTGTGGATCGATGCTCACTCGATTAGCGAATATTGTCCAGAATGCACTGCGTTCAAACCAGAATGCATTGCGTCTGACCCACAATACATTGCGTTTGATGGATCCGAAAATGGCAGACGGTGGCGCGAAGAAGATGACTTATAAATGTAAGTATTTGAATAAAGTAGCAAGTATCTGTTGTCAAATATTCCTCAATCGACAACCTACATTATTTTGAAGTAATGCTAAAGCTAACTAGAGTCAAAGGCTAAAAACAAACACAGGATGTAGTAGTATATCCAAAAAGGATGAGTTCTAACCACAGTTATTAGTTAATGTAGCGTTTTTCATAGCTTTATATGTAAGGGACAGGCGAGGATGTGGAGATTGGTCGCCTGCGGATGGAAAGGAAGCCTGTTTTCAGGCAAAGGTCGCCTCCAGCTGCCCGGGATGGGAGTGAATCTCAGATTTTTGGTTCATTTGCCATTAAAGTGTTAATTGTTGTATACAGTTTTTGTTGTTACCTTGTATTTAAGAACAGTGGTGAGAGGTGGGCTGACAAATTTGATAGTTCAGCCAGAGCTGCCAAAAAATGGGAGAACCTAAAGAAACATACAAGGTTTGGCCAGAAGAAATAAAAGGTAGAAATACTTGTGTAAATTTAATTAAGATATTTTTCACAAGTGTCATACAGTATTTCAAAGGAACTATAAGGCCTCCCCATTAGCCGAGTGGCACTGAGGGCAGAAGCTTCAGCAACTGTCGATGGAAGTGGTTCTCTGATGCATGAGGCAATAGGCAGCAAGAGACATCTGTTAGGCCTCAATGCCCTCCATGCCTCATCACTGGAGAACCCTTCCACATCCTCTGGGCATCCTCTGCCTCAGTCCAACAACAGCAGCAACAGGCAGGAAAGATGAGGAGGAGGAGGCGGCCACGCCAGCTAGAGGCCATGGCTGAGGCAGCCCCTTTCAGTATTTTAGAAAGGCAGAGGGAAGAAAAGAGCATAAGGGGAGGAGGAAGGAAAGCCAGAAGAAAGGACGAAAGGGCCAGAGAGAGGGGCGAAGGGCAAGAAGAGAAGGACGAAAAGGGCAAAGAAAGAGGAAGAAGAAGACAAAAGACTCTTACTAATTCTGGAAAAGATCGTTGAAAAAATGTAATGTTGTTTTTAGTGTTCCAATATGTTTAATAAATTCATGAACAGAAATGATTTATTAACAAGTATTATTAAACCTGAGCCATTTTAACAATCTCAAAACCATTAACAATCTCATAAACATCAGCGGTAGCTCAGGGTTCCCAAGCTGAGAGGCGCGCCCCCTAGGAAGCCTTGATTGAATATTTTTTCATGCTGATGACAAACCAGCATAATACAATAACATATATGAATGTCTCAAGGAAATTAAAATATGTACATATTGCAAGAAGAATATAAGGAAATAAAACAAAAAGTATATAAATATATACATACATATACAACATAAGACAAAAAAATTATTGCTTCAAAAATCTTTGGGGCTTTATAAATTTCGTCTTTCAAGGAATAAATTAGTTGAATTGGCACTGGTTTTAAGATGTTTGATAATGGTACATTACTGATTAGATTTCCTCAAAACTGCTGGAATTAGGTTTGGAGTTTGACCATTTGGCTTTACGGATATGGAATTTGGCCAAAAATAAAAACAATTGTGTAATGAAGATACAATCTTTGTCTACTTTGACATTAAGAGTAACCCAAATGTCTTTATCTAAAAAATGCGACAGTTTGTTTAATTTATATGTTTCAATATAGTTTCCCCACTTCAATCAGAACTTGTTGTCTGCAGATACAAACAGATGATAAATAGTTTCCTCCTGAAATTTCTAGAATGAACAAAACAGGTCCATATACAACAAATCTACTCAAAGTTTTTTGAACAGATATATATAATGCAATATTTTGAAGGACTCCTCTTTTATTTTGTTATTTGAACAGTATTTATTGCTAATAGTCAGCATAAATCCATTTTATGTCCTAGGTGGATTCCCAATAAAACCTCCCAGCAGGTAAGGTTGTGTTGTAAAAGATTTCTTATTTGTTTATTGGAAACTGAATTCTTACAAATATCACATTGTCCAAAAATTTCTACAGGTTCTTGAGGTCGACATAAATCCTTTAAACAGTTGAAGTAGACTGGTTGGAGCGGAATCTAACACTGTGCATATTCTCTGGGTGGAACAGGAATACCAAATTTTAAAAGAGAATTCTTCATCGTCAGAAGATGTCCGCGAGAATTGAAAAGTTGTGGTTAAACCAATATCATTATCATACCATCTAGGAAAAAAGTGATTTATTCTTGTATTGTACGTTACTGTTATTCCAAATACAACAAGTTGTTGGAAAAATTATGTTTATAAAAAAGGTTTCAGGCCAGCAGACTTGTTTGTAAAAGTTTAAGAAAGTTTTGTGGGTAATTCTTCTGTTTTATAATACATTTAGCAAGAATTTAATGCCTCCCATTATGTCAAATATATATTTGAAATGCATTCGAATATTGTCTTCCCTTTCAATAAATTAACAACCACTTTATTTTAAAGTTGTTTAAAGTTTCAAAGGATTAATACATCCATCTTTATGTTTTCTGGTACACAAAACAAATTTTGTAAGTAATGACTTTTTCCTCCAAAATCAAATATTTTGTGGCAGGTTACAGACATTTTGGCATTTCTAAAGACAAGAGACACATAGACAGATCTCAATTCCTTCAGCTTTGAATAACAGAATTCTACCGTTCAGAATTTATAAGTAACCACATGTTATAGGCGCAGTGGAGTTTGAAACAGGTTGTATGTTTGTGTCAGTGTTGGGGGCTAGAAAATATTCAGAATTTTTCAGAAGGGGCCTGAAAAAAGTTAAAGGGAACCACTGCGGTAGCTATTTACAATTTCATCGTATATTTAGCCTTTTTTTTTATACATCTTAACAATAATCATGGTCTTCTAGAGCCATTTGTGGCACAGTTGGAGTTGACAGGAAACCAGAGATTTGTCCTCGCAGACGGATGCCACTCTGCTCGTCCTGCTGGTTCCTGGCGTTGTCCTGCTGTGGCTCAACAACTGTAGGCTCCAGTCCCCTTCACTGATGCACATATTGTGCAGGATGGCGCTACAGGCAATGATTTTGACAGCAAATTTTGTTGGTTCTCCACCTCGTCTTCATCATTCCAAAGGCTCTCTCCACCACAGAGCATGCCTTGGCATGGTGCCGGTTATATCGGGCCTCAACTGCATTTCTCAGGGTTCCTGTGAAGATTGTCAGCAGTGTGATGGGTTGCGCCAATGCAGGGATACCATCACCCTAAGGATGCTTATCCTTCAGGTGGGTATGTTTATTGGCGTAAATTGGGCTGTTGCGCTGTTCTCGTCCTCCTTCCTGCAGGCTCGTTACGCCCCCTCCTCTACTCCTGTTCTCTGAAGCAACACTGCCCTTTTTTTTCCTTCTTTCCGCCTCTTTCAACCAAAATTCCGTAGACTCAAATCCTGCTTTCTGCATTTTCTTCTGATCTTTTCCTGTCTTTTTTTTAATCGCATCCTGTAATGCAATTATTTTCTGAGTGTTTAACCTTCCATTAATCCATAGTCTTTTACCCCATTTATCCAAATGCTAGTTTCTGCAGGATCCAGACTTTCCACATACTTTGAATCCTTGCTCTAGGCTTTCTTTGCTTTGGACTTTCCTTACTCTGTGCCTTTCTCATTTTAAAACAAAACTAAACAAAAACACTTGTTTAGCAGTTCAAAAACACAATCCTGCAAATTCAGCGATTTTGCTAAACACAACAACAACAAAACACAGCAACGAAACAAACTGTAAAATCTTTGTTGATTTGCACACAAAATCTAACATTCACACTCCTTTACTAATTTAGTAATGCGGCTTTTAATTATCTTAAATTCCTGCTTCTGAGGATTATGGTGCTAGGATTTTTGTATATATATCTATTCATACATATGTATTCTCTTCATTCTTTTATTTAACACGAGGAATTCCACTGGGGCTCCACGCCGTCCCAGCAAATGGTGCAGGTTTCCCAGGACCCCGCCGTCGCCCGCCTGATGGTGTCCTGGGAATTCTCGGGCTTGCTTGGCACTAGCCTTGAATTTCACCGGACTCATGGAATCCAACCAAATAGTCACGGATTTCAGGACCCGCCGTCCGTGCTGCAATTTCTGAGACTCACGTCGTCCCTTTCGCTATCTTTCTCCTTCGGTATGCCGTCAACCTTTTGGACTCAGCCAGCGAGATGGGCACCAGCAGTTCAACAAAGGGTTGACTCACTGAAGTCAGCTGTAGCCACAGTCTCCTGGGGCCACTTTTTTCGCTGAAATCCTCGAGCATGTTGGTATCGACCGAAAGGGACCAGAATTAATGTTGGGTTCAAACAACCTGCAACATCATAACAATAATTCAAGGGAAAGAAGACCAACGGACAAAAGGTACCTTTACGAAGGCAGACAGAGATCTGGTAATAAATCTCTCCTCTGGCAAATTCTGCTGCCTCCTCTTTTAATAAGTTGATTTGGGATGTCCTCAGTTACATAAGCTGGGCTCTAAGGAAACCAGATAAAAAACACAGCTGCGCTATCAGAGCTTTTGACCCACAACATGTCTGTCCTTCTGATCTTCTCAAATCATCTCTGGACCTCAAAGCCGTTCCTCACAGATAGAAAAACCGCACAGACCGTCCTTCGATTCATTTTAGACATACAGCTAACACAGGTTCTCCAGGAGAATGCTGAAAAAGCCCTTAAGATAAACATTTTCTCCCAAGGGTGTCACCTCCACCTTCCTGTGAAACAGATTTGGAGACACACAGACACTTCTGCAAACATGATTAAATCACTACATATATAGCTGGGTGATGCATAAAATCAAGCAAATATGAGACCAACCTATATACATTATTCAACATATCCCCCTTTTATCATATATCTTAAGCAGTAACATCACTATTAGTCAGCCACTTCACAAGATTTCTATGTAAGATCATGTTTCTGACACAAAACACACATTTACTTGGAGGGTGTGTGTTGAGACTCCTTTCCCTGTAGATGGGGGCCCTTGTGGGTCTCAGGTCCTAATGGCTGTGTGGAGATGGAGACGATTGCACAAGAGAACGCAGGCAAGAATACAACAGCATCCACACAAGGTCAAGATATTATAAATATGACTATGGTGCCATGGAAGCACCAATAGTGGTACTTCAAACATCCAGCCAGGTCCCACATAGTGGTATTTATAACACCGAATGGTCTTTCATCTTACCATTGAGAGTCTGAAGAGCCCTCTTGGCCTCAGTCAGACTGCTGTCTGCAGTGGTGTGGTTGGAATGAGCGATGCAACACTGTTCACTAGACATAGTGCACCACGCCACGCCTGACATAGCATGTACAGAAGTGATCCTGTTCCTGGATGCCATATAGATGTAACAGAAAGCTGTTCATGCACAACTTCCAACCCTTCTTATTATTGTCAGTTACCTAATTTTTGGGCCGTTGTAGTGGATGTAGTTGATCCTCTCCCACGCCTTTGACAATCGTACACCAACAAGTGAATCTACAACCGGCAGCCACCTGATTAATCAATGTACATTCATCTGGTACTTCTAAAGAACCCCTATAAACAGAGTCTATGTAAGTAGGGTCCCAGTGTGTAAACTACGCTAAGCTTATGGCGGGGATTTCCATCTGTGAGGATAAATACCAGACATTTCAGCAATGGCAATAAGCTGTTACAGGATACTAGAAAAAAATTAACGAAATTTGGTTTCCAAGGTTACCAAGTCAAAAATATTGGCCAGTATTCCTCTAGGTTCAGTGGATTTCGCTAGCCATTAGTTGTCTTGAGCAAACATTAGTGGGTGGACTTACAAGTCACTACTCTCGTCAAAGGGTTGTTCCATTTTCTACATGCAGAGGCACCAGTACTACTTGGTGTACCACACTATAACATGGTTATGATCACAACAACAATACCATTTCACTAAATTTGAAAACAGCAGTTTGCCATCAAACCAACTGTTATTTTCTATTTTTTAAATCCGTCTATATGGGTTGGTGGCTTTAGGAGGCTTCACTGACTTTGGTCTCCCAGACTCTAAGCATCAGGTCCACCTAATATCAGACTTAGCTCACCTTCACCTTGCCCCAGGTTTCAGTCGAGATTCTTGTACAATATAAACAATATGTCAGGTGAACACAGGATCTTCAGCGGGTGTTTACAGTGGGGTGGCCAGCAGTGCCTGGTATGGCCCCTCGCTGAGTGAATACCAGCGTTGTTTCTTGATGCTTCTTATCAGAACCAATCACCTGGTTCATCTGGTTTTCCTGCTGAGGGGCAAGGTTTTCATTAGTCAGATGCCTCTTTGTTTTTGCTAAAATGGCCTCATATATTCCAGCCAGGTTTGCTTCTTTATTAATTCCATTGGTTTTTAAACTGTAGTAACCTGTAAGGTCTTCCAAGGAGTCTCGGCCTTATTGCACTGGTAATATTAACTTTATGCACAGTTCTCGTCTAAACACTGTGTCCAGTGTCTAATACGACCTACTTCAGCCTTATTGTTAATTGTACCAGTCATTATTTCTGCTAATCGGCACTTTGCAGGTGGTAGAGCGCAGTGATTCTTTTAAAGACAATGTCAAGTCAAGCCAAGTCAACTTTATAAAAGCGCTTTTAAAAACAACGAGGAGCTGACCAAAAGGCTTAACAATGCAGAATAAAAACAAACAACAAACTAAAACAAACTGTATAAAATCAAGAAATTAAATAAAATAAATAAGACCAATTAAAACATCAACTCACACGGGTTAAGCGCCAGAGAGAAAAAGTGAGTTTTTAACTTGGATTTAAAATCATTATGACGGGCCTTCCTAATCTGCGCCAAAGGTGCATTCACCTGGCTAGAGGGCCAGCAACGGCAAATGCTCTATCCCCTGAATTTCTGCGTGTCTTCAGCATCCAGGGGCAACTGGTCAGCTGATCTAGAAGGTGGCCAGGGAAGGAATGCGGTGTAGCAACTCAGAGGTGGGGGCAGGCCAGACCATAAAGACTTAAAACAAATAAAATATATATTTTTTTTTAAACTCTAAGAATGGACAGGCATGGGGAACTGGTGGGATAGCTCTCTCTTCCTCGTTCAGTTAACAAGCGTGCACTGAAGTTCTGCACCAGCTGGGCGGGACAAGGATGATGTGAGGGCACCAAAGAAAAGAGTTACAGTAATCAATCCGAGGTTATAAGTGGATTACTGTCTCAGAAGACTTTTTCTTGATAAAACAATTTGACTTTTAGCCAGCTGTAACTGAAAGCTGGATCTCACCACCGAGACGATCTGCTTGTCCAAATTTAAAACCAATGTCCATCTTCACTCCTAAATTTGTCAGAGTAGATTTGCCAGTTGGTGAGATCCCAGAAACTAGGTGTGACTCTGTTGACACTGGGACCAGAAAATCACCTCTGTGTTTTTAAGTCATTGAGAGTGGAGAAAATTTAGAAACCATCAATTTGTAATTTCTTCAAACCTTACTTAATTAAAGGGCTGATGGAGTGGGCATCCTGCTTTGTTTTTTTGTATTAATGTGACATAGTTCCTATCCTTTTCATAATTGAATTAACAAAAATGAAGCCCATTGTCACTATAAATAATAATATATCTATATATATTTTTCCCAGGTATACCATACTGAGAATTATATCTTTTGCATAATATTTTGGCTACTGTTATTTGCATCAGGGATGTTTTACTGGGGTTTCATTAAGTCCATTTAGAAATGCATTATCATGACCAGACCTTGAATTTTCTTTTTAATTCTATCAAATCCATGTGTATAACCTCGAAAACTGATATTGAGGTGGAGAGCACCACCGTGTTGGTCTAAGATTTCCTGGTATTTAGCACATGCTCCTATAAAAATTTTTTGAATAATAATTAAATCAATATTTGTAAATCAATATTTGTTTACCTGTCCCATCATTCCCCCGTTGACCCATAGGTCACCCCATGGAATCAATATGCCCACTTAAAGAGTTTTTTATAAGTAGGTTTGTTTCTGGTCATACATATATACTATTTAGGAGTTTAGCGTATGTTTTGTTCAGGCTCTTTTCAGGTTCCAATCTCTATTCATGCATTTCTTTAAAGTAATTACTTTGTCAACCTCCTCATTTTTATGAAGAACCATCTACATAAAGTATTACACCTTTTCATCAGTGGTTAAATCGTAGGTCATTTCTGCTCTGTGCTGTTTTTCCGCTAATTCTTAGCAATCATACTTTTTACTTCCACCATAAAGGAAAGTAGCAACATTTAGCAACAAGGTCAACGGTGCACCATTCTGCTCGTGAGTCGCGGTTGGAACAATAATGTGGCCATGCAGGATATAAGTGTCGGCATGAGGCGACAAAAAAGTTAAGTTCATCTGTAAAAGTAATGCTAAAACTATGTCACGAAAACCTTAGGGTCAGTAAGTGGAATATTACTATTGTTCCACCACTTCTACTGCCATTGATGCCGCAATTGGTGTCCTAACATAATGCGGCAGTGCTGTCTACACACACCATTTAATTTTTGAAAATAAGCTTCGCAGGTTTCATTTTGCCTCCATGTTGTTGGACTAAAACTGAGGTCAATAAATTACCTTGCAGTCTACATTTTATACAAAGGTTTACTATAATCAAAAAAACCGCTAAGCTATGCTGAACACAGAACCTGTTTAATATTTACCCAAAGCTGTGTGTCCGGCTTCTTGTGTCCAGGTTACAGAGGGAATTCATTTTTAAAATTTTGTCGCCATCAACTTTTGGAAGAAACCATTATTTCAACATAGTTTGTTTGCCAGTCCCTGCCATAATTAATCAGACCTAAAAATGACATCCTTTGCTTCTTCGTTTAGAGAAATTTGGTGCTTGCAAATTGCAGTTTCCATTCTTCCATAATTGTGGAGTCCTGCTCGCTTAAATATGATAAGGCACCTGTTCCCTGCACAGCTGTAATTTATTTTACTGACTTTGTGGCCTTCATCAGCTAAATGTTTTAACAGTGTAATAGATCACTTCATGCACAAGTTTTTTTCTCTGGTGATGCTATCAGAACATCATCCACATAAATTATTTTTACTTCCCTGGAAGTTGGAATTTTGCCATGCTAAGCTATCATTTTACTTTTCTTCTTAGAGATAGTCTGGTTTTTTTTTTTTTTAAAATGTACCTTGGCCATCATATGTGAAGCATAAACCAGTACTGGCTATCATAATGGACAGGCACAGGAAAAATGCATTACTGATGTCTACCACTGTGAAAGCGGCTGCATCGATCTCGCGAGTTCAGTAATGTGTATAGGGGTCAAATTTTTTACAGGGTGCTCTTTGAATAACACGGCTGTTTACTGCCGTAAGTCTCATACCATCCTCTCGGCTTTTTACCCATCTAATATATCTCCCGATCCTGCCACTGCTGATTGTGCCCATTCAGCATGAAACGTGCAAAAGGTGATTTAAAATTCATGTTTTCCCCATTTTGCAGCTACGGCTGCTGCATAAATTATGTAAAAGTGATTTTTAGTTGCACTAACTCTAACTGAGAAATACCGCGATTTCACCGTTTTGAGCTTTCACTGAAACTTCGGCGTGGCTGACTTTGCTCCTGGAATTTGTTCTTTGTTGTCACCATGCACCATCAAATCATACAAAAAATCATCATTCCCATTTATCCTTAATTTAATTTTACAGTTTCACATCTGCATAAGCCAATAAATCCTGAACTTCATTAACACCTCATCATCTCTGTCTGACTCATCATTCTGCTTTTTCAGGGAGTCCTGTATTAAAAAAAAAGCAAGCCCTGTCCCTAGCGCTCGTCATGCTTGCCAGCCTACTTCCTGGGTCCAACACCCTGAAAAAGGGGTTACTATAACTCTCTCCCTGACATCCTCACTACATCCTCAAAACCCTCTTCTGTCATGTCCCTCTCTGGAACCTCTCCTTCAACCCGGCTGCCTCCCCGCCATGATAAATACTTCCACTCCAAGTTTTCCCATGTCCTGCAAGCCCAGTTCACTTCTGCTTCCTTGAAATCACACCTTCTATAGCTTTCTTAACATCTTCCATTGTCATGTCCTATACACTAAAACACAAACTAAAATATACACTAAAATAGTGAGAGTTGATCATCTCCTGCCTGGGGGTTTTAGCCTGGATCATTAGGAAATGGACCTGTCATTGCTGAAGTTTCTTCAGTTCAGAGGAAAAATCCCTCTCCCATTATTTTTTGACCACTGTAATTTCTGCCCTGTCTGTGATCTAGTCCACATACCTTTTTTGAGAGGATTTCCCATCATTGGGTGGGATCCTTTAATAACTAGAGGAGTAAAGGGGCTGTTAACATCTGCTCCGTATGGAGCAGGCGCTCCTCCTTCCTGCACGTTCTGCGTCCTCCTTCCTGCCAGGCTCGTGCTGCGCTCCCCTCCTCTGCTCTCCTCCTGTTCTCTGAAGCAGCACTGCCTTTTTTTCCTTCTTTCCTTACTCTTTCAGCAGAATTCCATGAACTCAAATCCTGCTTTCTGCATTTTCTTCAGTCTTTCTGTCTTTTTTTAATCGCATCCTGTAATGCAATTATTTTCTAGTGTTTAACCTTCCATTAAATCCATAGTCTTTTGCCCATTTATCCGTGCTAGATTTCTGCAGGATCGAGACTTTCCACATGTACTTCAATCCTTGCTCTGCAAACTTTCTTTTGGACTTTCATACTCTGTGCCTTTCTCATTTAAAAAAACAAAATAAACAAAAACACTTGTTGCTGATTTACCCACAATCTGCAAATTCAGCGATTTGCTAAACACAACAACAACAAACACAGCAACAAGAAACAAACGAAAAGCAAATCTGATTTGCACACAAAATCTGATAACATTCACACACTCTTTGCTTTTACTAATTTATTAATGGGGCTTTTAATTATCTTAGAATTCCACCAAACTACAGAAAGTTGTAATTTACTGGGATTTTTGTATATCATCAATATCTATTCATACATATGTAATATTCTCTTCATTCTTTTTATTTAACACGGAATTTCACGGACTCATGATCCAACCAAATATTTTGGGATTTGGGACCCGCCGTCCTTGCCCACCAATGAGTGTCCTAGAATTCTCCAGGCTTTACTTCTTTTGTGGCGGAATTTCCACAGTTCCACTTGATCAACCAAACAAACCGAATTTCACAGGACTCCCGTCGTCTTTTCACTGTCTTTCTCGCCGTGCTCCGTCAACCTTTTGGACTCCAGCCAACGGGATGGGCACCAGTTCCAACAAAGGGTTGACTCACCTAGGAGTCAGCTGTGGCCACAGTCTCCTGGGGCCCACAGCCTTCCTTCAGAAATCCTCAGAGTGGTCAGTGATATCCGGCTGGAAGGACAAATTAATGTTGAGTTCAAACAACCTGCAACATCATAACAATTCAAAAGGAAAGACCAACGAGGACAAAATTTACCTTTAGAGAGAGAGCAGACAGAGGAATCTGCAGTAAACAATCTCTCACTCTGGGCATAAATTCTGCTGCCTCCTCTTTTAATAGGATTACGATTTGGGATGTCCCTAAGTTACACGTAAGCTGAGCTCCTAAGGAGGGAAACAGATAAAAACACAGCTGCAAGCGCTATCAGAAGAGCTTTATTACCTTATGTCTGTCCTTCCACAGTCTTCTCAAATCATCTCTGGACCTGCAAAACTGCGTTTCTCACAGATAAACTAACTTTGGGCAGGTCATGGAGTTCATTTTAGACACAGCTAACACAGGTTCAGGAGAATGCTGAAAAAGGCATAAGAATAAACATTATTTTCTCCAAAGGGTGTCCTCCACCTTCACCAGCAGAAACAGATTTGGACACACACACACTTCTTAAACATGAATTAAATCACCTATCGCATATATAGCTAGGTGATGCATAAAATAACAGAAGAGATAACCTATATGCATTATTCCAACATAACACATGAATCATGGACCGATCAGGATATCCAACAAAAATGTCTAAAATTTGGCATTGGTCTAGGCTGTACCATTTGAATTGAACAAAAAAAGCCATATTAAAATAAGCTGGATCTTCTTTGGGGCCTTAGATTCATATATATGGCAACCATCAATGCTCCCCACGACCGAGGTGCTCCCGGGGTGGGGGTGGCTAACCCTGCCTTACTCCTCCTTGGACCAACCGTGGAGTCAGGCGGATGGCTGCCTGGAGTGCAGGTGGGTCTCCCTTAGGGAATGCCCAGCTCGTACCTGGGGTTGAGGCGGGGATACCGGGAGACTCCTGGGTGGTGATGGGGTGCTAAATCTGGGACTGTGGGTGCCCTTCTCGGGTGGGGCCCTGCGTTGGGTGCTTCAGGCGCAGCGGGGGGGCTGCTCTCCTGGTTGGGCTGAGTAGCATTCTCTTCCCTGTGCTTCCCTGCTCTCTGGCTCTGGGGGCCTGTGGCCAATCCCCTGGTCCTGGCCTGGAGTGGCGGTTGAGTGCGCCAGGGGCAGTTGTCCCCTGCCTGCTGCCGTGTGGCATTGGGGTTCAGCTGCCGCTGCGGCGGGGGTGTGGGTGTGGGGGTGGCTGGGCGCTCCTCCTCCCTTCTTTCACATTCCACCATCCATTTTAGAAGAACATAAACACTCACCTGAGCACCAGGTGTTGAATTGAATTAGTTAGTTAATAGTTTGCATGATTGAAATGGATATAATAAACACTAGTTGGTTTTAAGGCATAAGTATGCGTGTGTGAACACCATCTGTTTTGTGTACATGTTGACATGTGAATTTTGCAGCTAGCAGGTGTGTTGATAACATTTCAGTGTGTGTGTGGACAGGCCCGCCCTTTTTGTACTACATTTGAACCTTACCGTAATGATAAACAACCAGTAAACTTGCTCCTCTATGCTGGTTCATTGTCTTATCCCCCTTCTCCTCCTTTTATCACCCTCCCTACCCCCCTCTCTCTACCTTTGGTTTGTCTGAAGATTAGTAACCCCTCTTGTTAGAGTAAAATATGTCCAACACAAAAGGCCCTCAATACTCTTTTTGTCACCTTAGCTGTTGGACAGGACAAGTTAAGAAAAAAAAAAACATACATTTTGGGAAGGCAGCAGGCCAGTGAGCTGCTCCAAAACAGAGGCGACTAATGGCAGTTCATTCCTACTGGGAAGCCGAATGACCCTGCTCATCAGCTGGAGGATGCGGTCTGCCGTCCTGCTGGACAATGTCAGTCACAGTGGACCGTGGCATATCAAAGGCCCTGGCTACCACACAGTAGATGTTCCACACGCCAGCCAGAAAAAACATCAGGACCTCAGTCTCCTGTGCCCACCCTGATTGTGAGGAACCTCGACTGTGCTCCACCAGATGTGATGGTCATCGCGTCCAGCGTAAAGGGTCAGGACAAACACCTTTATGTTGGGGAAAGCCAGTGAATCATTAGAAGACCCTGTAAATGAGACATTATTTCATTTGTAGTCGTCTAGTTTTGGAATGTGAAAGTACCATGTAATAGAGTGGAAATAGGGCTGACTTTCTTTTACAGTTACAGTTTCAGTGTACTTAAGGGGTAAGTACCAAGTTATATTCAAGTGAACATACCCAGTATTTAGTAATGAAAGTACCATGTAGTTGAGTGGAAATAGGGCTGACTTTCTTTTACAGTTACAGTTTCAGTGTACTTAAGGGGTAGTTTCTGTGGTAAATTCATGGTAAATACCATGAAACGTGCAGCAAGTGCAGACCTAAAGGTCAAGGTACTTTATTTGTACTTACCTTGTTTTTACATGTGGTAAGTACCATAAAGGACACCTTTGCACAACATGTAAATACCCAGTAAGAATCTTATAAATACCCAGTATGTACCACATAGGTATGAACCAAATAGTACCATATAAATATACAGTAAGTACCATGTAAGTACAGAGTAGACAGAAAAAGTACCATGTAAGTACCCAGTAAAGTCCCAGAAAGTACCATGTAAACACACTGTAAGTACCCAGTAAATTCCATAAAAAGTACCAAGTAAGTACCCTGAAAGTACCCAGTAGTTACACTATAAGTACCATGTAAATACCACTTAAGTACACTGTAAGTACTGTACTGTAAAAGAAAGCGTTACCATACATTAAATCCACACCAATGTGTTTGTAATTTTATTATTTATAAATCGGTCAAATTTTACATCAGAACACAGCAGATTCATAAACAGTCTTCGTAAAATGTTTATGGATACAGTGATCCCTTGCTATATCACGGTTTACTTTTCACGGTTTCGCTACTTCACGGATTTGGATTGTGCATTGTGTTCTGCATTCTGATTGGCTAAAAAGTCACTCAGCGAGTAGCTCAAGAATGGGACCCTTTGATGAGCCGTTCATTACAGTTCTCCAACATAATCGATGGGGGCATGTCGGTGTATAAGGATCTTTAGCAAAGAAGAAAAAAGAGCGACAACAACTGCCTATCACTATGTTCCTCCCCCGAACAAACACACCTGCAGCTGCACCGCGGGCTTCAAAAGGAAAAAACGCTGCAGCAGAGGATGCAGCGGCTCAGTATGAAGAGCAGTGAAAAAGAAGACCGGAGTCACTATCTGTCCCACTGTACTTTTTTATTTTTTTCATAATCATTTTAAATTTTCTTCCGTTTAATCCACTCGGGTCGCGGTGGGCGGGGCTAATCTCCGCAATTTAAAGCCTTCTGTTCTTATCGATGATTGAAATTATTATTTGAAAGCACACTACAGAAGTTATTTGTTGAAAAAACGTTTCTAAAGTACTTTTATTTGTTAAAAAACAATTGATTTAGCCTGTTAAATGGTTTGTTCTTTCTTTTCAATGTATAATAGTGTATTTCATTGTATAATAATTGTAAAAAAAATAAAGGTTTCTACTTCACGGGTTTTGCTTATCACGGGTTCTATTTGGAACGTAACCCCCGCGATAATCAAGGGATCACTGTATATATTTTTTTACTTTAGAAAATTGGTTTCGTCCTAATCTGTTAAAGTATAACTAGTTCACCTCCAGACCAGGTGGTGGCGGTAATGGGCCACTTTGTTTTCGTGTCAAGCGCCATGTGAATAACCCCCGATAGAGAAAAGTAGTGAGCATTTTTATTTATTTATTTTAACTTTAAAAAGTAGTGAGCTTCAGAGAACTACATAGAGAACTATATAGTGCCACAGGGTTTTAGTAGTTGGGGATTAGGGTAGGAATTCGGACACAGTCAAGACACTTAAATAGAGTTCCAACAAATTAGCCTAAACTGCAGACAGCTGAGTGCCACTCATGGAGAGCCACAGGAAAGCAGCTAGCATAACCTGCTTTCTGAAATACCCCCCTAAAGACTGTGACAGACTCTTTATGTTTGTTTTGCTGCTCTCGATTGAGACTTTTGCCGTTCAGTGTGTCAGACTGTGTATTTACATTGAATGGAAAGTGTGACGGACGTCTTCCTGCACAGTGAAGCATGCAGCCTTTAAGGGTCAGGAGGGGGGTTTAATGTCTCAGCCTGACATCCTATAAAGAGTTGGATCACTGCTGCCTCCATGCGACTAAAGGAGAAAGCAAAAGACTACTAATAAAAACAATTAAAAAAGGTCTTAGAACAAAAATCATAAACCTGTTTCGTATTGACACTGCCTGCATAAAAACCCCTCTGGTAGCTTTATTTGTTTGACACAAACAATATGAAGAACATAACAAAAATAAAATAATTCATACAGCTTTTAAACAGGAAAAACATTCAAATGGCATTGAAAAATAAACTTTTTCAATGGCAAAATCTATTGTTTTCACCATTTTCATTTCCTGTGTCTTTTAATGAAACCTTAAAAAAAGTTTTTTTTTCTATCTCTTTTTAAATGGGAGCTGCACATAATAAATGTTGGACTTATTTTTTCCAACAAAGGTTCCCAGTCTACCAAATGAAAAAGTTGTAGGTAAATTTCTGTTGTACAGATTTGTGTAATCAGGAATTTTCTTTTATAAGCGATAACTGCCTACCACTTTTTTTTTTTTGTTTCTATAAAAAAAAACAAGACATTTTTATTTATTTCTGAAAGAGAATTTTCTGTCATTGTGAGGTGAAAATTGAAACATGTGGCTCTGTGGTTTGTTGATTTATTTCAATATTTATTGCTTCTTTAAAAAGAAAGGGTTTTACATTAGTAATGAGACAAGTAAGAATTTATGGTAAGTGAATTTCTACCAAAATTATCTTCTTGAAGTTCAAAATGACACTTCCAGGGGGGTATTCCAGAAAGCAGGTTATGCTAGCTCTCACGGTAAGTTTGAGGCTAAGGAAATTGATAACCTCAGCTTTCGGTTCCAGAAATGGAGGTATGTTTCAGGGTAGGTCAAGTTGCCATGGCAACTCATGCTCTGAACATAACCTGGTCTAGAGCAGGTTTAGTTGAAGGTTAGTTTGTTTTCAGAGAGGCGAAGAAGCATGGCGTGTCCATTTGAAGATGATTTAGTGGATGAAGAAGCTCAGATAATAGTTTTTCCCCCATGAGAGGGTGATAAGACCACATATGGATGTTGGAAAAAAATTTTTTTTTACTTTGATCTACCTTAATTATTTGCTTCAGTTAAGATAATAAGAAATCTTTTTTTTGTTAAGTCATCTTAAAAATAACACGTAGTTTTCAGACAGTTATTTTGCTTTCATTCAAATTAATTCAATTAAGTAGGTGTAACTTTGGTGCTGCTGTTAGATCGGCACCACAAGGGATTGTGGGATATCATTCCCTTTGCCTGTCTGGACGGATTTGGGTTTAAGTGTGGGTTTTTGATCAAATGTGTTTAGTTGTTTAGCTGTTTTACTGTGTTTTACCGTGTTTTGCTGAGTTATTTTGTCCTACAATGCTTACGTCTCTGCACCATGAGGGAGAGGGAGGGAGAGGGTGATGAGTTTATATAGCACCCCTACGATTTTGCTCAGTGCTAGCAATGTTGGAAAATTCCTAAATAAATGTACGCATGCAGCATATATTGTTTTGTTCTTTTTATTGTTATAAAAATGAGGATCTGCCAGCTTAAACTTAGACTTTTGAGAGTTCAAGAATTTTAATTCATTACGATGGAAAAAAAAATTACTTGAATTGGATTAAATTGACCTTTAGTTAAATAAATATATAAATTTGAGTTGTATAAACAAATATTGAGTTTTATAGACGTAAGAAATGAGGTTGAATACATTTAACTTAATTACTTGTTACCAATAGAAGTAATTCATTTAAGTTGGCAAAATTGGATAAGTTATATATATGCGTCACATGAAAATAGAAATAAGATCAGAAACTCGTGCGTTTACTTTGTCTGTTCTTCTACTACAAGCAGAAACTCTTTCTTTTGATGATGCAGCCATATTACTTTTTTAATGGACGTATAATCTTCATATGCCGTCATTAAAACCTCAGACTCCGTCTCACTGAAGTATAGCGGTTTCTATTTTTTTCTCCACGCGTTTCCATGGTGACTCCGGAAATCGGCGATCTATTGAGAATGTCTTTATGTACCTGCTGTGCACGAGCATTAACCCAGGGTTACCAAATCGAGCGTAATTACGCCAACTCATATCCGGTCTTTTGGAACCGACATACCCGGAGTAAGCAAGTTCAGGCGGATTTTAGCTAGAGTTCAGGCTTAAAGTCAGGGTTGTTTAAACATGCTTCCTGGAATACCCCCCAGATGAGATCCCAAAAAGTGCTTGTTTTCAAAAAGCTGAATTCCATTTTTTAGGCTTTCTGTAGTTTGCTCAGAAGAACAGTAGGTGTCAGTAAAAGTGCTTGATTTGTGTAAATAATTACAAAGACCATTGTTTGTCTGAAATAAAAAAATATATATATTTCAGGACAGAGCGTAAAAAAAGGAACAGTTTTATCATAGTTCAGAAGAAGTCTTGTAATGTATTAGTCAATTCTTTGCTCAGAAAAGGGCAGTGCTTTTTTTTTCGTTTTTGTATGCAAGTTTGAGTACATTAAGTTTAAAACAGATTCCCCCCATAACTTTCTGCATTTTGATAAGACGATAAAAAAAAAAAAAAAACTGACACCAGTCCAGTGTGTTGAGTCTAATACTGAAGTAACAAAATGAGCCCTAGAAGAATAAACTAAGGAAGAGAGCATTAAGTTTATTCCTACAGTTT
This sequence comes from Oryzias sinensis, assembly GCA_037389245.1. NCBI lineage: Eukaryota > Metazoa > Chordata > Actinopteri > Beloniformes > Adrianichthyidae > Oryzias > Oryzias sinensis. The sequence continues at coordinate 11,621,143 of CM074503.1, read as the reverse complement.
TGGAAACTTTTCAGTTTCCCAAAATACATTTGATGCAAAACATGGTTAAATGAAGCATTTTACCATTTGCAATTCAGAAAATGATTTAATTCTGCTTTTTAAATTTAATTTAACCATGCAGGAAAGCAGAAGATTTTTGAGGATTTTGGTTTCTTCAAAGGGGATTGTTTTGAATAACTCTGAGGTAAAACACTGGAGCAATTAAAGCAGCTACTGACTCCAATAACTCAGATGAAAATAGCAAAGATGGTAACATGTTGTAAAATGAATAATCTAGATTGTATTTCTGGAAGACTTTCTCAAGGAATTCTTAAAATGAAAAAAGAAAAAACAATCTAACATCCAGTACTGCATTTATCCTCATCACAGTGGTTTTAACTCAATTGGTAATTTTCAAGCTTATATATATTTAAACACTCATAAATTGCAAATATGCCTGACAACACGATTTAAGACAATTCCTGAGCTATAAGGGCTGAGCTTGTCTGTTTTTGCCAAAATATTAAATAAAACATCATAAACAGACACATTTACTGTCTAAAAGATCCTCCGCTGGACATGTTCTCACATCTGTCAATTATCTAGAGTTTTCTGCTTTGTTTATTTACTTTAAGCTTCAGTAGATTTGTTTTCTCCTGAAAGACACAAAATAAAAACGACAACCAGATGAAATTCACAATATCGTTGACCCATTTGAAGTGACAAAAAGTAACTGAACAAGTAAAAAAAAAAAAATGATGGGAAAAAAATATCTTTCCTCTTCTTCTTTCGGCTTTTCCCATCAGGGGTCGCCACAGCGAACAAGTTGCATGGTAAACTTGGCAATGTTTTACGCTGGATGCCCTTCCTGACGCAACCTTCTCAAAGCAACCGGGCTTGGGACCGGCACGAAGGTAGAGACGGGAACAGGGAGCAGCCCGGAGTTGAACCCAGGTTTCACGGACGGAAGGCGCCACAAACCAGCACGAGCTAAACCGGCTACTAGATGGGAAAAAACTATACACAACCAAATAAACTTTGATTTTCTGTCCATGTGTTGTTTTTTTCCCACCTTCTTCTGTCTTGACACACTTTAAGCTCTTGGCGTAGCACAATTCTGTTAAGCAAAAATGGAAAAGATATGTGAACCATTCAGATTAATAATGAAAAGCTTTTTTTGTTTGTTTTTTTCCCCCCCATGAGGTCAGTTTTGCACCCTGCTTAACACTGATTGTTTTCTACAGGAGAAGCGGGCTGCTGAGTGAAGTTTAGCTCTCTGTTTCTTTGTTTCTTCACAACATAAAGTCTGATCACAAATATGGTGATGACCACGGTGACTGCAACAACAACCCAAACCCAGAGGAAGGCTCCTGCAGGCACAGAGGAGCTCTTCATGGGGTTGTTGTTGGTGGCCGGCTTAACAAACCCTGTGGCTGGGGTGGAAGAGACCTCGCCGTCCTCTACTTTGATGATGCATTTGCCATTTGTGGACGGAACAAATCCTTCTCGGCAAGAGCACTCATAGCTCCCAAATGTGTTTTTGCACATTTGTTGACACCAGTTTGATGCACATTCATTTATATCCACACAGAAATTTTCATCTTCTATATATCCTTCAGGACAGGAGCATGAACTGTCCATGTTTCCTTCACAGACTTTTTGGCATCTCTCCTCGGCGCAGTGCTTTTTGCAACTCCTGGGATTGCTGCTGTCAGGGATGAATCCTTTGAAACAGGAGCAAGCAAAACCGCCCTTGACATCATTGCAAAAATGCTCACATGGACCGTTTTTGCAGCTTTCGGAGTTTTGAAAAACTACAGCACCAGGTAAAGTGTGAGCCATGCAAGCATCTTTGAGGTTCGTCTTGCACAAAAAACCGTCAGTCTTGTCTGAGCACAGCTTCTCTGTCCATTTGCGATGTACGGACATGGATATGCATTGTTGAGAGCAGAGCTCGGTGCTGCTTTCCCAGTTGATGAATTCTGGTATAAACATTTTGCCGTTGTTACCGGAGGTCCACTCGTAGCCTCTGAGTGGAGCTGAGAGGTTGCTGCAAGCTCCTGCTGGTAGACGCAGTCCCATCCAGAAATTCCCAAACCAGTCCTTGCTCACAGAGTCCAACATTTTCTTATCCATTTCAGACTGAAAGGTCAGCAGCTCTCCATTGCTGTCGCGGCATGCCTTCTCCGCGGTGTTAAAATCCACTCTCTGCTGGTTAAAAGTTATGCACTCATCCTGTCTGCAGTGAAGCTTGCAGATGCCAGGTGGCTTTGTTGAAAACCCCAACTTAAAGGACAAGAAAAACACTAGTGACATCAACTTGGTCATTGTAATTATCTTCAAAGGCGCAAACAACGTTGGCTGCAAGCTGCTGTTTTAAGTTAAGACCATTCTCTGACTTTAGAGGCTGTGGAGTCCAACTCCGGAAACAGAGTCCCTCAGGAGAAGGAAGGAAACCAGATAAAGTGGAACTACTACCCCTGGTATTTTTCCAAAGCCCTGAAACAATTCACACAAGTATCCGAGCATTGTGTTTGGGTGAAGTACATGTAAAATAAACAATGACACCGCAAAAATGTCATCTAGAAAATTAGATAATTCAATAAAAGTGTGAGGTTTGGTTACATTTGATCAAGCAGTCTTTAAGTAAAGTCCTTCCCTTGCCCCAAAGATTAGCCACAGCTTCCTGTTTGAGGCTGGCATCACTGAATTCAAGTCAGCTCACCAAGTAACCACAAGGGGGTCCTTTACACAAGGATGTCAGCCTCAATGTAGTATCAAGCTTCAGCTCTGTGGATACTTTTGCCTTAATGTTCCAAAAAGGTTATCCGTTTATTTTATAAAAATGGTAAAGTCGATCTCAAAAATTGATCTGGAGTTTGTTTAAAACATTAAATTATGTGATCTGAAAAGGTTCAGCTATCTGGCTTTCTTTTCCCCCTCCTCCTATGTTGACATTTTAGGAAAGGCCTGAGTTTTGGTGACATCATATCCTGCCTAGATAGGAATGGCTGTGGAGCAGAGAAACTGAGTTTAAAATGGCTCACTGTAGGTTATGATTATGCTGTGCTCACCTACACACTAGTCAGAAATAATGAGATAAACGTTTTTTTTCTTTTGTTCAGATGCTGTAACCTAGGATGACAGTCTGCAACCGTAAAGAGCCATTTGGGTTGATTTCTCACTGACTATAAACACAGTAAAAGTCACAAAGTTTTACTTGACCCTTTAGTAAAAGAAGGACAATGATTTGGATTTATGTTATTTTTACTATCATGACACATATAAATGAAATGCTGTTTTTAGCATTAATAAAACAAAGACAAAATCAATTCAAAATATGAAACAGTTTATAACTTTTGACAGAGGTTTACATGACTTCCTTTTAAAATAAAAGACACAATGTGTCACATGGGATCATCTCAATGCAGCAAATGTAGCAGTAGGTAGTGTGACATCAGCAGTGATTTAACCCTTGTGCTATCCTATGGGGTCAAGCTGACCATTGACGTGTTCTCCCTACCATGACAAAGGTGGATAAAGATGGAAAGATTTCATGTAATCCATGGACAGCAGTGAGGTTCACAAATCATTGCAGAAAAAAGTTCAGCGCACTGTCTTGTGGGGTCCAGATGACCCCCACTCCCAATGTTAATGTACCTAGGATAGCACAAGGGTTAAGTGACCCTTACTATATTTTTCAAAGCATAAAGTGCGGGAAAAATCCTTTAATTTGTTCAAAGATAGAAAATCTGATTTATAATCTGGTGCACCTTAATTCTGGTTGAGTTTACTGACCTCCAACAGATTTTCTGTGGTACATGGCACACAAAAATCTGTCAAAATGTTTTACTTTAACTTATGATACGTACTGACATTCAACTTTTTGTGAATGAGTTAAAAAAAAGTTTAAGGTTAGTTTACTTAACTTTATTTGTTACTTAATTGTTTCTTTAAAGATACTTTTTAAAGTTAAAAACCTTTTTTATCTTTCTTTAACCAGAGAGTCACAGTGGAGGGGTAAAAGAGCCACATGTGGCTTGAAAGCCGCAGGTTGCAGACCCCTGTCCTTGGAAGTCCTAGGTTACCTCTCTGTACCACTGCAGCACTATCCTTCCATTAGCAAAAGGTAGTCTATTTATGTGTACTATAAGCCTATACTAAAAATAAAGTAAGATACTTACTTTACTTTTTATATACTGTCTATAAGTTGTAAACTTAAAATGCGGCAATTAAGTTTGCAGAAGTATTCAGTTAATATACTTCTTACACTACATGTACATGGTCTACAGTATATTTGCTATACTTATACTCAAATATACCTAATAAAAAAATTTCAGTGTACTATCTTTTGCTAAGAGTTTGCTTACGTCACACTCTGACCATTGATGTCAACATTCTACACTGTAATGGATTTAACTGTTGTTTGTGCTTTTTACATAGATTTACCATTGACAAGAAAACTATGATTTTGTTACCAGAGTAGATTTTTTGCATGGAACACATGCACTATTCTTCTTCTTGTTTTTTTTAGGAATACATTATTTTTAATTTGACTCACACTTATAACTCATCAACTTGACTCAAATCAGAAACAAAACCTATTCAATGGTTTGGCATGGAACCGTTCATTGAATAAACTGGAATATAAAGGAGTTAAATAAATCACATTTTAGAGATCAAATGAGTAAACCTAAGGGATGGCTCAATAACCCTGGTCCTCCCAATTTTGCCCTACTTTATTTTCCAGTTGCCCCTATCGTAATTGCACCTGATAATCTGAATTCGTCGGTTTCTTGTTGTTGACTGAACCTGATCCAGTAAATCAGCAGCACCCGTTTAGCAAAAGTTGTGACCTTTAGTATGGTCATTGTAAACCCAGTACATGAAATTAAATTTAAAAAAAAAAAAGTGAATTATTGCATTTTTTTTTTTTTTTGCTATCTGGTGATAAAATAACCTTACTTTTATCTACACATCCAGCTGTACACTTTATTATCTTTTACACAAGTCGAAAGCTTTATGTAAATAAATGAGCTCAACATGTCTTTGTCTTCTAAACAGACGTTTCCTATTTTGATTTAATTTGCAAGATAAGATGCTTAGGGAGCAATCGCAAGCTTTTAACATCTTTATTAGTGACATTATAAAAATAAACACTTCAGTCATCCATATTTACATCTCAGTGGTCATGCTATTAAAATAGCTGGAACTTTTTCAGTCCTAACAAAGAACTCCCCACACCCTTATTATTCCCCTCATGTAGAAACAGGAAGCAGCCAAAGGCGACATTTATTTGCACTTGTGTTCCTGATAGATATGCAAAAAGCTTCCATGGGGCTACATGGTTCCAAGGAGGAGTGAAAAAAATGTTGTTGTTTTTTTGTTCTAGTGAATTTGCAAAAAACACCAAAAGACACACAACTGATGAATGCAGGGTAATGTGTAACAATCCAGAGATAAAGTTGTGTATTCTGAAAACCTTACACAAATATACAGTTAATATGACATAAGGAAGACTTATCGGACTTATGCAACTGTAGACAACAGTGAAATAAAAAATGTTATTTACATTTGTTTCAAGATTTGTCAACAAATTGCAGATTTGAAATCTTTGCAACCAGACTTTACCTTTGGGTCACCCATGTGCATTACAGACTTGATAAAATGAAACCCGACCACAGCGCTGCAAAAGCAGAGTGGCAGTATAAATTATATAAATAAATGCAGAAAGTCTTTTTGTCCATATGAGGTCATAGATCATCAGTCATGATGGACTCATACAGTTTCTCTAACCGGGGGTCCAAACCAGAGGACACCCAGCAGTACCCATCCGCTGAGGTGTTCTTCTTGACCTCCTTCTTGGAGCGACTGCACCGATAAACCACAATAAACAGAGTGACCGCAACCAAAACGAGGAGAGGAACGACAGAACCGAGGATGCAGATGAGCACCCTGGATCTGGCGGCCTTGGCTTCACTTGCTGACGCATTAGTGCGCTGATCAGCGTCTGTGGTGTTAATCACTACCGGCGCCGCCACATTAACGTGAGGGGACAGCTCCACTGTGGTCAATGTCAGGGACTGTGTGGCGTTCTCGTGGGACTCTTCATCACCTGAGCCTTCTGCTGCCAACGACGTGGAAGGTTCTTTAGTTGTTTCTCTGTTCACCTGGTGGTCTCTGCACTCGAAGTTGCCTATAGTATTGATGCATGTAAATCCAGGGAGACAAAGGTTATACATGCACTCATTAACATCAGCACAGGAGCGCCCGTCACTCGATAAAGCAAAGCCGTCATTGCAGCTGCAGGAGAACGATCCAGCGTAGTTTAAGCAGCTGTGCTCACATGTGGATGTCTTGCACTCGTCTATGTCTCTGCATTCTCCGTCCAACATTTCATAGCCGTCTCTGCACACACATTTATAACTGCCAGGCGTATTTACGCACTCATGCCCCTCACAGGTCTGCAACTGGCACTCGTCAATGTCGGAGCAAGTGCGCAGGTTTGCATCCAAGTGAAAACCATGCGGACATCTGCAGAAGAACCCTGACACCCCCATCACACACTGATACTCACAGGTATCAGGGCGACACAGATCTCCAATTCTGCAAGAAAATGCATCCTCATCCAAGTCATAACCGTCTTTGCAAGAACACAGAACAGAATCTCCGTCCTGTTGGCAGAGGTGTTCGCACCCACCATTGTTTATTTCGCAGCTTCGCATTTCCAACTTGCAAAAAGGGCCGGGATTGGTCCAGCTGAAAGTGCCACCCAGCTCTGTGCACACAGAATAGTGGGACTGCTGATCACTGCATGTAATTTCTGAGTATGTTCCCTTGGGAAGTAAGTTCATCTTGCTTTTTTGTGGGTTTTTTGAGAACGGTGCAATATAGCTAATATGTCCTGGTCCCAGCAGAGCCAAAGGCTGGCACATCCCCTGGAAATAAAACTTACATGCGTAAAAAGCGTGGCCTCCGCATCCTCTAGCCTTCCACTTCAGCTGATCTTGGACTGAAAAAGTGTAATCAATCATTACACATCTATCTGTTGTGCATGTGAGAGGAGGATTTTTTTTCCAGTTGGAGTAAGAGGAATCTTCCTCCCCAGATACCCACTTGAACCCTCGGAGAGGCTTTCCGTGGACGACACAGTCCTTTTTGTGCAGCTTGAGTCCGATCCAAAACGCTGACGGCTTGCTGGGACTTTCTCTTTGGATCCGTGAGAGAAGCGACTGCAACACGTCCTCTTCATGTTTGTCTCTGATGGTCATCAGCTGCCCACCGTTGTTTGTGCAGCTCTGATGGGCCTTGGAGAAATTTGCTTTCTCCATGTGAAAAGTGAAGCAGGTGTTAGAAGTGCACAGGGTTTCATGCTGGGATCCGAATAAAGCTTGAAAGCTGCAGATGAGCTGCAGACAGAGGATGAACAGCCTCATTTCTACACAAACGGGGAGAAAACCTCAGTAAAGTCCAAATGTTTCCAGCGTAAAAACCAGTATGTGGTTCTTCATTCGTAGCCAAACAACAACTGGTGAAAGCCTTTGACTAAGAGTCTCGCTCAAGCATCCTGTTTAGAGACCAAACTAAAGAAGGAAATCGTCTGTAGGAGAAGTTATGGGTCTTTTCTTTCTCCTCTGCAAACCAGTTCCGTTTTGGAAACAATGAAAAGCTGCAGAGTGTTTTGGCTGGTGCTCCAGATGTCTCCGGCCTCTGTTGACTCCCTTAAATGTACATGACCATAATAAAGAGAGGGGGTCACGTTCCGTGCTCTCTGAAAACCTGTGAAAGAACCCAGGAACAGCCTGTGACCTTTGCTTTTGTCAATAATGACCTTCTCTATGACTTACTGTTAAAAAATAGCCTTAGTGAATTACAGTTAGTGAATTACAAAGTTAATTACAAAAACCCACCTATTAGATTCCTTTTTACACCAGAAAGCTCTTACTAAGATCTCAGGAAGCGGGGTCGTCTTAGAGTAATTCATATTAGAAAGTTGTTCTGATGTTTTGAAATGAAATATGAGGCCAAATTATTTGGAATGTGGCTTGACATGTTTCTGGTTCTACGCTGCAAACAGAACATGATCTCAGGACTAAACAAATTATTTATTTTGAAAAATTTTTGACTTCAAATCTGTAAAAATATTAGTTTTTTAAAGGGAAATTTGAGCACCTGCAGTATTAGATTTTAAAATAGCATTGCATCATGTTTGCCAGTAAATGTTAGTTATTGCTGTGAAATTAAGTGAGCAATGTCTTATTTCCAACTTGATCATAAAAATAATTATCATGCAGAAATTTTCTTTTACATTTTTCTCTGAATTATGGGGCAAATGTGCAGGTCCAAAGAGGCTCAGTAACTATTTGTATGACATATCTCAACTGAAGGTGTCACAATTAGTTTCTTTTTTTTTGAAGAAGAAGAAGAACCTTTGAAGACAAAATATGCTGTTTTGTTGTTTTTAATAAAAAGTTCATCAATTGTGTACTTTTTAAACTTACATCTTTTAAATTTTATTTTGAATATATTCTACCGGTCACAGCTGCTATAAAAAAGAACCATTTATCTATTTTACTTGAACTCAACAACATAAACATTTTTAATTTGCAACATGACTTTCGAGATATCCTTTCCCTGTTCTATATGAATGAATATGTCATTTTTTGTTTTTATATTTCTGTAAAGATACAACCGGGTCTGCTGCTGTGTAGCATGTTGATCTGTAGTGTTTTAGACTGAATACACTGTTCTGAATCACGGCTGCCAAGAACATTCTTGTAAATGCTGAGGCTTCCTTTGTGCCCCAACAACAATTGGTGGAAATAGAGTCAGATAGTCCTCCACCCAGTGGGCTACACTCTCAGTCCTCACACTCTTAGTCCCTGCTGTAAAACAACAACTGCCATTTAACATCTAATCAGCAGATAACTGTCCAGACAGCCCTTATTCGGAATAAAAGAAAACAATCCTAAACATCTGAAAGTCTGAATCTGAATTGAACTATGACTGTAACGCGCCTTGGGCCTTCTAAGAAAGTCGAAAAGCACCATACAAGTACATGGCATTTACCATAGAATTTTTTTCCTTAACGAAATATTTATAATTGGCCATGACTCAGCTGAAAAAAGTTATGGTAAGTGGGTCATGTTTGGATTTATGACCAATATTACAATAGTTGTTTGTCAAGTAAAATCAGAATGTGAGATATGTAACGGATAATGGCTGAAGAAGTATGCATTATCAGAAATTAACGCACGACGTGGAAGCCTGAACCATCTGGTTGCTTCCACGAAGTATATATTTCTGATAATGCACACTTCGAAGGCCATTAACCCGCTTATACCATGGTCACTTACAAAAGAAATAAATATTTACCGGTTTTTAGTCCTTAATTCTTGTTTATTTTCCAATTTGGATTGCTTTTTTTCACAAAAGCAGAATATTTGTTTCGTGACAACGTGCCGCACCACCACTGGAGTCAAGATATCGTGACGATCAGCATATTGTCAAGATGGGTTAAATAAAGCATCAGATCAGAGAGAAATTTCACCTCTGGCCACCTCTTGCCATTTTTGTTGCACCCCTTAGGTTGTGAGGTGCTGGATGCTAGTGGGAGAGAGTGTAAACAAAGGGATGATGGGATACAAGCAGAGGCTTACCAACAGTCCCGAACACAACTCAGAGGTGCATTTCTTATAAATTGCTGCTACTTTGCAAAAACTATGCTCTAGAAAACGACTCAGGTTTTTTGATTTTCCCTAAAAATTGCAAAATCATAACTTAAAGACCACTGGGAACGCTTTTACAATATATAGATATAGATCAAAATTTGACTGACAGGGACTGTAACCCTTGTGCTATCCTAGGCACTTTAACATTGTGAGTTGGGTCATCTAGACCCACTAGACAGTGCACTGAACCTTTTTTCCTCAATGATTTGTGATCTTCACTGGTGTCCATGGATTATATGAAATCTTTCCACCTTTATCCACCTTTGTCATGGTAGGGAGAACACGTCAATGCAAGGGTGGGGTCATCTAAGATTAGGGTTAAAACTGCTTCCTAGGAGAAAACACTGTGGGTGCACAGATGATTGATTTAAAATAATATGTTGGATCTCTTTAAGATCTTTTTTCGATCAAAACCAACATAATGAAATGTTAAAAGCAATTATTAGTTCATTTATTATTCTGCATCACACTTAATTATTCAAACGTACCTTTGTGAATTGTATTTTTAATTAATTTTATAGTCCAAGTCCACTCTACAGCTACTACAAATGATAGTAATGATAATAGTTTCTACAAACAAAATTATCAAAAAAAAGTACTGAGAACTATATGAAAAAAAGGCAAACAAGCAGGCATTTATATTCTGCCAGAGTGAGACTGTTCAGACTGGGTGCTGCCCTCAAGTGGTGATAACATGCTACAGCATGTACAGGTCTTTTTCTTTCCGAGCAGAGGTAAAGAGCTACATCAATACAAAAATATAAGCAGAAGTGAGAAACTCCTTTTTGTAGATTATTACACAGCACTTTTCAAAAATATGTCATCTCTTTAATAATCAAAAACTACTGAGACCCTTTATTTATAATGACAGATCAATTTGAATGTATAATGGCGTTATTAGGCAACAAAAAGTAGATGCTTTGCTTTAAATGATAATATACTATGAAAGAAGGCACAAGACAAGACATCTTTTTTTCATGCCTGTCATTTTTAATGCCGGAAAAATATAAAATGGATAATGTTAGTTAGCTCCAGGCTCAGTCTGTTGATACAAGTTCTTTACAGCTTTCAGAATGATCCAGGTACTGAGCTGTAGACAAAATCCTCATGCAAATCCAGCTGAACAAACCTTGTCAAGATTTAAAAAGCATCAAATACCTTCCCTCTGACATCTGAAATAGTCATGCTTAAACAATCTTAACTTTATAGGACAGACTTGACATCTTTTTTAGTCTAAAAAACAAACAAAACAGAGATATGTGAAAATAAATGAATCAAGATGGAACTATGGCTGGTTTCAGATAACCTTCTAAATCCTTTAATCAGGCCTGTTAAAGCATGAAACTGTCTTTGGCAGTATCTTTAAAGAAGTGACATGGCAAAAAATTCAGATCTTACCAATCACATTACTCAGACTCTTACTCCAAAATAATTTTTTACAAGTGAAAAGGCCCCATGAATTGTTGTGTCACGTTTTATTGAAACAAAAATCATTCATTCTGGAGGTTTAGAGGGTTTTTAGATTTTGCATCAATCAAAACTCTTCTCCACTACAGTTTTATTCATTAATTAGTATGAAATTATATTTTTACAGATTCATTGTGTCAAACAAGTCATTATATTCCAGTGAAATGTTACCTACTTGGCTTTATAACTCATAATAAGCAAGCTGTTAGAGTTTTTGCAGAGCAGCTCCCTACATGCAGCAGCTCCAAAAAACTACACCCTGCGGAAAGATCTTATCAGGGAAAATAACGTGGAAAAATCCCTGTCTGTGTTTTGATTTTCCATTAAAAAACAAATATGAGAAGTGATAACTGACGCTGTCCTCCTTAAAGAAACAATGTATTCCTGTTATTGAAACAAGGACTAAAACAGTCTATGAACAACAAAAAGAATGTTTTCCAGCATTGAGGACTCCAGAAATTCAGGCATACCTTTAGGTGCTTTGATTTGACTTTTTTTTTTCTTTTTCATAAAGAACCAACAGTAAATGTTCTATTATGCAACTTAAGCCATGAGACAGGAGGTTCCAAGTCAAAGGGGTTTTAATACTTGTTAAACAAAAAGCGCTGCTGAGAAGGGTAACCGAACATAATGTGAAGGAAATAGTTTTATTGTTATCATTGTTTAAATGTATGTTTAAATGTTAACTCAGATTCACATTTTTACCTTTTTATAAAACAGTTGTGTGTTTGTTCATCTGCTTCTCATCCCAGCTAGGAAGAGGGGGTTTTACGACCCTGTCCTTATAGCTGATAAGGAATACTGTTTGAACTTGGAATCCTCCCAAATGGTTCATTATACGACACCCCCTAATGAACTTTTCCCTTTGTTTGGAAATTGTTACCTCCTATTTGAATTGTTAATAAAAGCAGCACGGGGAGAAGCAGTCCTTTGAGAAGAGAAGCGTGGTGGACATTTTCTGCCACATTTGCTTTTCTCTCTCGTGCATGAGAAACTTGATTCTTGTTGTGGTCTGTTGTTTCTAATTGTGTTTTTCTTTAAGGTCTAGATGCATTTATCTGATACATAAACTGTCAGGGTAACAAGAAGAAGGGAATCAGATGGTCAGGTAAATGACAGTATGGACCATCATCAGAGGAAAGCAGAGACTAGACTTAAATACAAATAGAACTGACAAGACACAGGTGAAAATGATCAGGAGAGATTGGGAGCAGGGAAGTAAAACTCAAAACTAATACATACAGGAAACCTTCAAAATAAAACAGGAAACAGAACTTAAATCTTGAAAGAACAAAATAAAAGCAAAAACTAAGGCAAAAACCCAAACCACGACATGTTGACATAAAAAAAATCTAAGGTAATGCAAGGAACTCGGTAACCTAAAAAACATATGAATGCACAATATAAAATCAGAAAAAAAAACAATTTTTAAAAAAGAAAAGAAAATTATTTCTAAAGCAACCTTTAATTAGTGTGCGTGAAGGGTAGAGTATACAGTATGTCACACAATCCCACAAGTTCATACTGCACACATTAATACTACTTTTATTTTTTTACATGATCCATTGTTATGTAACCAATTATGATGTGCTAAGAACTCACAATCTGATAGTGAAAACATTTCTTGAATACTTTTATGCAAGTAATGAGTTTTGTGGTGGTTGATAATGCAGCATGTACGGTATTTCTCGTAACCCTGGATGTCAAGCTCCAGGCATCAAGGGCTAGTGCCTACATGTTTACCAGCTAATCTGCCATTGCAACTCCTTATTGGCTAAACACACCGGATTCAGGTATTCAGCAGTAGAAAAAAGAGATTTCTAAAAAAGACTGAAAGGCCCTGAAAGCCAGGAGGCTGCAACAGAGAACATTTAGGCCCACTGGCAGAATGTTGGTTTTCCCATACACTTACTATTTTAATAAAATTGACATTATTTCTAATAAAGTTACTTTTTTTAATCGAGGGATTAAATTCCAATTGTTTTTTGATATTGTTTAAACTTAAAAAGGAAACAGAAAATTTCCCAGGAAGTAAATACACACAGAAACAGAGCTGCACTGCTGATCTTAAGGTTTCTGGAGAAATGGCAAATTTTATTCACCCACTATATTAACCTCCCCTCCCTCACTTCATTAAGAAGTTGGGCAGCCCCCTCATCAGCTGGAGCACCATCCATCCATTAGAACCTGCGGAATCCCTTTCATGGTTACACCAGGACCCCCACACACTCACAGTCACACCTGGGGGGACATTTTGAGTCATCAGTTAACCTATGAAGCATTTTTTGGCGTATGGGGGGAAGCTGGAGTGCCTGGAGAAAACCTGCACATGCATTAGGAGAACATGCAAACTCCACACAGAACAAGCCCGCCCATCCAGTATTCGAACCAGGCCCTTATCCCTGTGAGGCGAGGGCGTTAACCACTGCACCACCATTCATCTTCTGACTTTTTGTCCCTTTCTGGGTGACGGGGCTGCTGGAGCCTATCCCGGCCACTTGTGGGTGAAGGCAGGGTACACCCTGGACAGTTTGCCAGCCGGTTGAAGGGGCCACAATCACACCCACATTCACACTCACACCTAGGGACAATTTAGAGTTGCCAATTGACCTATGAATGTGGGCGGAAGCCAGAGTCCCTGGAGAAAATCCACGCATGCAGGGGGAGAACGCGAAAGGTCCTCCAGCCAGGACTTGAACCGTGACGCAAGAGTTCACAAAGGTGTAATGTTATCAAAAATCAAAAACAAAACCCCTAAATCTGAATGTAAGACCTGTCGATGTGGAGGTGCTGCATAACCTGTCTCACAGCCTTAAAGGAAAACTATGTCTCTAATTTGCAAATGTAGCTTCGGGGAAACAGCAAACTCTTGTGTTTAATGATTTCTTCCTGTTTGCATGTTTCATTGATTAAACCAAACGCATTAATGAACTAATCTATTAAAGATTACTCTGGCTTCTAATCTAATGCTGCACTCTAGTTAGTTATTCTTAAGCTTTTTGTTCTGTTGTTTACACATTTTTGTCTCCGCTTTTCTAATGTGTTCCCTTTGGTAGCCCCCACCCGTCCACTTTTTTTATGTCTTGTTTTACATCTATAGGTAAGATACAGATGCGGACAAAGACATTAATAGTACTGTGTATACCTCCCTCAGGCACTTATGGGAAACACGGTAGCAAGTTTATAGGCAGGAAACACTCAGACAATGGTAATGCATCTGCAAGCGCGTCCAATCACTTGCAGGCAAACGCAGGTGAGCACACATCCAAACATGAACCTGATTTTCTAACATCCTTCTTTTTCAGTCACGTCCATGTTTAACTTAAGCTGTAAACACTAAAAGTTTTGGTTTCCTCTCTCCAGATCACAAATTCACACTCTAGATCTGTTTTGAAAGATGCTAGATGACGTTTGCTGCACCAGTTTTTCTAACCAGTGTTAGCAAATCACTTATCTTTTTTTTTAGAAGAAACTAGGGTTTAACTAATGTTTGCTTTGAGAAAAGCTCCTCAAAAGGTGCTGTTTGTGACCTCTGTTGATTTTTACAATACTAAAACTTTTTTGGGGAAAAGCAGTGAATGGCAGCAGAGACATTTTTGCTTGAATTTTTCAAATAAAAACAGTCACATCTAAATTGAAAGATTAAAACTCTAAAAACTAATACTGTAAAGGGGCATATTCTAGAACAGGTGTCAAACTCATTTTCACCGAGGGCCACATTAGCATAGTGGTTGTCCTCAAAGGGCCAGATATGACTTATATGTAACTAAATGTACTGAAAAATAACTGTAACTACTCCTTGATGTTAAATAACTAATTATTTATTTATTATAACTTTTTAAACTGATAATTACAGCTGCATAGAAAACATATGTTTGCTTGTTACTCTAGAATAAATCGTACACATTTAAATTGTTTCCGCTTATTAAAACCCACATAACTCCATTAATGAAGGGTCAAATTGTCCAAGTGAATAAAGAAAAATACATAAAACTGAGCTAGGAAGAACATGTATTACACGTGTAACATTTTACAAAAAAAGGCTGCACACAGCCTCGCATCCAACTGATGACATCAATTTGTCTGCATACAGAAATAAGGCCTGCAAACATTGAATAATTACAACAGCAGCTACACATAAACAATATGAAATCAACTAAAGAAAAATTTTATTCTAAGAAATTAAAAACTTTTACGCTCTCGCCGGCCACACAACATGACGTGGCGGGCCACATTTGGCCCCCGGGCCTTGAGTTTGACACGTGTTTTAGAAGCTCACAGAAATATAAAGTTTTCTTTAAAATGTAACTGTTAAAAAAAAACTGCAATAAAAAAAGGAGCACTCAAACATCCGACAATTTTTTTAGCCAATTAGTTTGAAAATAATAAAGACACCAAAGAATCGTTGTACATGTCATTAATATAACATTAATTCCTCCATTTTCTAAACCCTCTTAATTCCTATTGAGGTCATTGAGGTTGCTGGAGCCTATCCTACCTACTATTAGACAATCATACCTAAAGGACAATCATCAATAACTGCATGATTTTAGAGTGCGGACCGAAGCTGGATTCCCTGGAGAAAAGACACACATGCACGAGTAGAACATGTCAACTCCACACAGAAAGAACTGGGATTTGGACCAGAGACCCCTCGCTGTGTGGTGGGAACAGTAACCACTACACCACTGTGCAGCCCAAAAGTAATTCAAAGTACTAAAAGAAATAGACTCAAAGAAGGCACATTGATAGCAATCCCTTTGTGTTTATTTGTGTTTTTTGTTTACAGATTATTTCCTTTTTTCACGTGCATCATTATTATTACTATATTTATTATTATTTTTACTTTACACTGTACCATTTCATTTCTAATGCAGAGAAGGTACATAATTTGCAAGCTTCCCTCTTAAAAGAAAAAAATGTAACTTTTTTTTTTTCTTCCTCAAATAAATTTAGGGGTATTTCATCAAAACAAATCTGTAGGCCTGCTTTAACCAGTACAGTTACAGGAGAATAAAGGTGAATCCCTAAAATCTTAATGCACAATTTATCATTTCTCCCAAAGGCAGCCCCCTCCACACCCTAAAAAATCTGTTAAACATTAAAGCCAATTTAGAGCTCCTACTTTATTTTTCATGATGGAACTGATTATTGATGTTGCAGAGAGAGACATATTGGCAGGATAAAATCTCCCACAGACAAAAAAGTACGGGGAGATAAGAAAAGGTTGCAATAAACCTTGGAGTTTATTTATTGACAAATATTGTAGAAAACCCTCAATAAAAGTTCTTTCCAGGATTAGTAATTGCACCTCAGTTAAAATCATTGCTGTTTTATTAATAGTAATACTTTTAACAATAATAAAACTTTATGAAATATGTATTTTTGATGCTTTCATGTGTAATTGCATTTCACTCTGCTGTTCCCATTTGCCAACAAAGACCTCTGCCCTCCCCTCCCATACTGTTTCTAGCTCTGCCACTGCCTCCAGGTTGTTAACATTTGCCATAAATGGCAGGATTAGGGTTAGATTACATCTTTTAGAGGAGCCAAGATTGCTTTTGACATTTAGAGCCACTGAAGCTCCTAATCACGGATGATGGTTCTTTTAGTTTTGACTGCTCTGTGTTTGTCTTATGAGCCTTATATGCAAATTGTGTCAGAATGAATCCCATCACTCAGTGCTTGCCTTGACTCGCCGATGACAGTTGCCCCCACATTCTCAGCAGAGAATGTTTTACCACAAAGACAAAACCCAAACGCCTCTTCATGAGGTGGGGGTGGATAAAAGCAGTTCGAAACTTACTGTCAGGTCATGTGGAAGCTAATGCAACAACACACAGTTTAGACATATAGTTGTTAAACTATTGCTTTTTTTTACTAATCACATTTCATTTACATGAAATCTGAACGAAATAAGACAAAATCTGATTGGTCCAGAGCTACTTGATAACAATTTAATTTTAATTGATAAAAGGATAATTTTTTCTAAGGACAACAGTTTACCTGAACTGCAAATACATGGTGTTTATTTGTCCAACAGGTGAAAACATAATTCAGTCCACTTTTACTGTAATTGTCTGCCTTCAGTAACTTTCACCACAGACGACCTGAGGTGGAACAAGGTTATATTTGGCAGCCAAATCCTTCTACACCTGAGGGTGAGTCGTTTTAGCTGAAAGCCAGAGCGGTTTCCAGAAAATGTTTCTTCTGTCATCATCTCTTCTCCAAAAAAACTTTTTAGAGCTCTTATCTTCAACCAGAAATCAAAAAATATATGCTTTAAAACATGTCTTAACTTTAAACACCAACTTTGTTTTCTTTATGTAACACAATAATAGTTCAGAATGAAATTGGGGGAAAAAACTCACTTTGAAATTTTAACATTAAATGCTTATTTCTCTTACATTTCAGAAACATTGAGAAAAAGTCTGTCCTGTGCTCAATCTGTGGAGGTTGCAGTGAGCTAAGAACGTCAACTTTATAAAGGCCTTTTTTCCAAATGAACGGTCCATCCGTCCTCTCTGCTTCAGTTAAGTGTACATTGACACATACATCCACTGAAAATAGAGAGAATAGCAGTCCATCTGTTTAATATTCCAGGTATTGAGTACAACTTAATACTACTTAATACTTTTTTTTTACCTCTGACTCCTGAAGGGTCATTGTTTTCCCATCAGACAGCTGTTTGAAGATTTCTGTTGAGAGGCACACATTCAAATTCCCTGAGCTTTAATTTTCTATAAACCCTTTTTGGGGTCACTGGGATGCTGGGGCCTATCCCAGCTACTGCTGGGCAAAGGTTGAATCACCATGGACAGATCACCAGGCTGTTGTAGGGTCACACATTCACTCCTAGGGATAATTTAAAGTCTTAAATTAACCTACAAAACGATTTTTGGACTGTGGGAGGAAGCTGGAGTGCCTTTAGAAAACCCAGACATGCACAAAGTGAACTCCCCACAGGAATGTTCCAGCCAGGATTCGAACAAGGGCCTTCTCAATGTGATAATCAAAGAGTGCTAACCACTACACCACCATGGAGCCTATCTCAGATTAATCGAATCCAAAATTCAAATAAAAAAAATACACATAGAAATGTTTAAATAGACTCTGTAGGCTCACTTACTGCACATGCTTTCTAAGCGCAGGATGAGGCTGATGAAGCTCTCCAGAGTCACATGACCAGAGGAAGCGCCGTAGCGCAGAGCCATCAGATTCAGCAGCTCGTCGTTGACCTTTATTCCTGAAAGGTGAAGAAGGAAGAACTTTTACCATCTGGTTCAAGCTCTCAAAGGAAGTTGCAGATCCTGTGATCATTATAGGCAGTTCAATCTTGACAGATGTGATTTTTGCAAGTATAAGTACCACAAAAGTATAAAAACTAAATCGTACTCTGTTACTCTAACTGAAACATCAAAGAAACATGCTGTAGCTAATTACAAAAAATAAAAAACTTCGACTTGCAGGAGTTTTATTTCCTTCTTTAAACATTTATGACATAAATATGGTGTTACTTTCTGTTTTGCTGACTTTTTTTGGCTGAACTTTGTGTAGTTAAGTCAGTAATAATTATATTACATTATTTGATATTTCATTTTCTCCATAAAAACGTCAAGTAAAGACTTTTCACTTTATCTGAGCACTGATGTTTCTAATATTTGTTCAGTTCAGTTTATCATCTGTTTTATTTCATACTAATTAAGATCAATTTAGGTGAACTCAAAGGCAGATGAAAGGTTCTCAAATACAGGTTTGTGCATTTTTCCTTTCATTTTTCAGGCAAAGTTTGAACTGAAATTATTGTACGAATTACTTTGAACGACTTGTCTGATGTTGTCTGATGACGATTGGCACCGTGATTAGGTAGGCTCCTCTAATGACTTACAACATATTCTAGGGCAGGGTTATCGTACGTTTAAAATATATTTGTCTTAGTTTTAAATTACCAACAATATAAAAACTGTACTACAGTAATCAATAACCTGGGTTAATGGCTATTAGATGCCCAAACTGAATTGACCATATCAGTATAGAAACTCTGATCCAGACCAAATTGCACAGCGTGAATAAATCCCATCATAGATGTGTTCTTTAAATGGCTATTCCGTTAAACCCGGGAGAAACCAAGAACCATTTATTTCTGGACCTTTAAAGTTAATTTGACAATTTGTATGTTCGTATTATTTTGGGTGGCAGCAATTAACAGCAGACATGAATGAATGAATGAATGAATGAATGAATGAATGAATGAATGAATGAATGAATGAATGAATGAATGAATGAATGAATGAATGAAAGAAAGAAAGAAAGAAAGAAAGAAAGAAAGAAAGAAAGAAAGACAGACAGACAGACAGACAGACAGACAGACAGACAGACAGACAGACAGACAGACAGACAGACAGACAGACATAAATAAATAAATAAATAGATAAATAGATAAATAAATAAATACATAAATGAACGAACGAACGAACGAACGAACGAACGACTGAATACATACATAAATAAAAAAAATGATACAATGAAAATTTTTGAACCATGTAAATAGTATGATAACAATTATACGTTTTAATATTATAATTGTATAAATGATCAAAATTCTAAAGTCTAAAAAGTTTAAAAACAGCAACCAAACTTGACCTGTTGGTTCTCCAGGGTTAAACTATATAACAATATTAGTTAGGTTTGTATAAATTTTAACAACTGTTTTCCTCTTTTTACTTCCAGTTCTAATTACATTTGATTAAAGTTTTCAGAGGCTGCAGGTTCCAGCAGAGGAGGAATTTCACTTTGACCCATTCAGATCATATAACAGCCCTGGGATATCTTGTTGACACACTTTTGTGGCATTATGAAGTAAAGGTCATAACTCCAACTAGGAACAGGTGTGGTGCACCAATTTAAAAAAAGGAAAAATGTTAGTATTGAGCGTACCTGAAGCTATAATAGCATTTCTTAGCTCACTGAGCGAAAGAGTTCCTGTCCGTGAAACATCTGTCTGAAAGAAAATGTCCTGCACAAAACACACTCATATCAACAACGTTACATGTTAGGTTTAAGGAAAAAGCAGCAATTTGATGAGTGTTTTACAATCTACTTTTTTTTAAAAAAAGATTAAACTGGACGAGTTCTCTCTACCTTGAATGCAACAACTTTGTTCCACAGTCGCACAAACTCCTTGCTGTTCAGGCTGCCTGTTATTGATGACTGACAAATATGAAGGAAAATTGTGAACAGGAATTATGCAGTGAACGGAGACAGATCAAAACTCGAATCATGTAAATTTCTAAGGCACATGGGTCAAATGAATTACAAAAAGTTTCAAATGGCTGATGCAGAAACCTACAGGTTTGAAGCTGGTCTGACCTGCGTGAAATATATTTAAAGAAAAATCAAAGACTCATTTTTAAAACCAATTTTTAAACTTTTGCATTAGTTTTCATGACTTTAAATTAGGGTGACAGAGTCACCCTAATTTAAAGTCATTGAAGGGGTTTAAAGTCATTTTTTTTTAAAGGGATACATCCATCAAGGCAACCATGCTGCGACAGGCATCGATGCTGAATCCTCCAGATTTTAAGTCTCCTGTAAAAAAAAAAAAAAAAAAGACAAAAGGAAGAACAAAAAGTGCTTCTTAGGGATCTAGAAACAGAGAACTCTGAACTCCAACCTTTCAGAATTTGGTCATTCAGGATCTTCTGGAGCTGCTCAGCATCCACTTCCTCATACTGGAAAGAAAGAACAAAAAAGAAGAACCAAAATTAAAGTTTCCTTTGACATCTTTCATCAGAACTAATGTCCAAACTTTCCCGCTCATTTTAAATAGTGTATTTTGGGATATAAAAAAATGAAAACAGTGTACATTTTTATAAGTGCATCTGTATCCAATAATAGAGCTCAGGTGCCTGAATCGATTTTATGTTCTACGTTCTATCTAATTTATATATACGTTCCATCTCAAGTCTTTAAGTTGGCAGATTACCTTGTTAGAGTGTTGCCTGAAAAAACGTTTCTTTTTTTCATCCTCCTCTGCATTTTTGACTCTTTCTGTCTGCAAATATAAAAATAGGAAATAACCCAATTGAAAAAACGGAAAGTTAAAGTCTCTCTCATTAAAACAAAAGCATTGTGCACCTTTTCAAACATTTGGGTGTTGTAGTCTCCAGAATTTTCACTGCAGATAAAGACATTAATGCAGGACTTAATTCACTTTTCTCTCGTCCCAGGAGGGTTGAAAGTGTGAGCATACAAGCCGTGGGTCTCGATCTTGGAGTGGATGGTCAGGAGGAAAGAGGCGCTCTCATTGGGTTTGAAGGTGGACGGAACGATCAGGTACTCTCCGGGCTTTAGCCTGATGAATTCCATCACTTCGCGGGCGTTCATGAAGGTTTTCGTCTGGGCTACAGGTCGGTGCGTGCTGAAAAACGAGGCTGGAAACTTCCCAATCTGAGCTTTGAACTGAAGAACCAAACCAACAAATTGCTTTGAAACATGATTTAAAAAGAGGAAAAAGAAAAAAAAGAAAGAAAAATGTTCTTACTTGTTGGGTCACCTTGAAGGAGGGCCATTGTGGTTATGTTGGAGTCAAAGAAGAACAAAGTTAAAACCATTTAAGTCATTTTCATTTTTTTCCATCTATATCTAAATTAAATAAAATCACAACACCTTTTTTTTGTAAATTAACAGCAAACTTTTTAACCTGCGTTTTCTTAGGCACCAAAAGAAACTTTTATGTAACAAAGTGCTAAAAAAAAGAGGATTAAGGAAAAAGGATTCTTGCACCTAATCAAAACTTTCAGAAAGAGAAATTGACACAGCGCTTTGATTCTCAGACGTTCATCTGGTTACAGTTGTTGCCTGGTGAAGGTTTTTTATTGCAGCTTCTGAAAAGATGCAGGAAACTGTTTTATTTTATATTTTGTTACATTTTCAGTTCAAGGTAACCTTTCTCCTCCTTTCGGATGAAATTGTATGCAGTAAATAAGCTAAAGATTAATTTAATATTGGCATAAGTGCTAAAACTCTTAAGGAATATTTCAAAAGAGTCAAGTAAAGTATTAAAGTCTAAATTGTCAAAACAGAAATATTGATAATGGTAAATGATTCTACAAACAAATAATCACCCAAACTGCTAAAAACTGTTTGGCTAAACTGACTTAATCAGTTTTAAGATTGTGCAAAACATCAACTTAACAAAACAAAAAAAAATCCTTCATCAATAAATATGCTAAAGAAAAGCTCCAAACATCCATGCAATGTCAAAGAAATCAAAGAGTAATTTCAAAAACCATAGTTATAAAGTCTGATTTTAAACTATTATTGTACGTCAATATTGAAAGATAAAAATGTCTATGATCTAACGATCATGTTAAAGCTGAAAGTCGTTAAGAGTCTCGAAGAGCAAAAATAATTTGAAGTTTTCTTTTAGCAAAAAACAACTAAACAACAGAGCTGGTAGAACCAGGAGTGCCACAAGGAAAATCATGATTTGCTGAACATTTTGATCAGAACAGTTAAGATGGGCTAAGAGTTCTAAAGGATTTAACCGTGCCAAGAAATGGGCAGATGACTTGAAAATAGTTTGCAAAATTATGGTTATATTCCAGCTTTTTCCTGATAAAGTAATTAAAATAAAATAAAGTTTTTATTCTGTATTGAAAGTGACTTATCAACAGCAAATCCATGTTGTTCCTGATCAAAAACTCCCAAAGCAATTTGAGTCTCAGTTGATAATTCATTTAGCTTTTTAGTCGGGGAATTTAAAAATGTATTTTATAATGCCATTCAGTCATCATTCATTCATCTTCTTCTGATTTGTCCCTTTCGGGGTCACTGGGCTGTCGGAGAATAACCGTTACCTCAAATATGGAAAATCCGATGTGCTGATTTTTCACCAGATGTCTCCTCCTCTTGTCAGGTTTTTGAATCAAAGACACAAACGTGTTTTTGCCATCAGCCTTCTCTGAAAATTCTCCAGAAATTTGGACTCTAAATTGAGGATTTGTCCAGAAAGTTTCTACAAGACACACAAAGATCAAACTCAAAATACCAGAAATCACTGCCGGGAAAGAAATCTATTCATCCTCAACACTTACAGACGAGCTGGTTGAGCATATCTACTTTTTTTCTATATTTCTGTCCAGTAAGTGTCAGCACTGGTGCGCGAGTGACCACGACTTGTGCAAATACTTGAAACAACTTTAGTGCATGAAGAACAAGACAAAGGAGTTTTATGTGAATACTCTTCACGTAAAACTAGTTATTAAAACTAATTTATTAGAACTAAGTTGGGAGTCAAAAGTCTTGGCAACAGTTGGAAAATGTGGCATAAACTCTAAAAATAATTCATGTAATCACATATGGACTGAAAAAGAATAAGAAAAAAGTATGCTTTACAGCACCAAATAATTAAACTTTGCAGCGCTGCATCGTTACATTCCAGTTTTCCATTTTTATTCAGTTTTTTTCCTACACTCAAAAAGAGGAAATTACCAGCCATTGCATTGTATTTCATGCAAACAAGATATTAATTTGTGGGGAAAAGATATTAATATGTGGGAACGAGATATATTTTAATTTTTTAAAGTCAGGACACGGGCTCCGTAAACTTGTTATTTGTTAACTTGTTACCTACCAGAAAATGTTATGTTTGTTAATCATATGAGTGATTCATGTCGAATGTACATAAAATTAATAAATTTAATAGTTACTAATTTCAATCATGTTGATCCAACATGATACCATTAAATTGTATTACGCATGTACTGCATATTTTTGTGCATATAAAATAACTTTACAAGCAATCTTTGTGCTTTGTGCTGTTTAAAAGGAAAAAGTAGAACTATCTGTATTTTGAAGTAACCCCTTGCAGTTCATAGAGTCCATGTAAATCTGCCAGCAATAAAAATACACTAAAACAAATTATTGTTGCAATTCACAGACATATTTAATATGTTACCTTATCCATACAGCATGGCATGGCAGTGGATGGGCCGTGTCCATTCATCTGCATACCTTTGTTGTTCATGCAGCCTCCAGCAGTTGTTCCTGGAACCCAGCGGCCTTCGTGCACGGATGTCTTCCACTGGCATGACGTCTCATCAAGGAAGTTTGGATTCATGCCGCAGATGTCAAGATCACTGTACAGCTTACAGAAGTCCTCCAGAGTCATCCTGTTAGAACGCAGGCGCCAAAGTCAAGGCCCGGGGGCCAAATGTGGCCCGCCATCTTATTTTATGGGGCCCACGAGTGCATAAAAGTTTTAAAGTTCTTAAAATAAATTTTTTCTTTAGTTGATTACATATTATTTATGTGTAGCTGTTGTTGTTATTATTCAATGTGTACAGGTCTTATGTGTATGCAAATTGATGTCATCAGTTGGATGCAGGGCTGTGTGCAGCCTTTTTTGTAAAATGTTACACGTGTAATACATGTTCTTTCTAGCTCAGTTTTGTGTTATTTTCTTTATTTACTTGGACAGTTTGATCCTTCATTAATGGAGTTATGTGGGTTTTAATAAGCGGGCAAAGTTTAAAAGGATTTATGCTAGAGTGACAAGCAAACATGTTTTCTATGCAGCTGTAATTGTCACTTTAAAACATTATAATCAATAAATAATGAGTTATTTAACATTAAGGAGTAGTTACATTTATTTTTCATTACATTTAGTTACATATATAAGTTATATCTGGCCCTTTGAGGACAACCACTATGCTGATGTGGCCTTTTGTAAAAAGGGGTTTGACACCCCTGTGTTAGAATCACCAACATATTTGGGTACAAAGGAAAGTTATGCTCACATTTGCCACTTGGCTTAAATGCTTACCAGAACTCTCCATCATCGTCAACAGCATGGCACTTTTCCCGATCCTTAGGGCTCACAGTTTGCCACAAAGGGGATCTATACGGGACAGTGTCACACTTGAGAATTTTTACCAAAACCACAGACATATTGTAAAGGCACTCTACTCACCGATCACACCAGTCTCCTTTCCACTCTCCTGTGCGCCAGGGGTTCCACAAACGCACCAGGTTCACAGGTTTCCCACGACTCACCAACTGACCAGCAAGTATTAGGTAAAATATTAAAAACTTGGGTAAAATTAATAGCATTGTGGAAATTCTTATTTCTCAGTTGGATTCAGTACCTGTATGACACCAGTCACAGTATAGGCATGTCCCAGCACCAGCCCATTTGGTGACAATGTGTTAGATGAAGTCTCCTTAATCAACACACAAATAATATCACCAAATTCTGAAAACTATAAAACTGGATGTCTTTTAAGACAAACTTCCTGGAAACAGAGTGGTAAAAATGGATCTTTTCATGAAAATTTGAGGGGAAAAAAGCTAAGAAGGGAAGATTTTTACAGCTTCTTTAATAAACTACAGCTTCTGCAAACAGAGAATGATCAACCAGTAGAACAATCTTGAGCCAAATCAGAGCTGACTGTGCAGTTACAGCCATATTGGTGCCAGTGCTGCGCTGGTGAAAAGTTTTTATAGTCTGAATTTTTTTTCCAGGAGGAAATAT
The DNA here is from genome assembly GCA_037389245.1 of Oryzias sinensis. Lineage (NCBI taxonomy): Eukaryota > Metazoa > Chordata > Actinopteri > Beloniformes > Adrianichthyidae > Oryzias > Oryzias sinensis. The sequence continues at coordinate 11,595,430 of CM074503.1, read as the reverse complement.
GAGGCTCATCCAGTCAGGGTCCCCTAGCAAGACCCCTCATGTTAGAATCTGATTTGCTGTGGCAACCCCCTGAAGGCATAAGCCAAGACATTAACAACATTTTATAATATTAAAAAAAACATTGCTTAGGCCTCCTGACATGTTAATCTTTTTTTTTTTTTTTGCCACTGTACTGTCAAATGCATGTTTTATGTATGATTTTTTAAAAGGTTTTGTGTTTTTACTTCTCTTCCTTCTATTGTCTGTTTAGGTTTCTGACGCATACTGCTGACCTCTTCGTTAGGTCTTCCTTGATAAAAATCTTGATGGGTATTTTTCTGCAAATAAAGGCTAAAACAAAAAATTGACCACAAAATTCCAAAAACATACAGTATAATTTACACGGAAGCCAGTGTTTGACCAAAATGAGAAAGTTCAATTTTTCCAGCTACTAAAATAAGGTTGAGGTATTTAAGAATCGCACAGATGATTTCACTTTAGTACAGTGTGCATTTTGGAATGTCCGGCTTAGGAAGTTGCATCAGAAAATAACAGAAATTAATGACCATGTGTTTAAAAATCCCTGAATACAGAAAAAAATGTGGTTGAATTTTTAATTAGAAAACTCACAAAGCTTGAAACCCAAATGCTGTTGTTAAGTTCATGCATCAAATTACTAAACGGTCGTTGTCCATTTTTTAAAACGACTTTTGACTGTTTTTGTCTGATGTAAACAGTTAAAACATTTCAGGGACATAAAGGAATTTGATTCATCTACAAATAATTCTGATCTGGCCAAAGCTTTTCTAAACCCTAAGTGGTTGAAAGGAACATACATGTGAGATACAATTAGGACAACCTGGCAATAAATGATCTGGACAGAAATGGATTATAACAATTGTTTTTTAAGCTGGATTCTAATGCTTTTTGCTTTTTGTGTGGCATCATGAAATTACCTCAGTTATGGACTATATAAAAAAAATAAACTGTATAGCAAATTTAGCTATTTGGCATTATTTTCTTATTATAACCATGGAAACATCAAACATTGGTATAATTAGTTGCCCAGCATGGAGGTAATACAGTAAACCCTTGTTTTTCGCGGGGGTTACGTTCCAAAAAGAACCCGTGATAGGCAAAATCCGTGAAGTAGAAACCTTTGTTTTTTTAACAAGTATGATACCATTAAAAACTGTATTATACATAGAAAAGAAAGAACAAACTATTTTACAGGATCAAGCATTTGTTTCACAAATAAAAGTACTTTAGAAAAGTTTTCTTTTCAACAAATAACTTCTGTACTGTTAAATAATAATTTTAATCATCAATGTGAACAGAAGGCTTCAAATTGCGGAGATTAGCCCCGCCCACCACAACCCGAGTAATTGGATTAAACGGGAGAAAATTTAAAATGATTATGAAAACAAAGTACAGTGGGACAAATAGTGACTCAGGTGTAGTTCACTGCTCTTCAGACTGAGCCGCTGCATCCTGACTCCACTCTGCAGTGTTTTCTTCTTTTGAAGCCCGCGGTGCAGCTGTGTTTGTTCGGGAGAAGAACATAGTGATAGGCAGTCGGTGTCGCTCTTTTTTTCTATGGGTTTTAGAGACACTCCAAATTGCAAGATGATTTGCACGTACGTGTTGTAAATTTGGTAAGCTGTTTTACGTATGTGTACATATTAAACTGCAACGTTATTGACGCACAGGTAGAGAAGAACGGGAGTGACTTTTTTAGCCAATCAGAATGCAGAACACAATGCACGATGCAAATCCGTGAAGTAGCGAAACCGTGAAAAGTAAACCGTGTTATAGCGAGGGATCACTGTAGTTCGGGCTTGTCTTTTTATTTTATTTTGTAGTGGCTGATTAGACTTTGAAATACCCTCTATACCAGAAAAAAAGCATTACACTTTTCAAATAGAAGTCAATGACTGCACAAAACCTAGAAGTCACAAAGAGCTGTAACCAAACAAAAAATTATTCTACTTAAGCAAATTTAGAAAAAAAAAAATTAACAACAGGACAGGCTTATAGCAGCAAACAGAATACAGGAAATTCCAGCTTGTCGAACCTTGATTTGCAGTCACATCACAAACATGTTTTTACAAGTTTGAAGAAAAAAAAGTTGTGGCCTTAAGGTTAGCATGTGTTTATGAGGAGCAAAGTGTTTATTGGAATTAATTTTCAGAGGCTTTTAAGGATGTGGTTGGATCAAAATGTCAAAGAATCTTAAACATTTATTGATGAACAGACTGATTAGTTTTACTCACCCCTTGATCTGTACCGCAGCACATCAGTACTCCAGATTTTCCAGCTCTGCACATCAGCTCCCACAGATTCTGAGGAGGCTCAGACAGCTGGATGTAAATGTGGACGCCACCTGTGAAGTCCATCATGGCCTCAGAAGGCGTTCCAGCTGTCATGTCAGTGTAGGAACCACAAACCCTAAAACAGGCACATGTGTTTATTTTTTGTTGACATCACCGGAGCAAAGAGAAAAGTCCTTGATGAAGCAAACAGAGTCTTTACTTGGCATAGGCTTTCTCCAGCAGAGCAGGCCAGAATTCATTCTGACTTTGTGACCGCACAAAGATTAATCTGCCGTTTAGGGTGGGCAGCTTATCATCAATGACCACATCCACCCATTTCCCAAACCTCCAGAACTGAAAGTATAAAGAGATGACAATAAAGAGAATTAAAGTTACAACTTTGAACAAACTGAAGAGTAAAAAGGTTCATCAAAGCTAAAAAGGAATAAACTTAAATATTTTTAGGAAAACACATTATTTTAGTAAAGTATTTTAGTTCTAGCTAATCTCCCAATGTCAACATATAGGAAATAACATTAACCCTTACATGTTAATAAAAATGTCTCAAATTTGTCCCTGTTGTTAACATAACATTTTTTTGGCATAATTTACACATTTTGTTGTTTTTGCATAAGATTTTCTAACTCTGTAGTTTTAGATTTTTAAAACAATGTAGCACACAAAACGTGTTTTTCTGCTCCAAGAAAATATGTTTTTTTTTTAGTTTGTTCTAAATTCACAAATTAGGAAAGCTTAACTTAAAACAGGCCAAAATATTCAACAACACTGCAAAATAAAGATAGATTTCAAGTCAAGCATTTTTTTTACTAGAAAAAATAAAAAATACAAATAAAAAAGAGAAAAATAGAATCTAAATCCGGACAAATATTACAAAAGAAAAAAAAATAAAAGGCTGAAACTGCATCATTTGTAAATTTAATTTTTAGGTGAGGGCACACAATGATTTAGGAGTTTCTTATAGTATCACTAGCATAACTAGCTGGTTTGCTTCCTTTCTGGTGGGAAAATACCCCTGAGTTGGGTCACCAGATGAGTGACACCTGACCCAACTTGCCCTTTAGGCTAATCTGCACTGACTGATAAGTGGGGTGTGAGTGGGAGGGTGTTGGGTGGGGTGGGTGGATGAGGTGTTTCCTGTCATCATGCAAAGCCCCTTTCCACCCATTAAAGACATGACACTGACTTGGGTTGTTATCACTAACAGGTTGCAGACATATTTTAATGCAGCAACCCTCGAGATCTACCACTCTGCCTGTGTTCTCCCTCTCCATTCTCTTCTTCTCTGCTGACTCAGGTGTTTCCTCAGGTTGAGGGGTAGATCTGGAGGACGAGGGTTGGGTAGCTTTACACTAATGCTTACACATTAGCTTCTAGATACAGTTTGAGGCTCTTTTCTTGGTTTACATAATCTAAACTTATCTTGGCTTCTTATCAGTTTTACCCAAAGACTAACTTAAAAGACTAATGTAGGTATTTATTTAATTGCAAAAGCAGTAGATTAACTAATTTACTAACTTCTATCACTGTCAACACTTTTTCAATTATTTTTTTTAAACTCCTATGGATTTGTTCTGTAAGAAAATGTTTAGAAATATTATAATTAGCTCATCTGTTCTATTCTAGGACCAAACTGAAACACAAAATAAAAAAATTTTAAAAGTGGTTTGGAGTCTAAAAAAGTTATTTTGCTGCCAATATTTACCCGGAAGTGAAACAATCCGCAGTAGTTCTGGTCAAATGTTTGCTCAAGAGGAACCACCTGGTTGAAAATTTCTTTTTGGAAGGTCAGAGCTCCAATCGATGCGAGAAACCAGCAGTTTCCTGGTAAATATCAGAACAGAAGAAAAGTCTGTAAATCAAATAGTAGGCACTTCATAAAGATATAATTAAAACAAAATAAGATTCTTCACCAACAGTTCCTTGACCAAAGTCAAACCTAGAGACCCCGCGAAGGACAAAGGAAGGATTAGCAGCAATTTTCTGGAACAGAAAAAAAGCTGTCAATGTAAAACATTTTTTTTTTATCTTTAGGGCAAAATCTGATATTTATTTTATTTTGCAATAATATCAGGATTGTAGTCTTTGGTTGAAAAGTACAATGTATCGATGTGGATCCTTTAAAGTATACAAACATGTAAATTCCAGTTAATTGATGATCTATCCTAACAATACTTCATACTTACTTCTAAAATACTGAATACAAATCTCAGCACCACTTACTGCTGGTCTCAGCCATTCCACTTTGGCCAGGTCGGAGGGGCTCAGAACCCCCTCACCGATGGAGCTTCTTTCAGGTGGGAACGTGTCATCAAGGAACTTTACTCTTTGAGAGAGGCAATACTTTGCCAGCTGCTGGAAGTCTTGGTCAAACACTCTGTAAGGGTTTGTCAGGCTCCCGTAACCGTCTTGTATGTGACGAGCTTCCATGATGTTCAGACACACGCCGGGGGGAGGCATCGCTGCGATTTTCAGGTTCTGTTCAGTGGAACATTAGACAAAAATAAGAAAAATCCTTTAAACAGACTTTTCTGGGTTCACAAAACCAAACCTTAGTTTGGGGTTTCTTCGAAAAGACCTATTACGTATTTAATTCTCTTTTATAAATTGCAATACATAGAAAAGGCTTGTTGTAATTTTCTGTGAAATGGTTTTACATTAACTCTTATGTATGCACAGCAACAAAGATATGAAACAGTGAAAATAGAACTGAGATAAATGTTTTTAGTATTTTGTCATCATTCCAATAAATGGCAGGATACCTAAAAAACTTGAACTTAAATATGATTTCCTTTAAACTTCGCTTAAAATGAAAGTCATTCAGTATTATGAACACTGTGTTTGCCATAAACAGTCAAAGAGCAGTGTGAATTTCTGTCACTGCCCCATAATCCCGACCTAAGGGTTTTAGTCTTTATCGGATTAAGAAAGAACGGTCTTACCTTATGGATTCACAGAGGAGTGCAGAGAACGAGTATATGGGCTGAATGGTGGAGGTAGGATAAAGAGAAGGCTTGGTCACCTGGTTATGTACCTGTATTTGCTATACACAAACATGTAAAACAGTTGAACAAAGTTCACCTGTGTTTATCTGCAGCCCAATCCTCCCACTTCCTGCTTCTGTTAAACACAGAGAACAACAGAGAAACTGACGTTTTTTTACAACCAGTCGTGTGTTGTATGATCACGTCACCTGGGTGCTGCATCTGTTCCATTGAGCTACACTAAAAGCAGAGGACTTTATTTTATCCAAGCCTAGATATGCTTTGTCTGTTAAAATTTTGGCTACAATGAGTTTCTCGAGGGGGGGGGGGGCACTCCATTAGATATAAGGTGAGGAGCTTGGTCACCTAGGAGGAGCTCAGAGTGGAGCCGCTGCTCCACCGCATCAAAATGACAGTCAGGCATCTTTTCTTTTTCCTACCAGCACCTTGGGGTCCCCCCTGCAGAACTGGAGGAAGTTTCCGAAGAGAAGGCAGTGAGGGCATCTCTGCTTGGACTGCTCTCCCAGCAACCCCACTCCAGATCCATTATAAACAATGGATGTTCATCTTCTATTAATTTTGATCAGTAACTGTAGCTATTGATCACAATAGGTCTGCACAATATACTGCATATTTATCGTCATCGCAATATCAAGCTGTGCAATATGCATATCGCAAAAGACGGTGAAATTTGCAATAAATGGTTGCCTTAAATGTGCCAAAACAATCTTATGGCAACTTGAGGCAGTAAATGAATCATATAAATCCCTTTATGCATTTGACCAATGGGATGGAGCCCTTCACGTTGTTGACCAATCAGATGGAGCCCTATTATGTTAGATGTTTGCCTCCTATGTCGACGAGGGTCATTTAAACTGTTGCAATGAAATGGTAATAATGATGTTTTTGGTTGTTTTGCTCTTTGTTTCATATACCGCAAGTTATATCGTTATCGCAATATTAATCTCTAATATCGCATATCACAAGTTTTCCTCATATCGTGCAGCCCTAGATCACAATAACATTGTTTTTCTATCTTTTGTCAAAATGTAGCATATTCCTTTAAGACATAAATATGTTTTTCAGATGGCAAAAATAATTCATACCTTTTACCTATTTAATAACTTAATTTAATCTTTTCTGCCTCTAAGACTAACCAGGAGCCAAAAAACTGCATTTTTTAAAAAAAGGTTCTAACAAGGCATGACATGCTTAGCAATATGAAAATACACACACATGCATGCACAAAAACTTGGTTCATTTCTGAAAAAAATGTTTTGAATAGACGTGACATTTTAACTTCTTTTTTATTATTATGGGCAGCTCCTGGCTTGCAAATTCATCATACACGTTTTTTTTTATGCTGACAGGGGGTATTACACAAGTCTGAACAGCACCTACTTTTCTCAAATCCTTTTTTTAGGCAGTTGCAGTTGATAAAGACTCAGCCTGTGAAGGACTTCCCTACAAACAACACACGGTGACACAAAATGCCTGGGGCACTCACAGGTACTATAAAAGCACCAAAGGGTTTCAGAGTGAGCAAACAGTTCTGATAGACTTCAAACTTTCTCGGAGCACAATTTAGCCTTGGAAGGTGAGTTATGGGTAATTTTTAACTAAATTATAACTTTTTACAGTTTATCCTTTTGCACAGATAAATTGTGCAAAAAATGCAAACTGTAAAGCAAAGTTTACAAGTATAGATATTTAAGTTTGATAATGTGATGAAAAGTTTGCTCGTCTATGTGGTGCTTTTTGAGAACCCCCCCCCATGACACTCCTTTGAGAATGGAAGGCTACAGTGGACCACAAGAGGTTAAAAACTATAACTCGTTTCGTGGCAGCTCTAACAAACTGCAGCGATGCCTGCTCCGGGAGTGTGCATGAACATCATCAGTCAACGCCACAGAAAGGATGGCTGGGGGACCCCCAACAATCCTGAGAAGTTTCTCAACCAAGACTACAAGCAGCTGAAAGATTTCTGTCTCATCAGTGGTATGAGGTACATCGATGACATGTTTCCACCTGACAGCCGCTCCATCGGCCAGGGGCTCCTGAGCCCTTCTAACATGGCCCAAGTGAAGTGGCTGAGACCGTGGGTGAGTCCTATGTTTCAAAGCACTAAGTCTATGGAGTTCTGATTATTTCACAGCAAAACAGGTTGATAAATTCTCTTTTGACCACAGATTGGAGATGAAAACTTGCAATTGTTTCTGGTTTATTAAGTACATATTAACCGGCAAATTACAAGTCATTGAAAAGAACTAAGAATGACATTTAACATGACATGTAACCAAAAGGGCAACCTTAACAAAGAAAACAGAATTGCTAAATTAATCTAAGACTTAATCATAAAAGATTTTATACCATTGTCTTGGTGAATACTTCATTCTGATTGGCTGCTGGGTGTGGATTAATAAGTGATAATCCACAGTGATAATGCACTTGTAAATAAAAAGTTCTGGTCACATAGATTAAATGTTCTATATTACTGTGCTGGGTTCTTTAAAACAAACTTTTACTTCATCATCTGGACAGAAACAAGAGGTAAACTCTGACAACCAGCCTATGTATCGCTTTCCTTTGCCGCTGCAGTCGAGGTCACTGCCGACTCAGCGCATTGCACCAAGTAACAAGTATTCCGCTTTTTGTGAGAAAATCAATCTGTACCAAAAAAATAAAAAGGATAAATATTGAATATTTATTTCTCTCGTAAGGGACCATGGTGTGAGTGGGTAAATGACCTTCGAAATGTGCATTATAAGAAATGAAGGCACTTCGCGGTCGCGTCGGATGGTTCAGGCTTCCACGGAGTGCATTAATTTCTGATAATGCACACTTCATCTCATCCTATACGTAAATTCTAGTAAGACATTTAAAAATGTCTCCTCTTTTTGTTCATTTGAAATATGGTCTCTTTTGCAAAAATTGTAATTATGTTTTTTTCTTTGAATAAAAATAACTTTTATTATCTAAGAATGACTTTTATTAGTTTAATAATGTCCGTGTTTCTGGTTTTGATGATTTTTAGATTTTAGAAAACATGTAGTGTTTCTTTTCTTCTTTTAAGTTGTTGAACCTGTATACATTTTTCATTTTTTCTTTGTATAAATTCAAAATTTCAAATCATTTTCTCATTTGGGACATTGAAATCCAAAATATACATCTCAGAAACATATAGTTAGAACAGTCTAAGCTGCAGCAAAAAGAAGAAGAGAAAGACTAAAAAAAATGTTCTTGAAGTTCTTTGTTCCAACGTTTATACATCAAGACACACATACTGCATCAAACAAACAGAAAGGATTATTAACAGTAGCTGTTTAACAGTGAATAAAGGGTCTGTAAGGTGTGTGAGTTGTGGAAATCATGTCCTCAGAACCGGTTCTGCTATTTCAGAAAATTGTTCCTAATGCCTCGTTTGTCGTGGATGGAGTGTCACGGTTTGACTTTGGCCAAGGATTGGTTGGTAAGAAAATCCCTTCTTCCCTTATAATCCCTTCATTCATAGCAGAGTGTTTGTATCTCTATCTCTAGTGCGTGTTTGGACAAGATGTTGAGAGCTTAAATTAGAAGAGACGTTGAAAGTGTTGTGTGGGTAATTACATAATATACTTATGTTTAGGAGAAATTCAAAAGATCTGTCGGTGCAAAGAAAATAGTTTGGGAGACAATTTTACCATTTAAAATTAAAACTTAGGTTTAGGTTTTAAGGCACCAGCTAATCAGAAAGCAGTTGTCAGTTTCAAATGTCCGACTGTCTTTATCAAGCTGGAAGTTTTCCCTGAGGGAAGCTTTTTGATTGCTGTCTAAGTGAATCTTTTATGTTTTTTTCAAAGGTGTAAACTCATCAATAACATTTTTACTGTTCTAACAACCTACATTCATGTTCCCAAACAGGAAACTGCTGGTTTCTCGCTTCTATTGGATCTCTGACCTTCCAAACCAACATTCTGAATCAGGTTGTTCCTCTCGAGCAAACGTTCGATGACGAGTACTGCGGACTCTTCCATTTCAGGGTAAATCAGTAACAAACGTCTTGGATACACACGGGGACCGTTTCATCATTCGAGAATCCCTCGTGTTTTTTTGATAGAACAAATGACCACGGGACGCTGAAAGGGATATAGAGGTTCAGAAAATGGATGGATAGCTGGAATTTTTCAAGTTTTTTACATGACTGTTCGGGCATCAAAAGGCTTTATAGCAATTTAAAAAAAAGACACCTGTGTGTCTGCAAAGTGTATGACACACAGGTGTCACACAGTCTACTGAATAGAAGACTATTGAACACATGCACAGGTAGGACTTAAAACAACAAAACATTTACAGGTACACATGATCATACACACAATAGTGAATCAATGATACTGCATTAAAATTCCAACTCCCGGCCTCACGACAACCATTAAACTTTTAGTACTTTTTATGCTTACTGCTCTTCGGCCTTGTACTCTGTTGGACAGTTGTGCATTTTACTACAAATTGAATGTATATGTATGTAAGAGAAAAACTTTGAATTTATCCCTGGTAATGGAAGCAATTAATATTCTGACTTTAGTTCTGGAGATTTGGGAGATGGATTGACGTCATCATTGATGACAAGCTCCCAACAATCAATGGCAAGTTGATCTTCGTCCACTCCAAAGACCCAACAGAGTTCTGGCCTGCTTTAATGGAGAAAGCCTACGCCAAGTATGTGGCCCCAATCTAAGAAACACACTGCTTCTACAGTTTAGTTTGTTTAAAACAACTTAATTCCTCTATGCCAGGGTTTGTGGCTCGTACGCGGACATGAATGCTGGAACTCCTGCAGAGGCTTTGGTGGACTTCACAGGTGGGGTGCACATGTGTGTGCAGCTGTCTAATCCACCTGCAGACCTGTGGGAGCTGATGTGCAGAGCTGGACTATCAAAGTCACTGATGAGCTGTGGCACTCCACAAGGGGTGAGCACAACTTCAATATTGTTTTGATTATGAACACATATGTGAATTCCTCAAAGGGTTGTGAGGCTGCGCAAGGATGGGCAGGCTGGATGCCCCACAGAAAACAATGACGCTATCACAGAAACTTGTTTTACTACTTTTATTGTCTAAGGTCTACTGACCCTTAAAAAGTTATTGCACCTAGTAAAATATGCCAAAATATAGTTTCTCCAAAGTTCAAAGAAGAACAGTTCGACCTCTGATTTAAGAAAATGTATAAATAAAAATAACTTGAGTCAGAGCAGTTCACAAACTAACCACTAGGTGGCACTTTACACAAGAAAGTCAGACCTTTTTTTTAATCTATTTAACCAGGAAAGTCCCATTGAGATTAAAAACCTCTTTTTCAAGAGAGTCCTGGCCAAGAAGCAGAACATTTCAATACAAACAATACATAAAAACTAACATTATTAGAACCACATAAATCATAAAAAGCAGTTGCACATTATTGTTTCAGTCTCTGTTGCTTTAAGCTTGTTCTTAAAAACATTTAAAGAAACCAGTTCAGTTAGTTTCCAGACTTTCTGCAGCATATTCCAAGCAAAAGGAGCAGAGTGGACAAAGGCTTCTTCCCCCCAGCTCTGTGCAGGCAAATGGAACAGAAAGCAAGAACTGGTCTTTAGATCTTAAGGAGTGAGATTCCACATTTCTCCTTGTGATTAAAGAACAAACGCAGGGAGGCAGTAATCCAAGCAAGGCCTTGTAAATAAAAGTGTACCAATGTCCCTGCCTCCTAGTGGCCAGAGACGGCCATTGTACTCTTGCATACAAGTCACAATGATGTGTCATGGATCTACAGGTGGTAATTAACCTCAGGGAAGCATGATACATGGTGTTAACCTTTTTGAGACATGAAGATGAGGCATTCATATACAAAATCTCACCATAATCCAGCACAGATAAAAAAAAGTTGCAGGAAAAAGATGCTTTTTTACTTCAAAAGAAAAACACAACTTGTTACGAAAAAAAAGCCAAGTTTAAGTTTGAGATTTTTTTACAAGTTTTTCTATGTGAGGTTTAAAGGTGAGGGAGTCGTCAATCCAGACACCAAGGTACTTGTACTCATTAACCAACTCTATTTCCTTTCAAGGTGGACACCATTGGAATTGTTTCAGGGATCTTCTTTGAGTTTGAAAACAACATTAGTTTTGTCTTGTCAGCATTGAGAACCAATTTTAACTGAAAAAGTGAGTGCTGTACTGCAACAAAAGCTTTCTGCAGGGTTTCAATGGCCTGAGCAAAAGATGATCCATAGCAGTAAATGACTGTGTCATCAGCATAAAGATGTAGATTAGCATCAGAGACATTTTCACCCATGTTATTAATGTACAAAATAAAAAGAAGGGGGCCCAGAACTGAGCCCTGTGGCACACCCCTGTGGACAGTAACAAATTTCGAACAGAGACCTTCATGTATAATGCATTGGATACTGTTATTCAGGTAATTTGAGAACCACGCAACTTCATGCTCTCAAAATCCAAGGCTGAGTAATCTGTTTTTTAAACAACATGGTCAACTGTGTCAAAAGCTTTTGAAAAATCTATAAAAAGTGATGCACAGTACAGTTTTTATCAAGTGCCACAATACTGTCATTTATCACCTTAATGGTAGCGGTGTTGACACTGTGCTTTTTCTAAAACCCGATTGAAATATAGAAAGAATGTTATTGGAGTAAAGGAACTCTTTCAACTGGTCACAGACTAAAGATTCCAAAATTTTGGATAAAACACATAAATGTGATATTGGCCTTTAGTTAGTCAGCACGGATGGATCACATCCTTTTAATAAAGGCAAAGCAAAAGCTGATTTTCAAACTGATGGAATTTCTTTACTTTTGATTGAAAGATTAAAAAGAATTGTAAGTTGTTCTGCAATAAAATCTGCTGCCAGTTTAAAAAAGTAAGGCTCCATTAAGTCTGGCCCAGGAGGATTTCTGTGATTCAATGCCTTTAAAGCTTTATGCACTTCATGCACCGTAAAAGGTACAAAGTTAATTGGATCCGCCCAAAAAAATAAGGGACTTTGTGCAGGAGTTTGTTGGGGACTTTCCTGCAGAATTAAACAAGGAACCTGATGATAAAAAATGCTCATTGAGGCAATCCAGGACTTCAGTTTTATCATTAACTATGACATCATCTTTAACAACAGAAGTAGGAAGTGATTGAGTCATTTTAGTCACTGAGAGCGACTTGATCACTTTCCAGAATTTCTGTGGGTTATTAAGGTTTTCAGTATTGACAAACAAAAAACATTCAGATTTGGCCATTTTTATGAGAAGTACACCTATTCCTAAGCTGTTTAAAAACAGACCAATCAGAGGAAGAATCAGTTTGTCTGCAAGTGCCTGTGAAAACCAGGGATTTTCACGTCCCTTAATTCTAAATTTTTGTAAAGGAGCATTTTTATTTACGATTTGTAAAAAGCTTTCCTTGAAAAATGTCCAAGCTAGCTCTACGTCTGGCAGTAGACCAATATTTACCAATTTAACTAATGAAATGATAAAAAGCTTGGTCATTAAAATGTTTAAGATACCTCTTACAAACTATACGTGGTTTACATTTAGGAATTTTAGTGTTTCTGCAAACCGCAACAACACAATGATCACTCACATCATTACAGACGACACCAAGCGAAGGAAATTTATGCAACACATTTGTTAAAAGCAAATCAATTAATGTGGACTTTTCTGGACATTTGAGATTTGGCCTGGTAGGTAGATTCACTAACAGTGTAAGATTAATGGAATCACAAAATACTTTAAATTCACTAGAAGTTGCATGTAACCCCTGTGCTATCCTAGGCACTTTACCATTGGGAGTTGGGTCATCTAGACCCGCTAGACAGTGCTCTGAACCTTTTTTCTTCAATGATTTGTGATCTTCACTGCTGTCCATGGATTACATGAAATCTTTCCACCTTCATCCACCTTTGTCATGGTAGGGAGAACATGTCAGTGTAAGGGTGGGGTCATCTAAGATAACACAAGGGTTAACCAGTCCCAGTTAAAATCACCAGCCATAAGCAATTCAGTGTATTTTACTTTAGTCAAAGCTGCTGTAGTGAAGATAAAGCCTCTTTTGAAGCAGATGGAGGCCTGTAACATCCAACAACAGTAATACAAAGAGATTTTACTATTTCTACATTCAAAGCCAAAAACTCCAATTCTTTGCAGATTGATTGTGACAAAAAAACAGATGCATTGAATCTTGATTTGACATAGATAGCAACACCGCCTCCTTTTTTTGGCCTGTCAGTAAGATAAACATTGTACCCAGATATGTTAATGTCTTCATTAGTAATAGATTTAGTTAACCAAGTTTCAGAAATTACAACAATATCTGCACCTGTAGATTGAACCCAAATTCTGATCAAGTCCATCTTTGGTAGTAAGCTGTGCACATTAAGATGAACATATTTAACACCAGACAATGATTTGAAATCAGAGAAAGTCTGCGAATATTGCAGCTCAGGGCCAGGATTTGGCTGCACATTTTCTGACATAAGCAGAAGTAAGACAATCAGTATTCTCCTTTTCCCATTTGGTTTTACCTCAATGCTTTGACATGGCGAAGTAAGACAGAGCCCTCCACTGAGTGAACAAGTAACGTAATTATACAGAGCAAGGATACACTGACGTTTAGGCAGGTCTCTGGGCAAAGTAGACATCAAGTTTATACCAGAATCAAACAGAGTCGGGGACTCTTCTGAACTCAGAAAAGCTAGAGAGCATGTGCACTGGTAGCAAATACCTTTCAGATCTGGGTGACTTTCAATCCCCCTGCTAGAGGCCCTGAAACAACTGCTCGCCCCAAGATCCCAAAAGGCCAATATGCATATAACTGAAATAAGTAATGCCATCATCCACAAATGTAAACACTTATTAGAAGTGAGGAGTACAGACCTCACAATGAAAACAAACTTCAAAGGTGCAAAGTGTAGGCTCAGGCCAGTTAGATCCAGGTGGATGTTGTGGGCTCAGGCCTGTTACCTCCAGGTAGATGTTGTAGGCTCCGGCCTGTTAGTTCCAGGAGGATGTTGTGGGCTCAGGCTTGTTACCTCCAGGAGGATGTTGTAGGCTCCGGCCTGTTAGTTCCAGGAGGATGTTGTAGTCTCCAGCCTGTTAGCTCCAGGTGGATGTTGTAGGCTCAGGCCTGTTAGCTCCAGGAGGATGTTGTAGGCTCAGGCCTGTTAGCTCCAGGAGGATGTTGTAGGCTCAGGCCTGTTAGCTCCAGGTAGATGTTGTAGGCTCCGGCCTGTTAGCTCCAGGAGGATGTTGTAGGCTCAGGCCAGTTAGATCCAGGAGGGTGTTGTAGTCTCCAGCCTCTTAGCTCCAGGTGGATGTTGTAGGCTCAGGCCTGTTAGCTCCAGGTAGATGTTGTAGGCTCAGGCCAGTTAGATCCAAGTGGATGTCATAGGTCAGTTGTCAAATTCCAACAGAATTCATATATCAACGTGCAACAACAAAACTGATAAACTGTCTGCAAAACAGCTCAGATCAAACCGTCATTGGCTACACATTTACGGAAATCTATCTTTTTGTTCACAGTTGAACATTTCAACACATTCTTGGCACTAGTGCAGTAACTGCTGGCAGCAGGTCCTTAAAAACAGATAGAAAATTGTTCTTTTGCTTTCGAGATCAGTTAAACTAATTTATAATTAAATAATTTGTTTTTCTCAGGAGATCAAGTGGGGACTGGAGAGCAGAGAAAACCCACAAGACATTAAAAAAAAACATTACAAACTTTTTATATCTAATTACTGATGCAAAACGCAGCGGATTCATGTAATAAAGGTATATACTTTCAAAATTCTCACCTATCAGAGACAAAAGGGAAATCGACAGCAAACTTTTGTTGTTAAATGTGTTTGCTTGATCAGATTAATTTAGAAGTAATTTCATGCCACCATTTGGATCAGATTTGAATTATTATATGTTGTAAGAGTTATATTTTATTTCAAATCACATTCAATTGTTTGATTGATAGCACTGTCATTCCAAACTGCAGTGGATTTTGAAAAATGTTTTATTACAATGCTAAAAAAATCTTGATTTTCGTTTTCTGGCTTCAGTTTAGTCTGTTAGTGTTTAGAACGCTACCTCCATCTAGTGGTAAATCACAGAAGTGCAGCAGTTAAATACAGGCTTTATTTGGTTGGCATTTTAATTAAGTATATTAATAAAACATGAACACGTAATCAACGGAATTGGATCTTAAATCCCATTACTGGCCTATATTTTCAAAACCCCTGGATTACTGCTAATAAAAGCCACATTTCAGGAAATTTATTTGCCTGTTTTTGAATAAAATGTATTTTATCTTTTGAAATGTCCTGATATTTTAGATGCTTTACTACTGATTTTAACCACCTGAAAATCTTGAAAAAGTTTGATATTTAAGAATAATCCATTAATGTTCAATGAGCAATAAAATAATGTTTTAAACAACTATGCTAAGGATGTGCTCAAAGCTGCTGAAGTGTTGACATTCATGGCCACACTGAACATTTTCATGAGCTAGTTTGATGCAGTCTAAATGAAAACAAAAGAGTATTAATTTCTTTTAAATACATTTGTTTTAGTCACCTAAATGTAAACATCTTTTTATTTCTTTAAGTCCAGAATAGAAGGTTTATTTCTATTTTTTTTTCAGGAGACTGATGCTAACACCGTGTTACCAAATGGTCTGGTCCAAGGCCACGCCTACACTGTCACAGGTGTCAAACACGTGAGTAAACATCTTCATCCACTGCACCACATTTATCTTCAAATTTCTAAAATTGAAAATGATCATCAAAGGTGTTAATATTTCTTGTTATTCTCTCTCCTAACTCCCAAAAGGATTTATTCTACAGTATAGTCTTTAATGTAAAAAAAAAAAAGTTTTACATTTGCACCAACTGTAAAGTTTAACCCATTCTGAAAGGCACTTTTGGTAACTTTTGGCCCTGTCTCTAATTGGTGCACAGATGAAAAGCAGAGGAGAGACAGTGCAACTGGTGCGTTTGTGGAACCCCTGGGGCAAGAGGGAGTGGAATGGAGACTGGAGTGACGAGTGAGGAGGATTTAAAAAAGAAATACGAATACACTGACTAAAAAAAGCCAAAACTGTTTTTTTTTACAAGCACCTGCATTTGGGTTTATTGTCCACTATTTGTACCTGCACCTTTAGATTTACTGACAGCAATGAATTACAGTTCCACTCATTAAGAACTTATTTTATATACATAAATTTAAGAACTTAAAGGGCTAATAAATTCACTGAGATTTTAAGGATTTTTTTTATATATACCGTAGAAGGGAAAACAATTAAAGGAGAACTTTCATAATTCCAAGTATATTAGTTCAGTGAAACCTCCATACTTTTATGAACGTTTTATTAAGTTATTAAATATGCAAATGGTATGAAACCTTTAGTGAAATTCCTGGCAGGGAACTGTTTGCAAATAAAGCATGTGTCCTCCTTTTCTAACGTGTGCTTTAAAAAAGACACATAATAAGAGGAGCACCTTAAATTCTCTTTATCTTCTTAACAAGCCTGAGTTAATTTAATGTGTTCTGATTTTTTCTTTTTTATTTCTGCTTCATTTTGGTTCCTTTCCTTCAAAGGTCTCCTCTGTGGAAGACTGTGAGTACTGAGGATCGAGAAGTATGCCTTTCAGTCTGTGACGATGGAGAGTTTTGGTGAGCTGTATTCTGTGGCGGTCCATTTCTAAACTACAATACTTCAAACACAAACCATGAAATATCCTTAAAAAAAAGATAGTTTGAACGTCCTCATGTTATTTTATTTTTGAAGAAATGAGGTGTCATACAGCCAAAATACTTCCACAGTTTTGCCCCTTTGACATTTCTTGTTCATTTTTTATATTTTTAAATCTAATTTTCCACTATTATCTAACTTTCAGAAACTGTCATCCGGCTTTGAAACTCTTTTTGCTTATTTTACTTTTGCAGACACTAATCTCCATCCCTACAACCTAATGAAATCCAGTAGAATTTCCTGTGCTAACAAAGTAAATGTCTTCTTTCAAGGATGACTTTGCAAGACTTCTGCAAGAACTACTCAGACCTTGATATTTGCTCATCAAACCCAGACTTCCTTGAGGAGGGCTCTGCTTGTAACTGGAAGACCTCCTTCTATGAGGGTCGATGGGTTGCAGGAACCACAGCTGGGGGCTGCATGAATAATCTTGGTAATTTCAGAAAAGGAGAACTGGTTGTTTTTACACATTTCACTTCAGGCACTTTTATTTATTTCAGAATGCAAAATATCTTTAAGAAAGGATCCCGTTTGTTTAATCCTAAAAAAGAGAAATCTGTCTTGCAGAAAGCTTCTGGACCAATCCCCAGTATCGGGTCCAGGTTGAAAAAATAAACAGCAAATGCGCCGTAAACCAGGGAGAAAAAAACATGTTGGTGTCGCTTATGCAAAAGCCAGACAAAAGGAACAGAAGACTGGTACAAAACTTACACATTGGATTCTCGATATTTGAGGTAAATAATGCGTTGAATCGTTTGTCTCACCCACATAGGCTGAGTTCAAGGAGACAGGCTCACAGGGAGCCTTTTGTATATATAGAACATTCTGGGTTGCTTGTGTTCTAGGTTGAATAACCTTTTAGAATCATCTACATGGGGTCAAATATATTATTCAACTAAAGCTTGTAATCTAGATATTCTAAAGAGCTGTTGGTCTGAGAGAGTCAGTCTGTGACAACAGCAAACAAGAAGGCGCTTAAAATTGATTAATAGTGCAGTCCCACATCCACTGTGAACTCCTTCTTTACATCTACAGCACATCCAACCATTGTCTTACAGTTCTCATCCATGTTCTGCACATTGCTCACTTCTGACTTTAGTCTAGATTCTACTACTCCTTCTCATATCTCATGCCTTAGACACATTTCCTCTTACAGCTACATGGCCTTTCTGCATGTTTAAAAAATGACAAACCTATACGGCCCACGCAGGTTACCCGCACAAAATATCAAGGTTGATGAGCCTGTAGACAGAAAATGTTCATGCCCGGTTATTTCTATGGGCAAGATTCAGGTCGAAACAAAACATGTAAAAAAGTCATATAAGGGTGAGTAAAGATGTAGTAGGTGAGACACAAGCACGTAATGCAGATTTTTATAATTTTTGTGACCTACCCAAACCATGTACAAGGAGGGGGTGTGTTAGTGATAATTGTGTGCTCCTTGTGCGGGGTCTGACTGTTAGTAATGAGGAAATCAAAAGGAGCATAGTTTTTGTGGGCTTTTATGTATCATGTGCCCATCCTGTGGGCATTTTTGTTTAGTCAGTGAGGGGCCAGTCCACAAAGTGTGGACTAACCACACACATTTTCATGACGTCCCTTGCGGTGGCCGCACAAATCTCAAGGGAAGCAAGACACACCTGTGCTTCCTTTAAGATGCCATTCATTTGTATAATCCTCCATGGGCCCAGATAACCCAAAATCTTTTGACATATACTAGAAATGAGTTGAACAAAAGCATTAGAGCTGTCTTGGATAGGGCTTCCTTACATCTATTAGTTTCCAGCTAATTACTCCATATTTGACTTAATATATTGAGGTGTGGTGTAATACATCCTATAGCTGTATTAAATGTTTGTATCTGATGCATAAGGGTCTTCATGCTTGGAAAAAAATTGAAAACTAAAATAAAAAAGGAAAGATTTTTAAGTAAAAAGAAATCAGGAAACCATTCAAGGTCATTTGATGTGTTTTGTATTGTTTAGACTTGATTTAAAACCACTGTTGTTTTTATTTTTTCTAACACAATCCTTTTTTTCTGATTCCTTCAGGTGACTGGTGAAGTAAGTTCTGTTTTCATTTTTTTTTAACTTACATTGTTGACATTATTCACATGTCAGTGTCTGATGCTTAGGATGGAGATATTTTTTTTCGTTACGTTTTTTTCAGAACAAGGCGCAGAGGGGAAAATTCCCTGCCCTTTTCTTCAAGAGAAACAAACCTGTTGCTCAAAGTAAAACCTTCCTAAATGCTCGTGAGGTGATGGAGTTCGTGACACTGAAGCCTGGAGAATACCTGATTGTGCCATCCACCTACAACCCCAATGAGACAGCCTCTTTCCTCCTGACTATCATTTCCAAGGCGGAAACCCATGTCCAGTGAGCCAAATGCCAACACTACAGTTAACCTCTAAAAGCTTTAAAACATTCAGTGATATCTTAATTTTTCTGACTTTTTAGAGAAACATTCTCTGCTCTGCAACAATTGCTGAAAATGTTACTTATTGATGTTTCTTGTGTTTGCTCTCAGTGAGAGTTCTGGTGTCTATCCCCAGGAATCAGAGCAAACAAAAAAGGTAAACACAGTTGTGTGGTGCATTTGATTTTGTAAAGCATAGGCAATATATGATATATTATACCGCAATGAGGTAGATTAAAAGTAATATTTCACAGACTTTACCTTAATTTGGCTTCTCTTTTCACCCGTCCCCTTTTCTCACACCATCACTTCCAGTTTCTGGTTCACTTATAGAGTTGAAAACAAAGAAAGAGCAGTGGTCTAATGATCATACCGTTGTGCTTTAATTCCCATTAACACACTTTACCATCTTCACAGCACTATGGTGGCCTAGTTGCAATTAAGGGCTTAAAACATCTTCAGATCAGAGTCGTGTGCCTGTTTCAACAGCAAAAAGTTTCTAGAATATTCTTGAATAGGGTAGGAAACTCTTCAATGTAAAGTTTGCAAAATTAAGTCAAATAATCTAGAAAAAACACCTTAAAAAATGACAAATAAAATTCAGTTTAAATATTTCTTCCGGCTTAGCATGTGATGAAATGTATAATAGGTCCATCTTAAACACCAGATGCGTGTCCTTAACTGCTTGCGTAAGTTTAAATAATAGGTTTTACTGTTCCACTATAGTATTACATTGTTTGCTGAGAAAAATGAAATAAAAAATGCAACACTGTACTCCCCAACATTGGCAACAAGGGTCTGTTTAACCTCCAGCTTCAGCTTTACTAACTCCTGGCTCTCTGTTGTGTCGCTGTCACAATCAGGCAAGCACATGGGAACCCAGATACAGAAAGAACCTCAAGGGAAGATATAGCAAAGTAGTGGTATAGTAAGACATACCTAGAGGAATACAAACACTGAGAACTTATATACACAACAAGCTGACACTGAGGGCTTGGAGAGATCCTTACAGGTACTGAAAGCCAAGACTGCTCATTGCTGTCTTTATCAGTTAGTTTTAACCTGCTCCCAAGTTTCACTATAAATCACAATGTCATCTGCAAACATCATTTTCACCATTCATCGTAGTTATGAACTGAAAAAGAACAGAAAGATACTTTACCACCTGTCCAGACTGTCTTAAAATGTGAATATTTGATTACTGAGTTACCAACATGCTACGTTATTGGTGGTAAAATGGAAGCACATTAGAACTAAACTCTTTCATTTACAGCCCAGACCAGAAAAAGACAGCAAAGATGAAGAAAAAAAGATAACTCTATTCCGCCAGTTCTCTGACAAGGTAATTTGTGTGTCAGTCCTCCTTTGCAAATGCATTGGTAAATGGTAAGATAAATATGTATTCACAAGGATATGTATGGAACAAAATACTGTTAAGAAAACTTTTATTTTGAATGAAACATTTAGTGTTTCAGTTAATTTTTTTCAGTATGAGGAAGTGGATGCAGAGAAACTTCAAATGATTCTTAATGACAGCATTCTGAAAGGTTTGGCCTTCAGCAAAATAACCGTTGCATGTTTTTTGAGCCTATTTTTTAGTTTTGTTTTTTTTTCTTCTTTTTTTTATTTTTTGTAGGAGACCTCAAATCTGGAGGTTTTAGCACTGATGCTTGTCGCAGCATGGTGGCTCTTATGGATGTATCCTTTGAGTGTTCTATTTCAGCCCCGTAAAACGTAAGTTTGAACCATTGTAATATAGTTAAATGTCTTAAGCATTTTGCTCTTAAAACATTTAACTCTTTCAGTACATCATTAAAGACAAACATCTTGCCTCACAATTAATACACAAGCTCATTTCAACAACCTCAAAGCGAAAAACAACATAGTAAAAGCACAGAGACAAAAATTGCAAATAGAACTGTAACAATACTTTTCATACTATGAATAAAAATAGATTCCAAACAACAGTTGCAGCAGTCAGGATTTAGTGAAATGACGGCTGTGATTGCTAAGATTGATCTTGAGCACTTTTGTCAATTTCTTGCTGGTGTCATCTTTAAATTTTAAAAATATCATTAGATTTATACTGCTATCATGTTTAAAAATCAGAGAACCAAAAAAATGTTCCTGGGGTTCATGTTACTGTGAAATCTCTGGGACTTGTACGGAAAGCAAGTTTTTATATAGCCTATTTTAAGTGTTTTGTTTCATTAGCAGGCCCACTTGAATCCCAGTCTGAGAAAAAGGGATTCACATCCCAAATGTTGCAAATTTTGGGACATTTTTGCACAAAACTTGTACCTTAACAGAGGCTTAAACAGACCTCAGTCACAGGGAAACTGAATAGTGAAGAGTTTGTCCGACTGTGGAAGAAGGTTGGCAAATACAAGGTAAGAAAAATAATAAGAAGAATTATGGTCAGTCTTTCGTGTTTCTGCTGTACTTCCTGAATATAAAGCTAACTGATTAAAGAAAGAAAAACATGCAGTAGTAGTACTTTTATAGATCCAGCTTGAAATGTTTAATAACAGGTTCTTGTTTAAAATCAATCATGAAAATATTTTAAAATTGTTCCTGAATAATTCCATATAGACTTTGTTAAATATTTGAGTATGTTTAGGACAGAAAAATCAACTGTCAAGGATTTCCTTTAATAGCTGTTGATGATGGATTTTTCAGTTGGCTGTTGTTCAATCTTCAGATACAGATATGCTGTATGTTCTTATGGACCAAATGAAAGTTTCTTTTAACCTCACAACTTAGTCAATTTTCATTGTACTTTGCCAGTTTTGGAGCTACATCACTCGTACCAGATTAAAATTCCATTTATCATTGCTTTTAAATGCCTCTACAATCAGGTCTAACTGCTGCTAATCACATAAAAGTCTGATAGGTATAAACAACTTCCTGTATATTCCTTAGAGCATTTGTGTCTTTGTTAAAATAAAACATGCACATATGCAAATATAATAATCCAATTTTTTTTCTCAGAATCTGTAATTTTATGCATCCTAATGTTTTCTAATGCTGGACGTGTCCTCATATCTAATTTATTCTGTTAACGAATGGACTCGTCCCTTTTAAACTGTAATTGGGCAGCAGCCAGACACTAGCCCATGAGGGTCTGTATAATGAAATGAAGTGGGACTGGATGAAGGAAAGTTTCAGGCAAAATATGGTCTGATATGATTATCCACCTGCCAATCAAAAAGACTCTAATAATTAGCTTTAATAAAATCCGTACAACTAAACTGTATTGATCTCACAACTAAATGTCGTCTTTTTCCACAGGATATTTTCTACAAGTGTGACGTTTCACAAACGGGGACCCTGTCACTCAAGGAGCTGAGAAATGCAATCATAGCTGCTGGTATATTTCGATAGTATGAGTTTGTTTAAACAGTTTCATACAAGGGAAATAGGTCATAAGCATAATGGATTATTGTCTGAAAAATTTCAATGTGTCAAGCACAGGACTTAATATAAAAACCCATTGATCCCAAATGCTATTTGTCCTGCAGGAAGAGGGATCAGTGATGACATTCTGAATGTGATTGCTCTGCGTTATGGTGCCTCCTCTGGACATATTACACTGGAGAACTTCATTAGTCTCATCCTTCGCTTCGACTGCATGGCCCGTAAGTGCAGGCTGGACAATCATTTTACAAGTTATGGTTTAATAGTAATGCAACTGTTGAAAGGGCTGACAGAGCACGAACTGAGAGGGGATAAAACAGTTACTGTTAATATTGAGCTCACATTAATGTGTTTTGAGGGCAATATAAAGGAGATGTTAAAACTAAAATATGCAGTGGAATTACACTTACTTGGGCTAAAAGTTTTGTTAATAGAAATTTTAGTAAAAGTAGAAAATATAAAGGAACTTTTAACATCATGATGCATTTTTAGAGTTCTATTAATCCAAAAGGTGTAAGTGAAGACAGGCTTAATATGTTATTGTATAACTCAACTGCTAAACACTCTTCCATAAGTAATGGAGTACAAATGTGGTAATCTAATCAACAGCGACACCAAATTGCAACAAAATACAGATGTTTTCTCACCAGACAACATTTGGCCAATTTCTCCCTAATATTTATAGGGCATCAAATGTTCTTTTTTTTTTTTTAAATCAGTTATACATGTTGCTCCCTATTGATTTTTATTTTTTATTTCTGCTTTTATTTTTTATCAATAGAAATCTACAAGCAGCTGTCAAATGGAAACATCATGACTCTTCGCGAACCAGAGGTGATTGGATAGTCATATTTTACACAATGCAAATTTATAAGCATATTAAAGACAAAGATAAGCCATTAAAATTTGAGGCGCAAATATTCCTGCACATACAGTATCAGGAGTGGTCCCATGAGATATGTCTTTAAAGTTACATTTTGATCTAAAAATTAAGTCGTGCTTGTAGTGCTAGTTCTGTGGTTATGTTTTGAGCGTTATTATGCACATGAAATTTTATTAAACCTATATTTTTCCTTTTTCAGTGGATGTACATATCAATGTACACATAATCTCACAGAGGACAACAACATGGAACAAGGTGGAGCTCAACTAAGCTAAGCTCAACTAATTACAAAGTATGAGCGCATTGTATATAATCAGCATTAGTATTTGCAAATAACAGCTGAATCAAATACTTGGGAACAAGAGAGCTTAAAAAAAGAAAAAAATGAAAATATTTTTCAAGCATTACAGAAAAGGTGGTGTGTTCAAATATCTTAACCTTTCTAACTCAATTACAACACGTTTCAGATGGCCAAAACACAAAATCTGCAGATTTTTGATTTTGAGTTTTTACAATTAATGGTGAGCACAAGGATAACTCCACATTTTTAGTGAATCTGCAAAAGAAATCCTGCCTTTTTTACAAAATAAAGGTCACAAGACAAAAACCTTCAATCAGCATTTCCTGGAATATTTTAGACATTTTTTTTATTTTAGACATTTTTTTTTGTTTTCTGAAAAAATGTTGGTTTTTTTTGGATAAGAGGTTTTGTATTTTGGCCATCGTATTTTGTCTCTTAGCATATATATTCCTAATATACAATTTGATGTAATACACTTGTATCCTTGTCACTGGTTCTGTCAGATGTTCAATCTGTGTCTTTTTAAGGCTCTAAGCTGACCATATTTAAACTGTGAAAGTAACCACTATACCAGGGGTCGGCAACCTTTTTTACTCAAAGAGCCATTTGGGACCGCCCCTAATGAAAAGAAAGCACCCGGAGCCACAACCCGTTTTGATATCATTATATATATTATGCATGTATATATTATTCAAGGGTGCCCATTACGTCGATCGCGGTCGACCGGTCGATATTCAAGGAGATAAGTGTAGATCCAGAAAAGATTTTTAAAAAAAAGTACTTCTTAAAAATCCACCAGCCAATCAAAATCCTCACTGACAAGTACGGGACTTGATTGACATGTAGATTGGCCAATCGGACATCCTCTGAAACATACATCACTGCAAATGCACATTGTGTTCTTTAAAGGATGATACCGCAGCCGCGTGTAGGAGGAGCTACCAGCTGAAGTTCTGGTCTGATCGCTGCATGGAGCGATGTGTTTGTCAATGCATGGTAGACACGGAGAATGTGGAGAGATCAGGTTTATTATTTTGAAGAGCTCTACTTTGTAATCATGTTTCCATGTTTTAGTTCAGAAAATCATCCCAGAGAAAGTCTCTACTTCAACTCCCGCAGGGAAAGCTGCGTCTCAATCTGACTCCCGTGTTTGCATCTCTCTGACAGAGTTTGAAGCCAAAGCCCCTCCTCCGCTTCTTTACCTGCTTTTCCTCTCTACCTGTTCACCTGTTCACATCCTATGCAGCTGAGAGTTGTTTCCCCCATGTCCTCAGTGTGTCCTACACAGAGAGCGCAAAATACAGTCATCATAGGTTGACACGATAGTCGGGGCGCTCCAGCGAAGCAGAAGGATGAAAGAGCCGGACGCAGGTTATAGCAGGGATAGAGCGGATTAAACGAATGAATGGAAGAAGGCGGCCCACTGAAGAAATATTCAATAGTGTACGCATTTTATTATTAGTCTGAACTATTTTTTATTTAGAATTTTTTTTTATTTTGCTAAATCAGTCCAGTACGGAAAAAAACATCAACGCTGATCCACTAAACAGCGTTGAAAACAAATCTATTTAGTAGAACAAAGCTGCGTTGGGCGGTTTTTGACTGGGTCTGGCGGTTTTCAGATGACTTTTGGGCTGGAAAACTGTGACTCTATCTGGCAACACTGGCGCAAACTCTCTGTCATCAGAGAGTTGCTCTCTGCCCCGCGGCACTTCAAGTTCCCGGCAGAATATCATTCCGGACAACCGGAGTGTTTATTGAAGCCGCCCCGCGTGTGTCCTTGTCCGCGTGTATATTTATTTCGCCCGATAAATACAAGCTCATTAAGGAACCTGTTTTTTACGTGGCACGCGCTTCGTACGGAGCCAGCAGCGCCTTTGAAATGCCATGAAAAATGAACAAACTAAAATAAAATTTAATTGTTATAAAACACTCATTATTTTCCAAAGTCACAGGGAGCCACAACAGAAGGATGAAAGAGCCACATGTGGCTCCGGAGCCATGGGTTGCCGACCCCTGCACTATACCTACAGCCTTTAGGGTTGTTTAACACATCAATAATGTTATTTTGTTGAAAGCGCAACTTAATTCTCTCTTTGTTTTTTAACTTTTACAAATAAAAGAATGTTTTAACATTTGGCATCTAAATGTACGTTGTCACTTTATTTCCTCCATGGGTGCATTATCTTGTTTTTGTCAAATTATATACATAAATATTTTTATTAATTCTCTCAAAACCAAGTTGAGATAAAAAGAATGAGGTGCTGTAAAAACGATTGGATCTGTAGAAAATACAGTACACTTTGGGTGGTTGAGTAACTTTTAATGCTTATTGTTTACTTATTCTTAGACTTCCCTTGTCCCATATCCTACAGAGATTATGAAATTATAGGGTCAGTGCACATTACAACTCAGTCTGTATGCTTTTACAACAAAAAAGGAATGTTAGACAGAAATAAAGATATGAAAGTAATTAAACATTACATAAAAATTGTTTCAAAATAATCACATTACAGAAACAAAAGTCAAAAGTTATATGTTTGAATGAGATTGAATGACTGATTTATTTAAACTGGTCGTTGTAACATTTGTTGTAGAGCTGTCAGCAGAGCAGCCAAGAACAGGAAAGGTGAGGGTTTCATAAGCTCGACTCCATTAAATATGCTTGCAGCTGGAATAAAACAAGAAGAAAAAGGTGTTATAAGATATTTTGTCTTTTCTTGTACCTGTTAAAGAAATGCATCAAATGCAAAAGTATGACACCTTGATTATGAATCATAAAGCATATAGTCTGACGCACAAGCATTAAGACTAAAAAAAATATCTCTGAGTTAGTGACAGTTTTTTAGCTTGAAGATGTTTATAATGGAACAATTTTTACACCTCAGAAATGAGTGAGGAACACAGGAACAGCATCAATTTTACACATTTTCCTTTGCTGTTAGTCATTTCATCTCAAACTCCTCTTTAGTATTATTTTTACCTTGTGTTGTTGAGGTGACTTTAGCACTTGTAGCACTAGTCAATGAAACATTTCCATTGGAGGTGGGCGATGGAGTAATAACTTCAACTCTGTTGCTGACGAGGCCCAGTCCCAGGGTGTCCAGATCCGACTGCAGTTGGCGGTTGATCCAGGTCTGAACGATGGTGTCATTTTCAAACAACTTCAGATTGGGTAGGTTGCTGCCCATGAGAGCTCGCACATCATTTACAGTCAAAGCCTGAGTGTTTAAAAAGAGCAGCATGTGAGGAACAATTGTAGGATTTTTAATGTTTCAGATAAAATAAATTGTTTTAAATCTCATTTAAAAAAAGATTAGAAAGATTCAACAGCTGTAAGGTCACTTATGCAGCTGTGGCCCGATTTAAATAATAACTTTATTGACATAAACAATAAGGTGATTTAAACATATATATATATATTTCAGTGGTTACTCTTACTTTTATGACATCAAGCTGCAGACTCTTAAATGTGTCAATAGCCATGCTGATGTTCTGTGTTGACAGTCCTTTGATGTCAGCCAGAGGAGCTCCACCTATCAGAGGTGACAACAAACAGTAAATTTCAACGACTCACTAGTGGCTTATATAAAAAAATCTCTATCCAATTTTGTGTTTTCCTACCCAGATAGGCTTTAATTAAAGTGTAAAAGTCGCTGAAGCTGTTGCGGTATGCGCTAAAGGAAGAGTTACTGAGCTCATACAGAATCATCTTCTGCTCAGCTGAACAGGATGAGACACTGAGAAGTTGGGCATTTCTGGAGACAAAGAAGAGGGTTTTGTAGAGTGTTACACGTGCACACAATGACTGTCTGCATTTAGTCAAGCTGCTGACACCAACCTGATACTTTCTGTAGAGATAGTCTTTAGTGTATTTGCATCTAGTGAGCACACATAGGCATTAATGACGTTCAATTCGGTGGTTCCCAGGGAGTTGCCGGGTATGCTCAGATATTCGTTGATGATTGCTTTGCTCTTAGCAACGACAAAGGAAGCAGTGAGGTGAGGATATTATTCTTAAGTGTTTCTTTTGAATTGAACTTTTTCAGAGCTTGTCTCCTGGTACCTGTTCTGTGGTCCAAGTTCCATCTTCAGGTTTCATGAGTGCTCCCAAGGTGTCAATGGTGCTGATGTTCCACTTTGAGATGTCATCAAGCGATGCAGCACGAGACACTGGACCAAGTATCTGGACATCCTGATCAGCAATTCCTAATGGGAATGCCTGTAAGAAGAAAAGAGTGTTTATGAACAAAAACAAAAAAATCAATTTATTTCTGTAAGACAAAATCTACATGCAAATGTACAGGACATATATGGACAAGACTGTTATAATCCCACCTCTAAATACCCCCCCTTCCAAAAATACACAACAAAACACAATAGTTAATATTAATAAGGTAGAAAAAATAGTAATTATGGCAATAACTCATAACTGTTAATAATTGCTGCACAACAGAATCAGTTTTAGTTTAAAAACAAACTAACAAAACAGACCTGAACACAAAAAATGAAAGGTTTAACTTAAGGGTTTGTTGCTAAATGTTTAAAGGAAATCAGATATAATCAGACCATTTTTGTAACTGCCAGTGAACCAGGTATTTTGAACCTTTGCCATCTAGCAAACTGCCATATCTTCTCCAGAGAGCTTTTTCCAACTGCATCCATGAATGTTTAAGGGCTCAGTTCACTACTTTAGTCACTACTTTGGGTCAGTATACTGTTAGAAGATGAATAAAACCATTTCACTGTAAAATGCTTCCATAGCGTTGATATTTTGTTGTATTTGCACTGATGTGCATTTTGCATTTGTGCAAGATGCAGCTAAACAGCTTCAAAACACAATTCAGTCTTTTCCACGTTCACATTAACTACAGTCTTCTATTCTTGATGCGCTTCATGTTTGTGTTTGAGAACACAAAGCTGATGTGAGTTAACAAAGTTTCGGTTCGGTCTCATGTCTTATCATTATTCTAACACGAGGACACACATTAGCATTGGTCCTGTGGTCTAATTACTGTTGACATTTTCTTGCACACTGAGTTGCAGACCCGTGAAATGATTTTGTTTTCTAAAATACATTCTGTTTAAAATTTTAAAATGGTAACATTTGAATTGATTCATGATCAGTTCTTATTAGTTTTATGAGTTTCAAGTTTTTTCAATCTCCATTTGGTTTTTTTTTTTATTTAATTGTTATAATTGTGTACTATAATGTTTGTCTGAATCATCCGGGCACACTGATAACCAGATGAAAATAATGAAGTTAGGCCGGTTCTTTAACTACCTGGTTGAGCTTGTTTAGGATGACCTTTTGGAAGTTATCATCATCAACTTTCTGGCAGATAGACTCAAGGTTGTCCTTGAGCACCGGAACATCCAGGCAGAGATCAAACTGCGCCAGGTCGTAGCCAAACGGGAAGGACTCGTCACTTAAAGTCACCTGTGTGATGTTGCCCACTGTGCAGCCTTTGAAAATAAGAGATCTGATTAGAGCCCTTTCTAAAGCAGAATTTCAAAAAATGAATCATTTTGCAAACAATGAGAGATTTTTCTTTTGAAAAAAACAAATCTATTTAGTAGAAAGCATGCATAAACATTATGACTGATCATGGTGAGTAAACTTGGGGGTATATAATATCTCTGTTGCACAACTGACAATGACCATAACTTCAGCCATCTTGACTGAAGTTAACTGCTAATTGACTTACCTGCAGCTCGTTTTACCACTAGAGTGTTAACGTGGTTGAAAAAGCTCTTCATTGTGGTTCTCTTTGTCTTTGCTGCCCTTAGAGAGGGCATAAAGCTCTTCAGGAATTGCCTCTTTGTTCCCTGCAAAGGCAGAAATATAGTTGTAGTTAGTAAGTGAATGCAATGATTGTCTTTTTTTTTTGTATAAAGCTTTGCAGTTGCATTTTATTCATTTTATGAATGCATTTTATTTATTTACTCATAGAATCATGATCCATTTACAAACATACTTTTGAGAAATGTCCCCAGAAGTTTTTCGTCAAATACAGAGGGAGGATTCCAAGGTCCACCAGTGTTTGACTGGTCCATGTCAAGGGGATTCTGCAGAGAAAAGACATTTTAAAAACCCACCTTTCTGGGAAAGACTATAAAACCTGGGAGCAAGTAAAATAGCTATGAAAACTATTAATATTGTGTTTTTAAGGATAATTTCTTTTTTTACATTTGTTTGAGTTCAAAGGGATGATATCATTAACATTAGTGTGATGTTTTTAATAACAAACTAAATGATGTGATTCGTACCCATATGATGTGTTCCCTGAAAGCAGGAGAGTCTCCATGGCAGCCACTTGACTGGCAGAGAAGTCCTTGCAGGTTTTCAGTTTTTCCAGAATAACGGGATCAGAGTTCTCTATATATGATCCATCCAGAGTGCACACCATGTTTCCGAGAACCTCCACTGTGTCTTTGCTCAGGTTTCTACTGTTTATACCCTAAACAATAAAGAGTCCATAGAGAAATGCATTTAGGAAGGAAAACAACTGATAATAATTCAAATATGATATGGAATATAAAGTCCAAGTGAATAGGTTTGCAATATGATGACTGCTCATCATAGGTTGTTTTTTAAGCCTTCATTAGACACAGATGCATTTTTACATGTTTTGAGGGCCTCTTTTTCATACACTATTCCCGTGCCTTTAAAGCAGTGCCATAAATAATGAACTGGGAATGACGCTTACCAAGCAGGTTCTGGCTTCACCAAACAACTGTGAAGCCTTGTTCAAAGCGCTGGAGACCACTGAGAAGTCTGCAGCACCGAGTGCAGACAGATATGACCTGCAGTTGTTTTTCTGGATATTCTGGCTGCTGTAGCAGATCAACAAGAAAAACATCTATAGATCAGCAAATGTTTTACCTTTGTTAGATGGAACAATTGACATTGACAGCAACGAGTTGGGCTAAGCCTTTACCTGAAGTAAACCAGCATGTCTGCTGGATAGTCAGTGAAGTTTTGAGAGAGGCTTCCACCCAACAAGTTGTACATGCAAGTCAGCTGCAGTTGACAAGGTGATAACACAGAATGTTAGGCAAGTTAATCTTGCGACTGAAAAATCTTGTCGCACCATCGTGATGCATTACCATCACAAGCATTACAGAGTTCAGAGTTCAGTTATGTTACCTGTGATTCTGTCAGTAAAACCTTTGCTCTTTTATTTCTTGGCCTGCAGGCCTGAATCAACTGTCTTATCTTCGACATTTTCATCTTCTGGACAACCGTGCAGGTGAAGCCTTGCAGCACATATGGAGACAGCCTGTATGGGAAGGAACAGTAAGAAGTTAGATGACCACAAAAGAGTCAGTGTTCCCAGTTTTATTTTATAAATATATTTTAAAAAAAGAGATGAGGGACTTTTTTTTCACTTACTGCTCAATGTCAAAGGTTGTTTCAGCTAGACTTGAAAAGAACATGGAAGACTGAAACAACAAGAAATGACCGTTAACAACTAACTCTTGTGAAAAAGATTTTTACACAAATTGTGATGTGTAATATCTTTTAGTCACCTGATAGTTTAAACACAAATATTTAAATGTTTAGTTTTTATAAAGTTGGAACCAGTAGCTAACCTGATCTGGTGTCCATGTTTTTTTGTTGAGCACATTTATATCTGCAGTCCCCTGAGGAAACACCAGCATGGCAGGTGGGATTGCTGTTGCTAAGGCATCAGGAACATTTACCACCATCATGGCTGGACTTGAGTTCAGAGAAATGATCTGAAATGAAACGACAAATAATGAACCATTTACCTGCTGAATCTGGGTGCTGACACCTGGTTTTTACTGAGGTGTATTAAACATTCACACGTTGTTGCAAACGACAGAGAAGTAATAGCGGAATTGTATGGAGTTGTATGCACCTTTTGAACGACTATTTCCTGGATAACCGTTGGAGCCGTCAACAAGTTGGAGATAAAGTTTGTGTTGGCAGATGCTTGCAGAAGCTCTGTTGCTGGGATTTTTCCTATGGTCTTTGAAGGAACTCCACTAACAAGCGTGCCGAGGGACAGCAGGGAGGCTGCACTGTTGATCTGTGAATTATTTTCACATACATTTAAACATTGATTGTTAAAAATGAAAATTATCTCTAGTTCACTTGCATAGGTGATCATAGCACTTTTACATAGACAACATGAGTATTAGTGATATTATGCAGACTTGTTAAGGAATTTACCTGGAAACCTGAGGTGGTGATGCTTTGAATGATTGTGGTGACCTGGCTCTGGCTCCAGGTAGTGACTGTGCCCAGGGTGGACAAAGAGGAAACCAACACAGAAGAAGACACTGATGTGATCTGACTGATGCTCAGGCCTGAAGAGGCGCTGCCGAGATCCACCAGCGTCTGCTGAGTCACTGTTTTGATGTTTGATGCCAGAGCAGCTGATATCTATGTGACACAATTCAATAGACATTTTTATCTAATTGTTTTTTTCACAATTCTGGTAATATATACACAATTTTATAACCAACAATACAAAAAAATCTGTTTTAACATGTTCCCAAGTAACAATCTAAAACATTCGGGCTCAGCTGAAAATAAAATGTTAATCTTACTTCAATCTCTCAACAGCAAGAACAGGAAATACTAATTCTGTATAAGGCTTAGTTACCTCAGGGTCATCGGTTCCATTACAGAGTTTCTGACGTCTGCCCAAAACATTCAGTGCATCAGCTTCACTTATTGAAGAGTAAGCCAGAACTGGGATGTTAGTAGAGCACAATAAAGAGCCTGGAAGACTGAAACAGAGACATAAAATTCAGCCTTTCTAAAAATCAAAGAAGATGGGCTTTAGTTGAGAGTAATCCCAAGTTACCTATGTAAAACAGCAATCAAACATGGTGTTAACCAAATATATACTCACTTAATAGGGTTGAAGGTAGGGTTGAACTGAAAAAGTTGTGTTATGTAGTAATTGGACACAGTTTGTGTAACTGTCGAGCTGCTGAAGAGCTCCAAATTGATGGTGTTTGTCAAGAATATCTGGATCTTAAAAAGAAAAGATACAG
Source organism: Oryzias sinensis (assembly GCA_037389245.1). NCBI lineage: Eukaryota > Metazoa > Chordata > Actinopteri > Beloniformes > Adrianichthyidae > Oryzias > Oryzias sinensis. The sequence goes on along the minus strand of CM074503.1, from coordinate 11,562,335 downwards.
ACAGATAATTACAATTGGGTTGCATTCTAAAGTGCATAGAAATAAAAATAATATTAAAGCATGTAAACAAACAAATGCACAAGTATTGAAAGATTTTTATTAACAAAATACCTGAGTGGCAGAAACAAAGGATGTGAGGTCACTCAGAGTGAGAAATTTCACAAAGTTGCCAATGGAATTGGCAAACCAGGCGGTGGAGTTTAAGTAGGGGTCAGTGGCATTGTAACATCTGGGCTCAGGCCCTTTAAAAAAGTAAACAAAGAAGACCAAATTGAAGATATTATTTTTGTATGGCGCTTCTTGGAGAAAGAAAGTAGATCCCTTTTTATTAAAAAATTATAAATAAAAATGTTTTGCTATATGAATAAAACTGACTTCTATAAAACATAACATTGTCTGTAGATCACACATTTGCTTACCAGCTGTTAAGTAACTTCTTATTGTGTCGTAAACATCTGCTTCACCAAAATTAGAGGTATTGTATGTGAAGTTATTTCCCATGTAATACACCCTGTTACAAAAAAACAAAAAAACAATGGAGGATGAGCTACAGGCAACACATACATGTAACTCTGCTGTGCTGTGACAAGAGACGTACAGTTTCTGGAAGGCATAGCACGAGGCATTCTTCACTTCGGTGAAACTAATCAGATTCTTGGTGAGGAATGTCAGATAGTTCTTTAACCCTATTTCAAACCACACGTCAACCTCAATTTTTTGGTTGATATTCAGGGCTGTAGGCCAGACACAAGGGAGGATCTGTTTCTTCACATCATCTGGAACATCCTCCTACATAAAAAAAAGTCCATGAATTCAGGAAATGTGTTTAAAAGTATTGCAGTAAAAAAAAAAAAAACACAGATTATCAGTAAATGAGAAGTCCAACATACAGTTTCCAGGAAAGCAAGAGTCTTGTTGTAATTGTTAAAGATGTCACATAAACTTGACTGGACATTGATCACATTGGGTTGCCTGAGGTAGTTGCCCAAATCTGCTGGACTGATGGTATTTAGGAGCTGAAAGATGAACAAATAAACAGTATTTAGATTGACTAAAATGATCCAGTGATACATCTAATCAAACTTGCGCTCAGGTTTTTGTTTTTTCCTCACCTCTGTCTTGGGTGTTGTTGATAAAAGAGATACGAATGTAGACACATTTGGAAATCCAAAGCCCAGAAAACTACTTTTCAAATAAGTGTAAAAGCTCCCACTCTTGTAACATTTCAATGCTGTTGGACCTGTTTTACAAAGAATATTATTTGCAAATGTGTTTTGTGGGGAAAATGGTTTGACTTTTACACATGTTGTAAAAAAAATGCAAGAGTCATAAATGCATTTTTTCAGTGAATTTTACCTTGAAGGGAGATTACAATGTTATTGTAAATTTCCTCTTTTGTGTTGTTGCTGAATGTCAACCGCAGTGTGTCAAGAAGTTTAACTCTGATGTAGGAGTAATCAAAATAAATAAATAAAACACACACAGACACACAATTTTAACTTATACAATCAATCAAGTAGTGGGGTTCTTGGGAAACATCAAACATGCCTTGTTTTTTTGACTCTATAAAAATATTAAGTTGCATTATTAAATACTTACATCTCTTTGCTGCTGTTACAGTTTCTGTGTATCCCAATTTGGAATAAGGGAGTGACCAGGCTTGGGGAGAGGTTAACAAACAAAGGCCTCAATCTCACTGTAAGCCACTGCAGGAAGTCCTCATCAGTAACAGCGGAGGAAGAAAGATTTCCTCTGGCAAAAACTGCCAGGATGAAGGCTGATTTCACCTCAGTGGAGTAGTTGGCTGATTGTGCCTAAAAAAATAAATGTACATGTCAGTAAACATTATAAAGTAAACAGTAACATGGGAACAGCCAAGATACTGCACAGTACCCTCAAGCTCCCAGGCTTCTGGTAGAGGACCCTTGGGTGAGAAACCACCAGTGGAGAGTGAAATGGGCGTATTTTTATTTTTTTATGTACACACATATTGCTGGATAGCTCCGTTGGTAAGGAGGAGCACTTAAAACGGGGGTTCAATTCCCAGGGGCGGAATGAACTATTAATGGCGCAATTACCATAAAAATGGGGAGCTATTAACATAATCCAGTGAGGGCCCTTGGGTAACGCTACTGCTTACCTCATAACCCATGTTTCAAAAGCCACAGTCAAGGCTAACTGCCAAGCAACTAGTAGCTCAATGTTCAAACATCCAGAAACAGAAACCACACTACCGCCCTGGTCTTAGGAACACAGCCTCAATAACTGCAGAGGCGATAGCAGGAGGAGACACACGGGGCGGCTTCAATAAACTCTCCGGTTGTCCGGAGTGGTCTTCTGCCGGGGATTTGACGTGCCGCGGGACAGACAAAGACTTTCTGATGACAGAAAGAATTTGCGCTCAGTGAATTTAAACACGCTGCAGTGACATATGTTTCAGAAGATGTCGGATTGGCCATTCTACATGTCAATCAAGTCCCGTACTTATCTGTGAGGATTTTGATTGGCTGGTGGATTTTTAAGAAGTACTTTTTTTTTTTTAATCTTTTCTGGCCCGCAATCTACCCTCTTGTCCTTGAAGATCGACCGGTCAATCGCGATGGACTTAATGAGCACCCTTGCTGTAGGATTTCCAGATCCAGACTGATAGGATGGTAATGGCTAACCAACCAGACATTGCAGTTGTGGATAAAGAACAGAAGAAAGCCGTTGTGGTGGATGTGGCAGTGCCAAGTGACGGAAACAACAGAAAAAAGGAACATGAGAAATGAGAGAAACACCAGGGATTCAGAAAAGAACTGGAGGAAGTATCGAAAGTGAAGGTGACAGTGGTGCCTGTGGTAATTGGAGCACTCGGGGCAGTAACCCCCAAGGTGGAGGAGTGGCTACAACAGATACCTGGAAAGGACTTAGACATTTCAGTCAGAAAAGCTCAGTACTAGGAACAGCTAAGATACTGCGCAGGACCCTCAACCTCCCAGACCTCTGGTAGGGGACCCGAACTTGGTTGAGAAACCACCCATGGAGGGTGGCCAAAAGTCTGTTCATAACATTAAGCAAAATTTTGTTTTATGGGTTAGCCAGTTAAAGGATTATTTATTTCTTACCACAACACACGTTTTTAGTCACTGTAATTTATCACTGGTTCTGGTACTATAATATTTAGTTTGGAAGATTAATATTAACTAAACATTTAGTGTTTAGTTTACAGACTAAGCATTTCGTTTGTAAACTAAATATAGAATTATATAAAACAATGAACTTTAAATTAAATATCGCAAATGTAACATTTATAGAAAATATATGAAAAAAGGTGAAAATCTGCATTAAAAAAAATGAAACCTGTTTTTTTATCCCAAAACATGCTAAATAACCAAAAAATATTGCTGTTAATATTTGATTGTGTCGCATTACAAACGGCACCTAATAGGATTTTTTTTTTCACATGTACCTACTCAAATTAAAACTGCATGTATGTGTTATAGCTAATATTAAAACTTATATGTTAGGAGAAATCTCAAAATCACATTTATTGAAAATACAAAAAGCTAAAGAATTAACAATAGAATTTCCGAGATGATTTTGTTTTAGTTTAAACAATATCACCACAAACCAACAATATTAAATACCGTAAATTCCGGGTCACAAAGCGCACCCGATTACAGGCCGCACCCACCTAGTTTTACGTGCTTAATTATTTTTATACATACACAAGCCGCATCAGAATACAAGCCGCTGCCTCCAATAAGTGCAAATTGACTTCCAGAGAGAGAATGTCTCATATCCGCACCGTGGGGCATGTAATGCCTAGACTCAAGCTCATGTATACAGGTACACCCACATCTGAAACAGCATGGAGCTCTATTCTGTTCACAAGTTCCTCAGTTATGGGTTTTTTTATTTGATTTTTTTTCTTTTTTTTTTTTTACTTATTGACAAACTAGGTATCATACATAAAATTACAAACAGTAACCATATAATCAACATTACATCCCTCAGTTATGATGAGGAAATTTACATCCGCGATCCCCCATTTCCCATGAGTCTTAGGGGCTAAAGGCGGGGCCAACGCCCGGCTCGTCACACTGTTGTACGTGTTTAAGAATGAGCAAGGAGCAGCAGTGCATGGAGGAATGAAAAGGAACAGCTCTCCTTCCACTTGTGTCGCGGCAGCGTTATGGGAGTAACAGGGCTGGTTAAAAAAACACCAGTAAAATAGCGCGCGCCTCAGCGCGATACGCGCGCCTCAGCGCGGCGCGTTCGTCAGAGGCTTCCTTTCACTTGTTGCTCCGCGCTCGCCAAGCGGGCTCCTGTCTCCCCTTCCTATCCGAAAATCTCACACGGCGGCTGTGAGCTTTTCAATGCAAAATTCCGCTCAGTCAGAAACCGTAAAAAACGACCACATGGATTTGTGTTTCCAGTCGTGTTCCGACAAAATAAAGACTGATGTTATTCACACATATTTACGTGCAGCCAGCCGAGTCACTATGACTCAGAGGTAAATACACTTCTGAGCATGCGCTGTTCTCTCCGTCACGCAGCTGACCGGCATTTCCATTTACTGATGGGGGATTTTTTCACGCTGCTTTTAACGATTGCTTTTAACTTGAAAGCTTCATCATATTGTAGCGGCGATCACGTGCACGTTGGGTCTAATGGCACCAAAGGATTCTGGGATGCGGCCGGGCATGCGTGTTTCTTTTTGTTGAACCATGACTGAAGTGTCTAAGACCTGAAGTGACCTCCATGCTGTTTGGCTGCTTTAAAGCGTGTTAAAAAAAATGATTTATGCTTGGTATCGGATGGCGAATACAATACCATTCACCAAGCCCGAATGTACGTTCATGGCGGCCGCCAATTAAATCCATAAATTAGCCGCGTCACTAAAAAAGCCGCAGGACTGTAAGCGCAGGAAAAAAGTAGCGGCTTGTAGTCCGGAAATTACGGTAAATATTCAATAATTTCAAATTAAATCACTTTTGTATCTGTGCTACGAAAACACAACAACAAATAAGCATAGATTTTCCTACATAACAGCTAATTTAAAATGTTTTCTGAGATGGCTTACTTAAAAAAAAATACTCTTGTAAAATATTCTCACCTCAATGGCTGGAGACACTTCATCAAAGAAGGCACCAAACTCAGCAGGATTAATAGCTGTCATGACTTTTGCCACATCTTCCTGGCTTGTTAGTTGTGAGGGGATTGCTGCAAGTTGGCTTAATTGACCAACAGTGAGAAGATTTGCAACGTCGACCTTAAAGTAAAATGTATAAATTAGCAAAGTGAAGATTGACGGAGTAAGCTAATAGTCAATATAAATGTATTCTTTGAGTTGCAACTAGCTTCACGTTTTAAAAAGGAAATACTTTTAACAAAAACAAAAGCTAACGATTTGCTGAAATTACAAAAACATTATTTTACCAGCAAAAATTATGTGGTTTTAATGTAGTCATAAGACTATGTAGGTTTGTGTGCAAGTATGATTTCATTGAAAGATTTAAGCGCTTTACTCACTCCTCTGAAGTTGTTTTTCAAAGACAAAAAGTCCTGGAAGGAGGCTTCAGATAGGAACACTCCAAAGTTATCCTCTAGCCACAGGCTGTCATCCATTCCAGACTGAACGCATGATAGACCTAAAATTAAAGTTAATTTAATTTTAGACCGAGTGCATTGTTCCTTATATACGCCGGCATTTGTGCAATATAAATTAATCTTACCTGATAAAGTCTGTCCTCTAAGATAGTGTAACTCAAACTTGAAAACCTCTTGGCTTTGACTAACAGAAAGCTGAGGCAAGACGCTACTAAAACCTTTTATACTAAGGGAAAAAAGAATAAGTGTTTAACAAAGTCCAAAAAAAACTGGTTTATGCTTTTTGTCTAGAATATTTTTAAAAGAAAAAAATTAATTAGAACTTACATCTGCTGGTAGGAGTTACAGGTGATGTTTAACGGAATAATTTCAAAGGTACTATTTTTAGCTCCTGGCAGGAAAGGTGTCAGATACACCTGGAACCACAGCTTGAAGCCCTCAGCATTTAAAACAGATAGTTGTGGGCCTAAAGCAGTCAACGTTAGATTTAAAATGGCGTCACGCCCTCGAGGGGTAATAGTGCTTAGAGTCTGTTGAGAAAGAAAATATAGAAAGTTGTAAGCGTCACATTATTCTGGCTAAAAAATATCCAAGCAAAAGAAAAAACTTTTACCTCTGCTGAGCTACTGACAAATTTCTCAAAGAAAGACTCAAGGTCATTTATAGAAGATGAGTTGGTGAGTTTTGTGAATACAAGTACAACCAGTGTTTCATTGGACAGATTCTGTGATTGGAGAAGAAAAGCGGCTTTCTGTGCTGGGGAAAGAAAGTCTACAACAGTGACCTAAAAGAGAAATGAAAAACAATAATGAACTAAAACATCTTTTACTTACTATATAAATATTTTTGATAACCATTAAAATACTCCAAACAAAAAATATTAAAGATATCAATTCAAAACAAACCAGAGAAAGGTTAAGGGCTTGAAGGTCTGAATATGTTGTATAGACTGAAAAGGGACCCAAGTTTGTTTCAATAAACTGTGCATCACTTTGAATTCCAGGTCTGCAAGCTGTACAAAAAAAGTCATGGAATTTGAAAAAGCACATTGATAAAGAAAAAGGTGAATATAAAAGGGCTGACATATAGATGATTAAAAAAGTATAATCACTCTTGAAAAATGCAAACTTACCTGGTGTGTTGATGTCACTGGCGAAACGTTTTAGATAGTCCAGAAGAACATTGGCAAGCCCCTGTAGTCTATCCTTGGGTACGGAAGAGTACACCATGGCCATGCCACTCACACTGTAAAGATCGTAGCGAAACAATCGTATACTATTATTAGCTCACAGATACATGGAAGTTGGATCCATTAGGTATCGACTGCAACCAAAGGTTAACTTACACTACATGATAGTTTGTGCAATTGGTTGTTTGGATTGTTAGCTGGAGCATCTCTGGAGTGAAACTTGCCAGGACATATACAAGTCTGATATGGAACCAAATGTAAAAGTCCTCTGTGTTGAAATGTTTCAGTTGGGGGCCGATGATCCTGAAGGTCCTGTTCATGAGGAGGTCTCTGACAACAGGCTGGAATACGGGCACCTGTCAAATTAGGAGACGCAAGGAGTCACACACACACCAAAGTGTCTGTGCTGCAGCTTTGCTATAAAGCATATGTGAGAGCTTCAGATACTGATGACTGAGTTACTGCAAAAGAATTCACAGTCATTCATTGAAACTCTTGGGGTCAATGAGAATCCCTTGAATGTCAGGACTGTCAGGACAATGATGGTAATTCCTATTTTGTGCATTTGAAAGCCCGGTTTACCTGTCCACTCGCACTCAGCTGTGCAAAGAACTGGTCCACATTTTTCAGAGCATTGCCTTGCTCAAGTTGATTGAAGACTTGATCGATTAGGACTGTGTCATTTGAGGAGCTTGTGCTCACAATTAACTGTGCCATCTGCGAAGGAGCAAGCTGTGACAGAATCTGAACCTGTAAAGACAAAATCAAAAGTATTAGACCAAGCACCTGTGAAAAAGTAACAAAAAGAAAAAAGAAGCAGATAGGTGCAGAAGGCACTCACGCTGGAGAAGTTTGGATTGAGGGCCAGCAAATCCTTTAGGGTTGCTAAATATGAGAAGTTGCCAAAGTTTGCCACTAGCCAATTTAAGCTTCCATTGACAAAAGAAATGCATCCTGGATCTGCAAAAAACACACAGTTGCCAAGGGGCTGGCTGTAGATCAGAAGCACATGCTACCAAAAAGTGAGAAAAATTAGCCGGATGAAAAGCTTTTACCTGATGAGTCGTTTCTTGACAGGAATGGTTGAATGAAGTGAGTGAAGACCGCCTGCTGTGTGTCACTGTCCATGAAGGCCTTTTGGCTACTGAGTGCTTTAATGCTATCATTTAGAAAGAGAGTGTTCAGTGTCTAACCATGCTCATTTTTTTCAGCCATCTTGTCAAAGCTGACCCATTGGTCAGATACAGTTTGCACTTACACAACTTGGTATGTCGGGCAGCTGAAATTGTCGGCACTGAGGCAGGTAAGGAAGTTTGTCGTTGGAGAGGCCAAGAAGAGATGGATCTTTTTCTGGAACCAGTTGTCGATGAACCCTTCATCCTGCAGTTGTGCCTGGCTGAACGTGGAAATTCTCACCTCCCCCAGAGCCTCCAGAGCATTTGACAAGCCGGGGCTGCTGCCGTCCTTCAGATTCTGGAATGTTGCAAGTATTGTGTCATTACCCTAATTTGCACATCTTGGAAACCTGGATTGAGTAGCTTGTGGATAGACTTACCATGCCAGCCAGTACATCAAGAGCCTGCTCCAGATTAGGACTATTTTGGAAGAAAAGTTTCCACACCTCTACGGGGTATGTTTGCTGTTTTTCCAGTGAACATTTCAAGATTGTGGCCAAGTTGCTTGGTGTGACATTCTTAGCCTAAGAGTGAAAAAGAAGACAAAAGAAAAAAAAAACAGGCTTTTAGGAAGATTAGAGATTTGTTTTACGCTGTAATGTACAACAAATGAGCTGTTTTCGATATGTTTTGTTTTACTGCCATCGCCAGCTCTAGTTTACTGAACTTACAGAAGAACAGGCATATTCAGCGATGGTAAAATTGCACAGGACTGCAGATGAAGTGTCCGATTCCAGTGTTTTCTGAAGGCGTGACCTATACAAAGGAGCAACAAAAAGCATGGCCATTGTCACCACAATAGAAAATTGTGGGAGAATGCAATCTCTATATAGTAGTAAAATAGAATGGCACCCACTGGTTGATTGCAGCACAGATGAGGTTCTCTGTAAAAAAGAGCATTTCAATGGATTACATTTAACTGCTCAACAAGCTACTGAGCTGTAGGTTTCATATTCTCTTAGTGAAAGATATTTGGCAAACTTACCATCTACATAGGTCTTTGTGCACTGCAATGAAATAACACATGTTAGTATTGTATGGAGAAGTGGATGACCTCAAATGACAAATCTGGTCTTTTCAGCCTTCAGTTAGTGCTTTTAGGGCCTTAGAGATGAACTTACCGTAAAGGAATCAGGTACCGAGCAACCTGTTGAGGAGGACATGAAAGTTAGTCAGAGACTCAAAAGGTTTGGTCACTGAGGTGGGGGTAGGTTGATTTTGGGGGAAAAAACATCTCAGCAGAGCTTCTGTGGCACGTACGTGGGAATGTGTCTTGGATCAATTGTATGCTTGCTCTTACGCCCATCGAAACGTCCAATGGCAGGAATGTCAAACTTTGCTGCAGACCAGTAAGTCTGAAGAGAAAAAGAAAGGGATTTATGATTTTTGCTGGAAACAGTCTTTCAGAAAGAGCAGACATTTCTTCTTTCTTTGATAACTGGCTCTTACATAGCTGCATAGGATGCACAGCTGATGTTTATGGGGATCACCAACAAGCTGTCTGGTTGGAAGCTGGCTATAACGGGAGACAAATACTGCTGGAACCACAGCTCAAAGTCTTTAGGCTCAAAGGTCTCAAATTCCGGAGCAAGAGCTGTCAATGTCAGGTTCAAGATTGTGTCTCGCACAGCTGCATTTTTGATGAAGGTCATGTTCGTCTGGGGAAAACAAAGAAAAACAGAAATTTGGTTTTCAAAAAAATCTCGTAAAAGACATGGAAAACAAGTTGAGATAGGGGCGCATGTGTAATAAGCATTGTTTCTAGGGCAGGTAGAAGTGGTTCAAATGCAAGCGTGCAAACAAGAGTCCTTTGGAGACTAATCCCTGCCTTCGCAATGGTATTTGAGCTTGGGATGAGGCTGCTCTGTCAATTTTGTTTTTGCAGGTCTATAAAAAGTCTGAGAGAAACATTTACCTGTTTGTTGATCTGTGCAAAAGCCTGGAAAAACTGAGTGAGCTTCCCCACATCACCGGACTGCGTCAAGTTTGTGAGCAGGCCTTTTACGAGGGTCACGTTCTCCAAAGCTCCACTGCTTGGGTCCAGTAGGAGTTGTGCTTTCTCTTGAGGTGAGAGGACACTCACAATTGCCTCCTGGGGATGCAAACCAAGCGCCTGAATGAATATCTCATCTTTTAGCTTCTCTACATCTATTGGCGTGAGTAGTTGGCATTTTTGAACCAAGTTCAAATTAGATTGGATTTGCAATGACAGACTTACCTGGGAGAGGTTGAAGACTTTCAGATCTTGGTATGATATGAACTGATTAAATGGACCCAAGTTTATTTGAATCCATTCTGCATCAGTCTGAATTCCCTGCCTGCAAGCTGAGGACATGTTCAGAGATGTTAGATTTTGCACACATTTCTAAGCTTTGTTATGCTATTGCTACTGGAAGAACAGGTTGAAGCGTGATGTCAGTCCAATGACTACCTGTTTTTTCTATGCATTTTGAAAGGGATGGCACGGGACCACTCTTGTAGCATGTCAACTTACCTGGTGTGTTGATGTCACTGGCAAAACGTTTTAGGTAGTCCAGAAGAACATTTGCAAGCCCTTGTAGTGTGTCCTCGGGTACGGAAGAGTACACCATGGCCATGCCACTCACACTGTAAAGATCGCAGCGAAACAATCGGATACTATTATTAGCTCACACATACATGGAAGTTGGATCCATTAGGTATCGACTGCAACCAAAGGTTAACTTACACTACATGATAGTTTGTGCAATTGGTTGTTTGGATTGTTAGCTGGAGCATCTCTGGAGTGAAACTTGCCAGGACATATACAAGTCTGATATGGAACCAAATGTAAAAGTCCTCTGTGTTGAAATGTTTCAGTTGGGGGCCGATGATCCTGAAGGTCCTGTTCATGAGGAGGTCTCTGACAACAGGCTGGAATACGGGCACCTGTCAAATTAGGAGACGCAAGGAGTCACACACACACCAAAGTGTCTGTGCTGCAGCTTTGCTATAAAGCATATGTGAGAGCTTCAGATACTGATGACTGAGTTACTGCAAAAGAATTCACAGTCATTCATTGAAACTCTTGGGGTCAATGAGAATCCCTTGAATGTCAGGACTGTCAGGACAATGATGGTAATTCCTATTTTGTGCATTTGAAAGCCCGGTTTACCTGTCCACTCGCACTCAGCTGTGCAAAGAACTGGTCCACATTTTTCAGAGCATTGCCTTGCTCAAGTTGATTGAAGACTTGATCGATTAGGACTGTGTCATTTGAGGAGCTTGTGCTCACAATTAACTGTGCCATCTGCGAAGGAGCAAGCTGTGACAGAATCTGAACCTGTAAAGACAAAATCAAAAGTATTAGACCAAGCACCTGTGAAAAAGTAACAAAAAGAAAAAAGAAGCAGATAGGTGCAGAAGGCACTCACGCTGGAGAAGTTTGGATTGAGGGCCAGCAAATCCTTTAGGGTTGCTAAATATGAGAAGTTGCCAAAGTTTGCCACTAGCCAATTTAAGCTTCCATTGACAAAAGAAATGCATCCTGGATCTGCAAAAAACACACAGTTGCCAAGGGGCTGGCTGTAGATCAGAAGCACATGCTACCAAAAAGTGAGAAAAATTAGCCGGATGAAAAGCTTTTACCTGATGAGTCGTTTCTTGACAGGAATGGTTGAATGAAGTGAGTGAAGACCGCCTGCTGTGTGTCACTGTCCATGAAGGCCTTTTGGCTACTGAGTGCTTTAATGCTATCATTTAGAAAGAGAGTGTTCAGTGTCTAACCATGCTCATTTTTTTCAGCCATCTTGTCAAAGCTGACCCATTGGTCAGATACAGTTTGCACTTACACAACTTGGTATGTCGGGCAGCTGAAATTGTCGGCACTGAGGCAGGTAAGGAAGTTTGTCGTTGGAGAGGCCAAGAAGAGATGGATCTTTTTCTGGAACCAGTTGTCGATGAACCCTTCATCCTGCAGTTGTGCCTGGCTGAACGTGGAAATTCTCACCTCCCCCAGAGCCTCCAGAGCATTTGACAAGCCGGGGCTGCTGCCGTCCTTCAGATTCTGGAATGTTGCAAGTATTGTGTCATTACCCTAATTTGCACATCTTGGAAACCTGGATTGAGTAGCTTGTGGATAGACTTACCATGCCAGCCAGTACATCAAGAGCCTGCTCCAGATTAGGACTATTTTGGAAGAAAAGTTTCCACACCTCTACGGGGTATGTTTGCTGTTTTTCCAGTGAACATTTCAAGATTGTGGCCAAGTTGCTTGGTGTGACATTCTTAGCCTAAGAGTGAAAAAGAAGACAAAAGAAAAAAAAAACAGGCTTTTAGGAAGATTAGAGATTTGTTTTACGCTGTAATGTACAACAAATGAGCTGTTTTCGATATGTTTTGTTTTACTGCCATCGCCAGCTCTAGTTTACTGAACTTACAGAAGAACAGGCATATTCAGCGATGGTAAAATTGCACAGGACTGCAGATGAAGTGTCCGATTCCAGTGTTTTCTGAAGGCGTGACCTATACAAAGGAGCAACAAAAAGCATGGCCATTGTCACCACAATAGAAAATTGTGGGAGAATGCAATCTCTATATAGTAGTAAAATAGAATGGCACCCACTGGTTGATTGCAGCACAGATGAGGTTCTCTGTAAAAAAGAGCATTTCAATGGATTACATTTAACTGCTCAACAAGCTACTGAGCTGTAGGTTTCATATTCTCTTAGTGAAAGATATTTGGCAAACTTACCATCTACATAGGTCTTTGTGCACTGCAATGAAATAACACATGTTAGTATTGTATGGAGAAGTGGATGACCTCAAATGACAAATCTGGTCTTTTCAGCCTTCAGTTAGTGCTTTTAGGGCCTTAGAGATGAACTTACCGTAAAGGAATCAGGTACCGAGCAACCTGTTGAGGAGGACATGAAAGTTAGTCAGAGACTCAAAAGGTTTGGTCACTGAGGTGGGGGTAGGTTGATTTTGGGGGAAAAAACATCTCAGCAGAGCTTCTGTGGCACGTACGTGGGAATGTGTCTTGGATCAATTGTATGCTTGCTCTTACGCCCATCGAAACGTCCAATGGCAGGAATGTCAAACTTTGCTGCAGACCAGTAAGTCTGAAGAGAAAAAGAAAGGGATTTATGATTTTTGCTGGAAACAGTCTTTCAGAAAGAGCAGACATTTCTTCTTTCTTTGATAACTGGCTCTTACATAGCTGCATAGGATGCACAGCTGATGTTTATGGGGATCACCAACAAGCTGTCTGGTTGGAAGCTGGCTATAACGGGAGACAAATACTGCTGGAACCACAGCTCAAAGTCTTTAGGCTCAAAGGTCTCAAATTCCGGAGCAAGAGCTGTCAATGTCAGGTTCAAGATTGTGTCTCGCACAGCTGCATTTTTGATGAAGGTCATGTTCGTCTGGGGAAAACAAAGAAAAACAGAAATTTGGTTTTCAAAAAAATCTCGTAAAAGACATGGAAAACAAGTTGAGATAGGGGCGCATGTGTAATAAGCATTGTTTCTAGGGCAGGTAGAAGTGGTTCAAATGCAAGCGTGCAAACAAGAGTCCTTTGGAGACTAATCCCTGCCTTCGCAATGGTATTTGAGCTTGGGATGAGGCTGCTCTGTCAATTTTGTTTTTGCAGGTCTATAAAAAGTCTGAGAGAAACATTTACCTGTTTGTTGATCTGTGCAAAAGCCTGGAAAAACTGAGTGAGCTTCCCCACATCACCGGACTGCGTCAAGTTTGTGAGCAGGCCTTTTACGAGGGTCACGTTCTCCAAAGCTCCACTGCTTGGGTCCAGTAGGAGTTGTGCTTTCTCTTGAGGTGAGAGGACACTCACAATTGCCTCCTGGGGATGCAAACCAAGCGCCTGAATGAATATCTCATCTTTTAGCTTCTCTACATCTATTGGCGTGAGTAGTTGGCATTTTTGAACCAAGTTCAAATTAGATTGGATTTGCAATGACAGACTTACCTGGGAGAGGTTGAAGACTTTCAGATCTTGGTATGATATGAACTGATTAAATGGACCCAAGTTTATTTGAATCCATTCTGCATCAGTCTGAATTCCCTGCCTGCAAGCTGAGGACATGTTCAGAGATGTTAGATTTTGCACACATTTCTAAGCTTTGTTATGCTATTGCTACTGGAAGAACAGGTTGAAGCGTGATGTCAGTCCAATGACTACCTGTTTTTTCTATGCATTTTGAAAGGGATGGCACGGGACCACTCTTGTAGCATGTCAACTTACCTGGTGTGTTGATGTCACTGGCAAAACGTTTTAGGTAGTCCAGAAGAACATTTGCAAGCCCTTGTAGTGTGTCCTCGGGTACGGAAGAGTACACCATGGCCATGCCACTCACACTGTAAAGATCGCAGCGAAACAATCGGATACTATTATTAGCTCACACATACATGGAAGTTGGATCCATTAGGTATCGACTGCAACCAAAGGTTAACTTACACTACATGATAGTTTGTGCAATTGGTTGTTTGGATTGTTAGCTGGAGCATCTCTGGAGTGAAACTTGCCAGGACATATACAAGTCTGATATGGAACCAAATGTAAAAGTCCTCTGTGTTGAAATGTTTCAGTTGGGGGCCGATGATCCTGAAGGTCCTGTTCATGAGGAGGTCTCTGACAACAGGCTGGAATACGGGCACCTGTCAAATTAGGAGACGCAAGGAGTCACACACACACCAAAGTGTCTGTGCTGCAGCTTTGCTATAAAGCATATGTGAGAGCTTCAGATACTGATGACTGAGTTACTGCAAAAGAATTCACAGTCATTCATTGAAACTCTTGGGGTCAATGAGAATCCCTTGAATGTCAGGACTGTCAGGACAATGATGGTAATTCCTATTTTGTGCATTTGAAAGCCCGGTTTACCTGTCCACTCGCACTCAGCTGTGCAAAGAACTGGTCCACATTTTTCAGAGCATTGCCTTGCTCAAGTTGATTGAAGACTTGATCGATTAGGACTGTGTCATTTGAGGAGCTTGTGCTCACAATTAACTGTGCCATCTGCGAAGGAGCAAGCTGTGACAGAATCTGAACCTGTAAAGACAAAATCAAAAGTATTAGACCAAGCACCTGTGAAAAAGTAACAAAAAGAAAAAAGAAGCAGATAGGTGCAGAAGGCACTCACGCTGGAGAAGTTTGGATTGAGGGCCAGCAAATCCTTTAGGGTTGCTAAATATGAGAAGTTGCCAAAGTTTGCCACTAGCCAATTTAAGCTTCCATTGACAAAAGAAATGCATCCTGGATCTGCAAAAAACACACAGTTGCCAAGGGGCTGGCTGTAGATCAGAAGCACATGCTACCAAAAAGTGAGAAAAATTAGCCGGATGAAAAGCTTTTACCTGATGAGTCGTTTCTTGACAGGAATGGTTGAATGAAGTGAGTGAAGACCGCCTGCTGTGTGTCACTGTCCATGAAGGCCTTTTGGCTACTGAGTGCTTTAATGCTATCATTTAGAAAGAGAGTGTTCAGTGTCTAACCATGCTCATTTTTTTCAGCCATCTTGTCAAAGCTGACCCATTGGTCAGATACAGTTTGCACTTACACAACTTGGTATGTCGGGCAGCTGAAATTGTCGGCACTGAGGCAGGTAAGGAAGTTTGTCGTTGGAGAGGCCAAGAAGAGATGGATCTTTTTCTGGAACCAGTTGTCGATGAACCCTTCATCCTGCAGTTGTGCCTGGCTGAACGTGGAAATTCTCACCTCCCCCAGAGCCTCCAGAGCATTTGACAAGCCGGGGCTGCTGCCGTCCTTCAGATTCTGGAATGTTGCAAGTATTGTGTCATTACCCTAATTTGCACATCTTGGAAACCTGGATTGAGTAGCTTGTGGATAGACTTACCATGCCAGCCAGTACATCAAGAGCCTGCTCCAGATTAGGACTATTTTGGAAGAAAAGTTTCCACACCTCTACGGGGTATGTTTGCTGTTTTTCCAGTGAACATTTCAAGATTGTGGCCAAGTTGCTTGGTGTGACATTCTTAGCCTAAGAGTGAAAAAGAAGACAAAAGAAAAAAAAAACAGGCTTTTAGGAAGATTAGAGATTTGTTTTACGCTGTAATGTACAACAAATGAGCTGTTTTCGATATGTTTTGTTTTACTGCCATCGCCAGCTCTAGTTTACTGAACTTACAGAAGAACAGGCATATTCAGCGATGGTAAAATTGCACAGGACTGCAGATGAAGTGTCCGATTCCAGTGTTTTCTGAAGGCGTGACCTATACAAAGGAGCAACAAAAAGCATGGCCATTGTCACCACAATAGAAAATTGTGGGAGAATGCAATCTCTATATAGTAGTAAAATAGAATGGCACCCACTGGTTGATTGCAGCACAGATGAGGTTCTCTGTAAAAAAGAGCATTTCAATGGATTACATTTAACTGCTCAACAAGCTACTGAGCTGTAGGTTTCATATTCTCTTAGTGAAAGATATTTGGCAAACTTACCATCTACATAGGTCTTTGTGCACTGCAATGAAATAACACATGTTAGTATTGTATGGAGAAGTGGATGACCTCAAATGACAAATCTGGTCTTTTCAGCCTTCAGTTAGTGCTTTTAGGGCCTTAGAGATGAACTTACCGTAAAGGAATCAGGTACCGAGCAACCTGTTGAGGAGGACATGAAAGTTAGTCAGAGACTCAAAAGGTTTGGTCACTGAGGTGGGGGTAGGTTGATTTTGGGGGAAAAAACATCTCAGCAGAGCTTCTGTGGCACGTACGTGGGAATGTGTCTTGGATCAATTGTATGCTTGCTCTTACGCCCATCGAAACGTCCAATGGCAGGAATGTCAAACTTTGCTGCAGACCAGTAAGTCTGAAGAGAAAAAGAAAGGGATTTATGATTTTTGCTGGAAACAGTCTTTCAGAAAGAGCAGACATTTCTTCTTTCTTTGATAACTGGCTCTTACATAGCTGCATAGGATGCACAGCTGATGTTTATGGGGATCACCAACAAGCTGTCTGGTTGGAAGCTGGCTATAACGGGAGACAAATACTGCTGGAACCACAGCTCAAAGTCTTTAGGCTCAAAGGTCTCAAATTCCGGAGCAAGAGCTGTCAATGTCAGGTTCAAGATTGTGTCTCGCACAGCTGCATTTTTGATGAAGGTCATGTTCGTCTGGGGAAAACAAAGAAAAACAGAAATTTGGTTTTCAAAAAAATCTCGTAAAAGACATGGAAAACAAGTTGAGATAGGGGCGCATGTGTAATAAGCATTGTTTCTAGGGCAGGTAGAAGTGGTTCAAATGCAAGCGTGCAAACAAGAGTCCTTTGGAGACTAATCCCTGCCTTCGCAATGGTATTTGAGCTTGGGATGAGGCTGCTCTGTCAATTTTGTTTTTGCAGGTCTATAAAAAGTCTGAGAGAAACATTTACCTGTTTGTTGATCTGTGCAAAAGCCTGGAAAAACTGAGTGAGCTTCCCCACATCACCGGACTGCGTCAAGTTTGTGAGCAGGCCTTTTACGAGGGTCACGTTCTCCAAAGCTCCACTGCTTGGGTCCAGTAGGAGTTGTGCTTTCTCTTGAGGTGAGAGGACACTCACAATTGCCTCCTGGGGATGCAAACCAAGCGCCTGAATGAATATCTCATCTTTTAGCTTCTCTACATCTATTGGCGTGAGTAGTTGGCATTTTTGAACCAAGTTCAAATTAGATTGGATTTGCAATGACAGACTTACCTGGGAGAGGTTGAAGACTTTCAGATCTTGGTATGATATGAACTGATTAAATGGACCCAAGTTTATTTGAATCCATTCTGCATCAGTCTGAATTCCCTGCCTGCAAGCTGAGGACATGTTCAGAGATGTTAGATTTTGCACACATTTCTAAGCTTTGTTATGCTATTGCTACTGGAAGAACAGGTTGAAGCGTGATGTCAGTCCAATGACTACCTGTTTTTTCTATGCATTTTGAAAGGGATGGCACGGGACCACTCTTGTAGCATGTCAACTTACCTGGTGTGTTGATGTCACTGGCAAAACGTTTTAGGTAGTCCAGAAGAACATTTGCAAGCCCTTGTAGTGTGTCCTCGGGTACGGAAGAGTACACCATGGCCATGCCACTCACACTGTAAAGATCGCAGCGAAACAATCGGATACTATTATTAGCTCACACATACATGGAAGTTGGATCCATTAGGTATCGACTGCAACCAAAGGTTAACTTACACTACATGATAGTTTGTGCAATTGGTTGTTTGGATTGTTAGCTGGAGCATCTCTGGAGTGAAACTTGCCAGGACATATACAAGTCTGATATGGAACCAAATGTAAAAGTCCTCTGTGTTGAAATGTTTCAGTTGGGGGCCGATGATCCTGAAGGTCCTGTTCATGAGGAGGTCTCTGACAACAGGCTGGAATACGGGCACCTGTCAAATTAGGAGACGCAAGGAGTCACACACACACCAAAGTGTCTGTGCTGCAGCTTTGCTATAAAGCATATGTGAGAGCTTCAGATACTGATGACTGAGTTACTGCAAAAGAATTCACAGTCATTCATTGAAACTCTTGGGGTCAATGAGAATCCCTTGAATGTCAGGACTGTCAGGACAATGATGGTAATTCCTATTTTGTGCATTTGAAAGCCCGGTTTACCTGTCCACTCGCACTCAGCTGTGCAAAGAACTGGTCCACATTTTTCAGAGCATTGCCTTGCTCAAGTTGATTGAAGACTTGATCGATTAGGACTGTGTCATTTGAGGAGCTTGTGCTCACAATTAACTGTGCCATCTGCGAAGGAGCAAGCTGTGACAGAATCTGAACCTGTAAAGACAAAATCAAAAGTATTAGACCAAGCACCTGTGAAAAAGTAACAAAAAGAAAAAAGAAGCAGATAGGTGCAGAAGGCACTCACGCTGGAGAAGTTTGGATTGAGGGCCAGCAAATCCTTTAGGGTTGCTAAATATGAGAAGTTGCCAAAGTTTGCCACTAGCCAATTTAAGCTTCCATTGACAAAAGAAATGCATCCTGGATCTGCAAAAAACACACAGTTGCCAAGGGGCTGGCTGTAGATCAGAAGCACATGCTACCAAAAAGTGAGAAAAATTAGCCGGATGAAAAGCTTTTACCTGATGAGTCGTTTCTTGACAGGAATGGTTGAATGAAGTGAGTGAAGACCGCCTGCTGTGTGTCACTGTCCATGAAGGCCTTTTGGCTACTGAGTGCTTTAATGCTATCATTTAGAAAGAGAGTGTTCAGTGTCTAACCATGCTCATTTTTTTCAGCCATCTTGTCAAAGCTGACCCATTGGTCAGATACAGTTTGCACTTACACAACTTGGTATGTCGGGCAGCTGAAATTGTCGGCACTGAGGCAGGTAAGGAAGTTTGTCGTTGGAGAGGCCAAGAAGAGATGGATCTTTTTCTGGAACCAGTTGTCGATGAACCCTTCATCCTGCAGTTGTGCCTGGCTGAACGTGGAAATTCTCACCTCCCCCAGAGCCTCCAGAGCATTTGACAAGCCGGGGCTGCTGCCGTCCTTCAGATTCTGGAATGTTGCAAGTATTGTGTCATTACCCTAATTTGCACATCTTGGAAACCTGGATTGAGTAGCTTGTGGATAGACTTACCATGCCAGCCAGTACATCAAGAGCCTGCTCCAGATTAGGACTATTTTGGAAGAAAAGTTTCCACACCTCTACGGGGTATGTTTGCTGTTTTTCCAGTGAACATTTCAAGATTGTGGCCAAGTTGCTTGGTGTGACATTCTTAGCCTAAGAGTGAAAAAGAAGACAAAAGAAAAAAAAAACAGGCTTTTAGGAAGATTAGAGATTTGTTTTACGCTGTAATGTACAACAAATGAGCTGTTTTCGATATGTTTTGTTTTACTGCCATCGCCAGCTCTAGTTTACTGAACTTACAGAAGAACAGGCATATTCAGCGATGGTAAAATTGCACAGGACTGCAGATGAAGTGTCCGATTCCAGTGTTTTCTGAAGGCGTGACCTATACAAAGGAGCAACAAAAAGCATGGCCATTGTCACCACAATAGAAAATTGTGGGAGAATGCAATCTCTATATAGTAGTAAAATAGAATGGCACCCACTGGTTGATTGCAGCACAGATGAGGTTCTCTGTAAAAAAGAGCATTTCAATGGATTACATTTAACTGCTCAACAAGCTACTGAGCTGTAGGTTTCATATTCTCTTAGTGAAAGATATTTGGCAAACTTACCATCTACATAGGTCTTTGTGCACTGCAATGAAATAACACATGTTAGTATTGTATGGAGAAGTGGATGACCTCAAATGACAAATCTGGTCTTTTCAGCCTTCAGTTAGTGCTTTTAGGGCCTTAGAGATGAACTTACCGTAAAGGAATCAGGTACCGAGCAACCTGTTGAGGAGGACATGAAAGTTAGTCAGAGACTCAAAAGGTTTGGTCACTGAGGTGGGGGTAGGTTGATTTTGGGGGAAAAAACATCTCAGCAGAGCTTCTGTGGCACGTACGTGGGAATGTGTCTTGGATCAATTGTATGCTTGCTCTTACGCCCATCGAAACGTCCAATGGCAGGAATGTCAAACTTTGCTGCAGACCAGTAAGTCTGAAGAGAAAAAGAAAGGGATTTATGATTTTTGCTGGAAACAGTCTTTCAGAAAGAGCAGACATTTCTTCTTTCTTTGATAACTGGCTCTTACATAGCTGCATAGGATGCACAGCTGATGTTTATGGGGATCACCAACAAGCTGTCTGGTTGGAAGCTGGCTATAACGGGAGACAAATACTGCTGGAACCACAGCTCAAAGTCTTTAGGCTCAAAGGTCTCAAATTCCGGAGCAAGAGCTGTCAATGTCAGGTTCAAGATTGTGTCTCGCACAGCTGCATTTTTGATGAAGGTCATGTTCGTCTGGGGAAAACAAAGAAAAACAGAAATTTGGTTTTCAAAAAAATCTCGTAAAAGACATGGAAAACAAGTTGAGATAGGGGCGCATGTGTAATAAGCATTGTTTCTAGGGCAGGTAGAAGTGGTTCAAATGCAAGCGTGCAAACAAGAGTCCTTTGGAGACTAATCCCTGCCTTCGCAATGGTATTTGAGCTTGGGATGAGGCTGCTCTGTCAATTTTGTTTTTGCAGGTCTATAAAAAGTCTGAGAGAAACATTTACCTGTTTGTTGATCTGTGCAAAAGCCTGGAAAAACTGAGTGAGCTTCCCCACATCACCGGACTGCGTCAAGTTTGTGAGCAGGCCTTTTACGAGGGTCACGTTCTCCAAAGCTCCACTGCTTGGGTCCAGTAGGAGTTGTGCTTTCTCTTGAGGTGAGAGGACACTCACAATTGCCTCCTGGGGATGCAAACCAAGCGCCTGAATGAATATCTCATCTTTTAGCTTCTCTACATCTATTGGCGTGAGTAGTTGGCATTTTTGAACCAAGTTCAAATTAGATTGGATTTGCAATGACAGACTTACCTGGGAGAGGTTGAAGACTTTCAGATCTTGGTATGATATGAACTGATTAAATGGACCCAAGTTTATTTGAATCCATTCTGCATCAGTCTGAATTCCCTGCCTGCAAGCTGAGGACATGTTCAGAGATGTTAGATTTTGCACACATTTCTAAGCTTTGTTATGCTATTGCTACTGGAAGAACAGGTTGAAGCGTGATGTCAGTCCAATGACTACCTGTTTTTTCTATGCATTTTGAAAGGGATGGCACGGGACCACTCTTGTAGCATGTCAACTTACCTGGTGTGTTGATGTCACTGGCAAAACGTTTTAGGTAGTCCAGAAGAACATTTGCAAGCCCTTGTAGTGTGTCCTCGGGTACGGAAGAGTACACCATGGCCATGCCACTCACACTGTAAAGATCGCAGCGAAACAATCGGATACTATTATTAGCTCACACATACATGGAAGTTGGATCCATTAGGTATCGACTGCAACCAAAGGTTAACTTACACTACATGATAGTTTGTGCAATTGGTTGTTTGGATTGTTAGCTGGAGCATCTCTGGAGTGAAACTTGCCAGGACATATACAAGTCTGATATGGAACCAAATGTAAAAGTCCTCTGTGTTGAAATGTTTCAGTTGGGGGCCGATGATCCTGAAGGTCCTGTTCATGAGGAGGTCTCTGACAACAGGCTGGAATACGGGCACCTGTCAAATTAGGAGACGCAAGGAGTCACACACACACCAAAGTGTCTGTGCTGCAGCTTTGCTATAAAGCATATGTGAGAGCTTCAGATACTGATGACTGAGTTACTGCAAAAGAATTCACAGTCATTCATTGAAACTCTTGGGGTCAATGAGAATCCCTTGAATGTCAGGACTGTCAGGACAATGATGGTAATTCCTATTTTGTGCATTTGAAAGCCCGGTTTACCTGTCCACTCGCACT
This sequence comes from Oryzias sinensis, assembly GCA_037389245.1. Lineage (NCBI taxonomy): Eukaryota > Metazoa > Chordata > Actinopteri > Beloniformes > Adrianichthyidae > Oryzias > Oryzias sinensis. Next base: position 11,540,050 of record CM074503.1, on the reverse strand, counting down.
CAGCTGTGCAAAGAACTGGTCCACATTTTTCAGAGCATTGCCTTGCTCAAGTTGATTGAAGACTTGATCGATTAGGACTGTGTCATTTGAGGAGCTTGTGCTCACAATTAACTGTGCCATCTGCGAAGGAGCAAGCTGTGACAGAATCTGAACCTGTAAAGACAAAATCAAAAGTATTAGACCAAGCACCTGTGAAAAAGTAACAAAAAGAAAAAAGAAGCAGATAGGTGCAGAAGGCACTCACGCTGGAGAAGTTTGGATTGAGGGCCAGCAAATCCTTTAGGGTTGCTAAATATGAGAAGTTGCCAAAGTTTGCCACTAGCCAATTTAAGCTTCCATTGACAAAAGAAATGCATCCTGGATCTGCAAAAAACACACAGTTGCCAAGGGGCTGGCTGTAGATCAGAAGCACATGCTACCAAAAAGTGAGAAAAATTAGCCGGATGAAAAGCTTTTACCTGATGAGTCGTTTCTTGACAGGAATGGTTGAATGAAGTGAGTGAAGACCGCCTGCTGTGTGTCACTGTCCATGAAGGCCTTTTGGCTACTGAGTGCTTTAATGCTATCATTTAGAAAGAGAGTGTTCAGTGTCTAACCATGCTCATTTTTTTCAGCCATCTTGTCAAAGCTGACCCATTGGTCAGATACAGTTTGCACTTACACAACTTGGTATGTCGGGCAGCTGAAATTGTCGGCACTGAGGCAGGTAAGGAAGTTTGTCGTTGGAGAGGCCAAGAAGAGATGGATCTTTTTCTGGAACCAGTTGTCGATGAACCCTTCATCCTGCAGTTGTGCCTGGCTGAACGTGGAAATTCTCACCTCCCCCAGAGCCTCCAGAGCATTTGACAAGCCGGGGCTGCTGCCGTCCTTCAGATTCTGGAATGTTGCAAGTATTGTGTCATTACCCTAATTTGCACATCTTGGAAACCTGGATTGAGTAGCTTGTGGATAGACTTACCATGCCAGCCAGTACATCAAGAGCCTGCTCCAGATTAGGACTATTTTGGAAGAAAAGTTTCCACACCTCTACGGGGTATGTTTGCTGTTTTTCCAGTGAACATTTCAAGATTGTGGCCAAGTTGCTTGGTGTGACATTCTTAGCCTAAGAGTGAAAAAGAAGACAAAAGAAAAAAAAAACAGGCTTTTAGGAAGATTAGAGATTTGTTTTACGCTGTAATGTACAACAAATGAGCTGTTTTCGATATGTTTTGTTTTACTGCCATCGCCAGCTCTAGTTTACTGAACTTACAGAAGAACAGGCATATTCAGCGATGGTAAAATTGCACAGGACTGCAGATGAAGTGTCCGATTCCAGTGTTTTCTGAAGGCGTGACCTATACAAAGGAGCAACAAAAAGCATGGCCATTGTCACCACAATAGAAAATTGTGGGAGAATGCAATCTCTATATAGTAGTAAAATAGAATGGCACCCACTGGTTGATTGCAGCACAGATGAGGTTCTCTGTAAAAAAGAGCATTTCAATGGATTACATTTAACTGCTCAACAAGCTACTGAGCTGTAGGTTTCATATTCTCTTAGTGAAAGATATTTGGCAAACTTACCATCTACATAGGTCTTTGTGCACTGCAATGAAATAACACATGTTAGTATTGTATGGAGAAGTGGATGACCTCAAATGACAAATCTGGTCTTTTCAGCCTTCAGTTAGTGCTTTTAGGGCCTTAGAGATGAACTTACCGTAAAGGAATCAGGTACCGAGCAACCTGTTGAGGAGGACATGAAAGTTAGTCAGAGACTCAAAAGGTTTGGTCACTGAGGTGGGGGTAGGTTGATTTTGGGGGAAAAAACATCTCAGCAGAGCTTCTGTGGCACGTACGTGGGAATGTGTCTTGGATCAATTGTATGCTTGCTCTTACGCCCATCGAAACGTCCAATGGCAGGAATGTCAAACTTTGCTGCAGACCAGTAAGTCTGAAGAGAAAAAGAAAGGGATTTATGATTTTTGCTGGAAACAGTCTTTCAGAAAGAGCAGACATTTCTTCTTTCTTTGATAACTGGCTCTTACATAGCTGCATAGGATGCACAGCTGATGTTTATGGGGATCACCAACAAGCTGTCTGGTTGGAAGCTGGCTATAACGGGAGACAAATACTGCTGGAACCACAGCTCAAAGTCTTTAGGCTCAAAGGTCTCAAATTCCGGAGCAAGAGCTGTCAATGTCAGGTTCAAGATTGTGTCTCGCACAGCTGCATTTTTGATGAAGGTCATGTTCGTCTGGGGAAAACAAAGAAAAACAGAAATTTGGTTTTCAAAAAAATCTCGTAAAAGACATGGAAAACAAGTTGAGATAGGGGCGCATGTGTAATAAGCATTGTTTCTAGGGCAGGTAGAAGTGGTTCAAATGCAAGCGTGCAAACAAGAGTCCTTTGGAGACTAATCCCTGCCTTCGCAATGGTATTTGAGCTTGGGATGAGGCTGCTCTGTCAATTTTGTTTTTGCAGGTCTATAAAAAGTCTGAGAGAAACATTTACCTGTTTGTTGATCTGTGCAAAAGCCTGGAAAAACTGAGTGAGCTTCCCCACATCACCGGACTGCGTCAAGTTTGTGAGCAGGCCTTTTACGAGGGTCACGTTCTCCAAAGCTCCACTGCTTGGGTCCAGTAGGAGTTGTGCTTTCTCTTGAGGTGAGAGGACACTCACAATTGCCTCCTGGGGATGCAAACCAAGCGCCTGAATGAATATCTCATCTTTTAGCTTCTCTACATCTATTGGCGTGAGTAGTTGGCATTTTTGAACCAAGTTCAAATTAGATTGGATTTGCAATGACAGACTTACCTGGGAGAGGTTGAAGACTTTCAGATCTTGGTATGATATGAACTGATTAAATGGACCCAAGTTTATTTGAATCCATTCTGCATCAGTCTGAATTCCCTGCCTGCAAGCTGAGGACATGTTCAGAGATGTTAGATTTTGCACACATTTCTAAGCTTTGTTATGCTATTGCTACTGGAAGAACAGGTTGAAGCGTGATGTCAGTCCAATGACTACCTGTTTTTTCTATGCATTTTGAAAGGGATGGCACGGGACCACTCTTGTAGCATGTCAACTTACCTGGTGTGTTGATGTCACTGGCAAAACGTTTTAGGTAGTCCAGAAGAACATTTGCAAGCCCTTGTAGTGTGTCCTCGGGTACGGAAGAGTACACCATGGCCATGCCACTCACACTGTAAAGATCGCAGCGAAACAATCGGATACTATTATTAGCTCACACATACATGGAAGTTGGATCCATTAGGTATCGACTGCAACCAAAGGTTAACTTACACTACATGATAGTTTGTGCAATTGGTTGTTTGGATTGTTAGCTGGAGCATCTCTGGAGTGAAACTTGCCAGGACATATACAAGTCTGATATGGAACCAAATGTAAAAGTCCTCTGTGTTGAAATGTTTCAGTTGGGGGCCGATGATCCTGAAGGTCCTGTTCATGAGGAGGTCTCTGACAACAGGCTGGAATACGGGCACCTGTCAAATTAGGAGACGCAAGGAGTCACACACACACCAAAGTGTCTGTGCTGCAGCTTTGCTATAAAGCATATGTGAGAGCTTCAGATACTGATGACTGAGTTACTGCAAAAGAATTCACAGTCATTCATTGAAACTCTTGGGGTCAATGAGAATCCCTTGAATGTCAGGACTGTCAGGACAATGATGGTAATTCCTATTTTGTGCATTTGAAAGCCCGGTTTACCTGTCCACTCGCACTCAGCTGTGCAAAGAACTGGTCCACATTTTTCAGAGCATTGCCTTGCTCAAGTTGATTGAAGACTTGATCGATTAGGACTGTGTCATTTGAGGAGCTTGTGCTCACAATTAACTGTGCCATCTGCGAAGGAGCAAGCTGTGACAGAATCTGAACCTGTAAAGACAAAATCAAAAGTATTAGACCAAGCACCTGTGAAAAAGTAACAAAAAGAAAAAAGAAGCAGATAGGTGCAGAAGGCACTCACGCTGGAGAAGTTTGGATTGAGGGCCAGCAAATCCTTTAGGGTTGCTAAATATGAGAAGTTGCCAAAGTTTGCCACTAGCCAATTTAAGCTTCCATTGACAAAAGAAATGCATCCTGGATCTGCAAAAAACACACAGTTGCCAAGGGGCTGGCTGTAGATCAGAAGCACATGCTACCAAAAAGTGAGAAAAATTAGCCGGATGAAAAGCTTTTACCTGATGAGTCGTTTCTTGACAGGAATGGTTGAATGAAGTGAGTGAAGACCGCCTGCTGTGTGTCACTGTCCATGAAGGCCTTTTGGCTACTGAGTGCTTTAATGCTATCATTTAGAAAGAGAGTGTTCAGTGTCTAACCATGCTCATTTTTTTCAGCCATCTTGTCAAAGCTGACCCATTGGTCAGATACAGTTTGCACTTACACAACTTGGTATGTCGGGCAGCTGAAATTGTCGGCACTGAGGCAGGTAAGGAAGTTTGTCGTTGGAGAGGCCAAGAAGAGATGGATCTTTTTCTGGAACCAGTTGTCGATGAACCCTTCATCCTGCAGTTGTGCCTGGCTGAACGTGGAAATTCTCACCTCCCCCAGAGCCTCCAGAGCATTTGACAAGCCGGGGCTGCTGCCGTCCTTCAGATTCTGGAATGTTGCAAGTATTGTGTCATTACCCTAATTTGCACATCTTGGAAACCTGGATTGAGTAGCTTGTGGATAGACTTACCATGCCAGCCAGTACATCAAGAGCCTGCTCCAGATTAGGACTATTTTGGAAGAAAAGTTTCCACACCTCTACGGGGTATGTTTGCTGTTTTTCCAGTGAACATTTCAAGATTGTGGCCAAGTTGCTTGGTGTGACATTCTTAGCCTAAGAGTGAAAAAGAAGACAAAAGAAAAAAAAAACAGGCTTTTAGGAAGATTAGAGATTTGTTTTACGCTGTAATGTACAACAAATGAGCTGTTTTCGATATGTTTTGTTTTACTGCCATCGCCAGCTCTAGTTTACTGAACTTACAGAAGAACAGGCATATTCAGCGATGGTAAAATTGCACAGGACTGCAGATGAAGTGTCCGATTCCAGTGTTTTCTGAAGGCGTGACCTATACAAAGGAGCAACAAAAAGCATGGCCATTGTCACCACAATAGAAAATTGTGGGAGAATGCAATCTCTATATAGTAGTAAAATAGAATGGCACCCACTGGTTGATTGCAGCACAGATGAGGTTCTCTGTAAAAAAGAGCATTTCAATGGATTACATTTAACTGCTCAACAAGCTACTGAGCTGTAGGTTTCATATTCTCTTAGTGAAAGATATTTGGCAAACTTACCATCTACATAGGTCTTTGTGCACTGCAATGAAATAACACATGTTAGTATTGTATGGAGAAGTGGATGACCTCAAATGACAAATCTGGTCTTTTCAGCCTTCAGTTAGTGCTTTTAGGGCCTTAGAGATGAACTTACCGTAAAGGAATCAGGTACCGAGCAACCTGTTGAGGAGGACATGAAAGTTAGTCAGAGACTCAAAAGGTTTGGTCACTGAGGTGGGGGTAGGTTGATTTTGGGGGAAAAAACATCTCAGCAGAGCTTCTGTGGCACGTACGTGGGAATGTGTCTTGGATCAATTGTATGCTTGCTCTTACGCCCATCGAAACGTCCAATGGCAGGAATGTCAAACTTTGCTGCAGACCAGTAAGTCTGAAGAGAAAAAGAAAGGGATTTATGATTTTTGCTGGAAACAGTCTTTCAGAAAGAGCAGACATTTCTTCTTTCTTTGATAACTGGCTCTTACATAGCTGCATAGGATGCACAGCTGATGTTTATGGGGATCACCAACAAGCTGTCTGGTTGGAAGCTGGCTATAACGGGAGACAAATACTGCTGGAACCACAGCTCAAAGTCTTTAGGCTCAAAGGTCTCAAATTCCGGAGCAAGAGCTGTCAATGTCAGGTTCAAGATTGTGTCTCGCACAGCTGCATTTTTGATGAAGGTCATGTTCGTCTGGGGAAAACAAAGAAAAACAGAAATTTGGTTTTCAAAAAAATCTCGTAAAAGACATGGAAAACAAGTTGAGATAGGGGCGCATGTGTAATAAGCATTGTTTCTAGGGCAGGTAGAAGTGGTTCAAATGCAAGCGTGCAAACAAGAGTCCTTTGGAGACTAATCCCTGCCTTCGCAATGGTATTTGAGCTTGGGATGAGGCTGCTCTGTCAATTTTGTTTTTGCAGGTCTATAAAAAGTCTGAGAGAAACATTTACCTGTTTGTTGATCTGTGCAAAAGCCTGGAAAAACTGAGTGAGCTTCCCCACATCACCGGACTGCGTCAAGTTTGTGAGCAGGCCTTTTACGAGGGTCACGTTCTCCAAAGCTCCACTGCTTGGGTCCAGTAGGAGTTGTGCTTTCTCTTGAGGTGAGAGGACACTCACAATTGCCTCCTGGGGATGCAAACCAAGCGCCTGAATGAATATCTCATCTTTTAGCTTCTCTACATCTATTGGCGTGAGTAGTTGGCATTTTTGAACCAAGTTCAAATTAGATTGGATTTGCAATGACAGACTTACCTGGGAGAGGTTGAAGACTTTCAGATCTTGGTATGATATGAACTGATTAAATGGACCCAAGTTTATTTGAATCCATTCTGCATCAGTCTGAATTCCCTGCCTGCAAGCTGAGGACATGTTCAGAGATGTTAGATTTTGCACACATTTCTAAGCTTTGTTATGCTATTGCTACTGGAAGAACAGGTTGAAGCGTGATGTCAGTCCAATGACTACCTGTTTTTTCTATGCATTTTGAAAGGGATGGCACGGGACCACTCTTGTAGCATGTCAACTTACCTGGTGTGTTGATGTCACTGGCAAAACGTTTTAGGTAGTCCAGAAGAACATTTGCAAGCCCTTGTAGTGTGTCCTCGGGTACGGAAGAGTACACCATGGCCATGCCACTCACACTGTAAAGATCGCAGCGAAACAATCGGATACTATTATTAGCTCACACATACATGGAAGTTGGATCCATTAGGTATCGACTGCAACCAAAGGTTAACTTACACTACATGATAGTTTGTGCAATTGGTTGTTTGGATTGTTAGCTGGAGCATCTCTGGAGTGAAACTTGCCAGGACATATACAAGTCTGATATGGAACCAAATGTAAAAGTCCTCTGTGTTGAAATGTTTCAGTTGGGGGCCGATGATCCTGAAGGTCCTGTTCATGAGGAGGTCTCTGACAACAGGCTGGAATACGGGCACCTGTCAAATTAGGAGACGCAAGGAGTCACACACACACCAAAGTGTCTGTGCTGCAGCTTTGCTATAAAGCATATGTGAGAGCTTCAGATACTGATGACTGAGTTACTGCAAAAGAATTCACAGTCATTCATTGAAACTCTTGGGGTCAATGAGAATCCCTTGAATGTCAGGACTGTCAGGACAATGATGGTAATTCCTATTTTGTGCATTTGAAAGCCCGGTTTACCTGTCCACTCGCACTCAGCTGTGCAAAGAACTGGTCCACATTTTTCAGAGCATTGCCTTGCTCAAGTTGATTGAAGACTTGATCGATTAGGACTGTGTCATTTGAGGAGCTTGTGCTCACAATTAACTGTGCCATCTGCGAAGGAGCAAGCTGTGACAGAATCTGAACCTGTAAAGACAAAATCAAAAGTATTAGACCAAGCACCTGTGAAAAAGTAACAAAAAGAAAAAAGAAGCAGATAGGTGCAGAAGGCACTCACGCTGGAGAAGTTTGGATTGAGGGCCAGCAAATCCTTTAGGGTTGCTAAATATGAGAAGTTGCCAAAGTTTGCCACTAGCCAATTTAAGCTTCCATTGACAAAAGAAATGCATCCTGGATCTGCAAAAAACACACAGTTGCCAAGGGGCTGGCTGTAGATCAGAAGCACATGCTACCAAAAAGTGAGAAAAATTAGCCGGATGAAAAGCTTTTACCTGATGAGTCGTTTCTTGACAGGAATGGTTGAATGAAGTGAGTGAAGACCGCCTGCTGTGTGTCACTGTCCATGAAGGCCTTTTGGCTACTGAGTGCTTTAATGCTATCATTTAGAAAGAGAGTGTTCAGTGTCTAACCATGCTCATTTTTTTCAGCCATCTTGTCAAAGCTGACCCATTGGTCAGATACAGTTTGCACTTACACAACTTGGTATGTCGGGCAGCTGAAATTGTCGGCACTGAGGCAGGTAAGGAAGTTTGTCGTTGGAGAGGCCAAGAAGAGATGGATCTTTTTCTGGAACCAGTTGTCGATGAACCCTTCATCCTGCAGTTGTGCCTGGCTGAACGTGGAAATTCTCACCTCCCCCAGAGCCTCCAGAGCATTTGACAAGCCGGGGCTGCTGCCGTCCTTCAGATTCTGGAATGTTGCAAGTATTGTGTCATTACCCTAATTTGCACATCTTGGAAACCTGGATTGAGTAGCTTGTGGATAGACTTACCATGCCAGCCAGTACATCAAGAGCCTGCTCCAGATTAGGACTATTTTGGAAGAAAAGTTTCCACACCTCTACGGGGTATGTTTGCTGTTTTTCCAGTGAACATTTCAAGATTGTGGCCAAGTTGCTTGGTGTGACATTCTTAGCCTAAGAGTGAAAAAGAAGACAAAAGAAAAAAAAAACAGGCTTTTAGGAAGATTAGAGATTTGTTTTACGCTGTAATGTACAACAAATGAGCTGTTTTCGATATGTTTTGTTTTACTGCCATCGCCAGCTCTAGTTTACTGAACTTACAGAAGAACAGGCATATTCAGCGATGGTAAAATTGCACAGGACTGCAGATGAAGTGTCCGATTCCAGTGTTTTCTGAAGGCGTGACCTATACAAAGGAGCAACAAAAAGCATGGCCATTGTCACCACAATAGAAAATTGTGGGAGAATGCAATCTCTATATAGTAGTAAAATAGAATGGCACCCACTGGTTGATTGCAGCACAGATGAGGTTCTCTGTAAAAAAGAGCATTTCAATGGATTACATTTAACTGCTCAACAAGCTACTGAGCTGTAGGTTTCATATTCTCTTAGTGAAAGATATTTGGCAAACTTACCATCTACATAGGTCTTTGTGCACTGCAATGAAATAACACATGTTAGTATTGTATGGAGAAGTGGATGACCTCAAATGACAAATCTGGTCTTTTCAGCCTTCAGTTAGTGCTTTTAGGGCCTTAGAGATGAACTTACCGTAAAGGAATCAGGTACCGAGCAACCTGTTGAGGAGGACATGAAAGTTAGTCAGAGACTCAAAAGGTTTGGTCACTGAGGTGGGGGTAGGTTGATTTTGGGGGAAAAAACATCTCAGCAGAGCTTCTGTGGCACGTACGTGGGAATGTGTCTTGGATCAATTGTATGCTTGCTCTTACGCCCATCGAAACGTCCAATGGCAGGAATGTCAAACTTTGCTGCAGACCAGTAAGTCTGAAGAGAAAAAGAAAGGGATTTATGATTTTTGCTGGAAACAGTCTTTCAGAAAGAGCAGACATTTCTTCTTTCTTTGATAACTGGCTCTTACATAGCTGCATAGGATGCACAGCTGATGTTTATGGGGATCACCAACAAGCTGTCTGGTTGGAAGCTGGCTATAACGGGAGACAAATACTGCTGGAACCACAGCTCAAAGTCTTTAGGCTCAAAGGTCTCAAATTCCGGAGCAAGAGCTGTCAATGTCAGGTTCAAGATTGTGTCTCGCACAGCTGCATTTTTGATGAAGGTCATGTTCGTCTGGGGAAAACAAAGAAAAACAGAAATTTGGTTTTCAAAAAAATCTCGTAAAAGACATGGAAAACAAGTTGAGATAGGGGCGCATGTGTAATAAGCATTGTTTCTAGGGCAGGTAGAAGTGGTTCAAATGCAAGCGTGCAAACAAGAGTCCTTTGGAGACTAATCCCTGCCTTCGCAATGGTATTTGAGCTTGGGATGAGGCTGCTCTGTCAATTTTGTTTTTGCAGGTCTATAAAAAGTCTGAGAGAAACATTTACCTGTTTGTTGATCTGTGCAAAAGCCTGGAAAAACTGAGTGAGCTTCCCCACATCACCGGACTGCGTCAGGTTTGTGAGCAGGCCTTTTACGAGGGTCACGTTCTCCAAAGCTCCACTGCTTGGGTCCAGTAGGAGTTGTATCTTTTGTTGTGTTGTAAGCAAATCCAGGACTGTCACCTTTTAATCCAAGCAAAATTTGAGACAACAATTTTGTCACTAGATGCATTTTTTTTAATTTTTTGTTTGTTTAAATTTTCTTTGTCACTTACTGCAGAAAATTTTTCATTCATGTTTTTCAGTTCCTCAAGTGTTGCAAATAATGAGAAACTTGCCAAGTTTCTTTTCAGCCAATCTTCACTTCCATTTACACTGTTTTTGCAACCATGATCTGTTAATGTGAACAACACTCTAGTATTACTTTTTAAAAACAACCACATATTTTTTTACATCGTGCGAACAAAGCCTTTTTTTATGTTGCAAAAGGTAGTTGTCAATAAAATGTTTTTACCTTGAAGATTTTTTCTTGATAGGTATTCTTTAATGAAGCTGTTGTAGATCTGTTTTCTTTCCACTGTTTGAGTTAGGTTCAGTTCTTCATTCATAGACTTTACCCTAGGAAAAAAACAAGTACTTTAAATGAATAAATCCTAAACCTTACTTCCCCAAGTAGTTACCAACTTAGCTAACATCGGTTATAATGGCTACTGTGTATTTATAAGTAGAGAATGTAAAACCTGTTTTCTTTGGGTTTAACAAACAGAACATTTTTACACTCTAAGTATTTTCTTCGTAGTCTACATCAGTGTTGAGGGACAACTATACTGGATCCAACAAGATCTGCATTTTTATCACTGTGTAGTTAGAGCACCCTCTTCTGTTGCAAAATCTGTAGTTATTCACTGATAAGCTATTTTAGAACTGCATCCTTCATGGGCTAAAAAAATATACCTTTAGCACTAAATTGTGAGGGGGAAAAAAAGGTTACATTCTAAGAAATTACAATAAATGGTCAATCATACTCATCTGATTTACTTACAATTCTTGGAAAGAAGTGCAGCTTAAGTTCAGGTTGCCCAACTGAATGAGGAAGTTATTATCGACAAGCGGTAGTAGTGGAGCCATCCTGATTGAGAACCACTGTCTGATGAATGTAATGTCACTGTAGTTACCCATAATCAGGCTTCCCAGAACGTTGAATATCTCCAGAACATTTAAGCTAGGTTCGTTAGTGCTCTGTTATAAAACAAAGTTTGTGCAAGGTTAAACAATGCAGTACAGGGTTATCAATAAATGCTTTGAAATAAACATGCAAAGTGTCTTTAAAACATCGATACGTTTTACTGGATTGGTCGTCACATAACATGATGTGACTCATGTGCGCCATTACTATGCATTCAGCCTTGGTCGTCTTATCGAGTTAAGTAATGGTGAAATCCAAACAGATGCAATGTTTTACAAACAACTGCAAAAATTATGCCAACAAAATAATCCAATCAAGAGGAATCCCCTTTCACAGGTTAGTAATCACATTTTATTTGAGAGAAATCAGGCTGGGAAGTGCGAAGTGGGTGGAAGCATGCTAGTTATGTTCATCGATGTATGTTTTTATTAATGTTTAATATTCTAGTTTAATGTTTATTACCTCGAAATTTGAAAATTTGCTGTTTTCTAGAGATGCTGGGGTTGTAAGGAATAAAATGTATTACTTTTACATAAGGCTTTTTAGCTGAAGATGTAGTAGACAAGTTTAAGTCTAATAACTAAGTAATATCATTTTGCTGGTAATTTACACACCTGTATAAAAATTCCTAAAACAGCAGTTAGTGGACTAGTTAATGGCAAATTGTTAATTTATTGGTGTGATTAAGACTAAAGAGGGCAAAATTGACCAATGTTTATGTTGTTTATGCTAAAACACATTTAAATACATTTTATAACAATATCCTGCTCTCTTAAACATCCAACAGATCAGTGCGTGGATGCAGAACAACTTTCTCCAGCTAAACTCAAACAAGACCGAAGTTATTATTTTTGGCCCACAGAAACAAAGAGAAAGTCTCAACAGCTACCTTCATTCTCTGTCTCTTAAACCCTCAAATCAAGTCAGAAATCTAGGGGTAATCATGGACTCTGACCTAAACTTTAACAGCCATTTCAAGTCAGTAACATCAGCGGCATTTTACCATCTGAAAAACATTGCCAAAATCAAAAACATAATGTCAAAGCCAGACCTGGAGATACTTATTCATGCCTTTGTCTCCAGTAGGTTAGACTACTGTAACGGCCTGCTCACCGGCCTCTCCAAACGAGCTGTAAAACAGCTTCAGTACATCCAGAATGCTGCTGCTCGAGTCCTGACCAGAATCAGGAAGTATGATCACATTAGTCCTGTGCTCAGGTCTCTGCACTGGCTCCCTGTACCTCAAAGAATAGACTTCAAAGCAGCTCTGCTTGTGTACAAGTCTCTCCATGGCCGCGCACCAAAGTACATCTCTGACATGTTAGTGCCATATGAACCATCTCGTACTCTGAGGACCTCAGGGTCCGGCCTCCTGTTGATACCCAGAGTCAGAACTAAACAAGGGGAATCAACGTTTCAATTTTCTGCAGCTAAAATCTGGAACAGCCTCCCTGAAGTTGTAAGACAGGCCTCTTCTGTGTTCATGTTCAAATCTAGACTTAAAACATTTCTGTTTAGCCGTGTATATGACTGAAAGGTCCTAACTGCACTTTTCTTTCCGTTCCTTCCTTTATTTTTAAATCAATTTTCAAATTTTTTCTTTTCTTTTAAAGTAAATTTTACGTTGATTATTTCTATGATGTATTGTGATTTTAATGCATTTTTCTGTTTTGTGAAGCACCTTGAATTACTTTGTGTACGAATTGTGCTATACAAATAAACTTGCCTTGCCTTGCCTTAAATGTTCTACACATTGATCATAGCCCTATCATACTATAAAACTACATAGGAAGCAATATTTTCATAACTTATTAACTGGATTGTCCCTTCAGTCATTGAAACGAAAATTAAAAAATAAAAGTTTATTTCAGTCAGACAACTCTTGCAGTAAGAAATATTTATTTGACATACTTAATTTCCACATTCTTTAAGGTGGCATTCACATCTTTTTCGTTTGGCATAAGGCTCAGTTCAATTCCATAAGAAATTTCCATAAAACTTTCGGGTAACAAAACCCCCCTTTACGGAGCCCACAGGTGGAAGCCAGGGAGTAGGGAGGGGCGAAGAATGAGCGCTGAAGGTAAGAAAGAGAATGAACAACTGCACACCTGGGCTTAAATAGGACGCTGAGCAGGTGAGTTAATTGACTGAACCGCCCTAGGGTGTTACCTGTAAAACACTGCAGCGAGTATCTGCCTGAAAATACGACGAGTCGTCATTTCATGCTTATTTTTTTGGCATTTGTTGGCATGAGTTGTTCCATAGACTGTCTTGTAAATTGCAGTGTTTATCTCATTTTCATAGGTTCTATTGTAAAGAATCCTTCCAAAGAAGTATCTTGTGAGACATGTGAAAATATCTTCTGAAGTTCTCCATCTCAAAGATTTGCAAAAGCTTCCACTCTAGTTAGTAAACCTCAGAGATCCTGACAGACTCCAGGGACCATCAGATCGAGTAACGGCTATCATTTTGTAAGCAGAACATCACGTATGACCTATGTCATCTACACACATCACTGCTGCAAAAGCACAAACAGCATCAACAGAACACCAAGCCAATAATTTTCAAAGGACTATGAAATCGTCTATTTGAATGAATTGAGATGTATGTGTTTAATGCACAAATAATAAAGGTTGTATTTTCCTATTATTTAATTTTATTATTATTTTTACAAGGTGGTGATTACCTTGTTATATTTGCAAGGGTTTTTTCTTTGTTCATCACTTTAAGATGTTTTTAACAGGAAAAGAGCTTTGTTACTTAACTTTGTCAAGTTTATCAGTCATTCATGCAATTGCACTTTAACATCCCCTCATTTCTGGGTTTGGGTGACAAGCATTTACAAACTCAGTTACATATTTTCGGGCATGATTGCAAAATTAAAAATCAGGATATTTAAAAGCTGCTAATTTGACAGCAATGTGTTATCTGTAACACTAGAAGATGCAGTTTGTGCATTATTCATAGATTAATTTTTAAAAATGGTAAATATTTAAATATACCATGAGATCAATAATTTTTTAAGCTTTAATTCGAGCTGTTTTGTGAAAAGAAATGAGGTAGCTAGCCCAATTTTTTGTGGTTGATACCTGCCTGTCCTAAACAGGAGCAACAGGGTTTTGTTGACGTGACTCAATGCTTCGAAATGGTGCCAGCAAATTCACGTCACTGTGCATAGCAGCAAATAGGTATAAAATAATCCAGTAACTTATACCGATGCTTTTAAATAATCTTTTAATAAATAGTTTGTTTTAAAAATCATTTGAGGACATCTAGCTGAAAATGTTTTCATAGGCAATAGCTACATCACTGAAAAAAATAATTGAAAAGTACTGTTTTAGACCTTTGAAAAGCAAATAAATAAATAAACCTTTAACAAAATGGAAGTTAAATCCATTGTAATATTATAAGAAGTCAAATGTGTGTTCTTAATACTTTAATAGAATTTTCCTTACCAGATCTAAGACAACTTTTACAGTTGATTGTAAAATGTGTCGTAAGTTAATCTCCAGGTCCTTCGTTATACTTCCATTTTCACTGCCTTTACATGACAGCTCCTCTATCATTATGTCCACAGCTGCAGATATCTAGAAAAGAAATGAACGGTAAATTTGGAAGGGTGTTTTGTTTTTGACACAAGAGGATGACATTTAGCTTCCCTGTTGTTAGGAATGCACAGACATTGTAAATTAAATTTGGGTCTAAGAACATCTGCCTGAAAACTACTTTAATTTGAAATGCTTACACTGCGACTGGCATCCTGCAGTTTTCCTGTTGGGCAGGTTTCCTGCAAGCCTTTGCCTGGAGCTGGAGTAGTGCTTTAGGAATAAAATAAAAATATTTCACAATGGGTAAGACAAAAATCTATACATGTTCTATCAGATAGAGCTGAAATTTACATTCATTTTTCTTTTAAGAATTTTAAGTAATTTGCTTGGAGTCACTTGTTATGAATCTGCATGCTGACCTGTTTTGTGTTGTCTGTAAACCTGGTCCTAAAGGTGCAAAGTTAAACAAAACAGGAAGGAAAGTATTAGATCTTGAGGTGTTCCTTAAAAAAAATGATACATTTTTGTTGAAAAGGTTCATGTTACCTTGTCTTGTGTTGTACTGCAAAAGAAAAAAAGGTCACAAAATTTAGGGTTGACTTTAATAAAAAAAAAAAAAACTACTTTTATGGGAAAAATTATTATTTAAACTTACAGT
The DNA here is from genome assembly GCA_037389245.1 of Oryzias sinensis. Lineage (NCBI taxonomy): Eukaryota > Metazoa > Chordata > Actinopteri > Beloniformes > Adrianichthyidae > Oryzias > Oryzias sinensis. The sequence continues at coordinate 11,524,719 of CM074503.1, read as the reverse complement.
TGTTGAAGTCACTATTGATGCACAAACTAAGAAAAAAATAGAAGCACCTTTAGTACAAGTACTTTTCATCTAAATAAAAAAAATTAATTATGCTTCTTATAGATAATAAACACTTACTGAGTAGAAGCAGTGGAAGAAGCAGAACATTAGCTAATGTCCTTGTATCACCCATTGCATCAAAATTATTTGTTTGTCACTTCAGAGGCTCTTAGATTGTCCAGTCTGCATTTTAAACTGAAAAGGAATGTAAAACACTGGAAAAAAAATAAGCAGAAATGTTGCAAATATGGAGCAATTAACATAAACAAAGCTTTTTAATGTTTGTCTTTATGAAAAAACGTATAATTTGGGCAACTTTGCACTTGCCAAAATAATGCTTGCTTAAAATGTATGGAAAGTAATTTGTTTTGACAGCAATATTTTACATCTGAGCATATCAAAAAGCTTAAAGCCTTTATGTCTACTCTACTATTAGCTTTTCTTTTTCAATTCATACACAGCAGAAAAACGTATTAATTCCACCCTTATTTCTATACAGAAAACACAACATGTCAAATGGTCATATAAGTTGAGAGGTTCAGCAGGATAAGCTCACCTGTGCAACGCCTTTGCTTTGTAAGGGAACAATGACAACTAAACCAAGGTACGGAATTTATATGCAGGGTGGAGCGAACAAATTACTACCCACACCTCTTTCTGAGCTAAAACAAAAGCATGTGCAAAATGTTCAGCATGCTATGTGATATTCTATTTAAATTTGATTTGATTTATGATTTTTAATTAAAATGAAGTTGTACAATAAAAGTTTTTTTTTTAATTTAATTAAATAACAATATAAAACATGCATTTACACAAACACGTCACACGGTATACTATATTATCATTGAGGTAGCTTTGTAGGAAATAAGGAGGAGCTTTGCATAGTTCCAGTCTGCATTAGAGTATCCTAATGGTCAAGCTGCTTCTTTTTCAGATTGTCACAGAAACTGGTTTATGGTTAACTAAGTACAAAAACAGGTGGAATAGCCTTAAATCTTGCCAAATTTGTTTATTGTATTTTCACATTTACATAAGACAAGACATATCTGGCACTACTCCATTAAGATGAAAAGGTTTGGTTTTAGAAAATAACATCTATGTAGCCATATTTTACATGCAAGAGGCAAAACAATTTTCCAAGTAAACAAGAGAAACTGTTGTAGGCTAACAAATCTCCATTAAAAAAATGTCATTAGATATGAGGCGCATCAAGTTCATTTGAATGATAATTAGACAAATATATAGTTGTATTTTGAGACAGCAGTGTAAGCAGCTAAACTTTCAGTTTGTTTGTGTACCATATATTTTAAAATTGTTGTACATGCAGCACAAAGCTCTTAGGATTGTGAAGCAGCTAAAAAAAAGTTCTGTCTTTGACATTGTGACTACCTTGTGTGTCATAATAGGTTAATGTTTTTTTCCTTAAAAAACTGGTATTCATGCATTTTATTCTCAGCTTTCTCACTGCTTAAGGAGCTGTTTTAGTCCAACAGCTTTGAAAAGTACTTTTAAATTAAGATTTTTCTCATATCACTTATTTTTATTTGTGTCCTCATTTTTCTTTGGACACTAATCATGTATTTTTCAAATAAAAATGTAGTTTTCAATTAATAATTTTAAATGTTGGTCATAGTAAAAGATTGCTTTAAACCAAAATTTTGTTTATTTCTTGACTTGAATCTAAATGAGAATACATTACTGAGTCTGAGTTAACAAAGATATTCTGGCTGATAAAGAGACTCAATTGATGTATGGTAAAGTAAATCATTTGATGGATCCCTAAAAAGTAAAGTGTTGTGTGTTTAATTCCAGCAGGTTGATGTTTTTTGGGAAATCATTAACATTAGCATGTAATTCTGTAAAAATGGCTACTTATGCAACAGTGATGTAACAAATAATATTATTTACATGGTCGGCAGTTATTATTGAGAGGTATGTGCATTAGCAGATTGTTTCTGTAAAATCTGAGAAATCCTATCAACATCAACCCAGTCAAGTATGTTGATATAGCAGGGATCTGGTTAACTTAACTACCATTCAAACCCCTTAATAGAGATCTTAGGTTTCATTCTGATTGGAGAACAATATAATGCCTCAGACCTGACATTGCTTTGACAAGGAGATTAATGACAGGGCATGGCATCTCATCTCAACACCTCTTTTGTCGTCGTAACATATCTATGAACACACCCAGCAATATTCAAAGAAACACCCAATTGCATGAGGGGATTTTGTTCTGGTTCAATGAATGGTGTAAGACCCTTACAGTTCAGACCCATAGAACTTTACATATTAAATGGTTTTTAAAAAAGTTCATAAATGACAAATGAGAGGCCAAATAAAGCTTAAGTGTTGCTATGGGAACCAACAATCTTTGTTTCATACAAGTACAAACTGGACTAAACAAACTTAGATTACCAGTTTTAGCATTGAACATCAGCTGTGTTTTTTTAGTAGCCTGGGATTGATAATTGAAACTTGTAAAATATGAAGCTTCTTCCAGCATTATTATTGTATGCCAGGGTTATAAACAGCTTTTGGCATCCAATATTAAGTAAGATTTAAAAAACAAAACAAAAAAAATAGATAGATATGCACAACAATCCTTTTTTTATAAATACCAATTTGTTTAAATGGTGTATGCGTGACATTATTCTATTTTTTATGCACAAAGTACCTTTTTTTTTAATTTGACACTTGTTTGTTTGGATTTTATATATAGACATTTGCAGTGTTTTTACAGGAATTAAATAGGTTCAACGTGTTAGCAACTGGTGAATAAAGATGACAAGTACATTCATCGTGAGTAAGCCAAAACTTTCCCATGAAAAGTTCCACGTAAGTTAAAATTAAGTGGCTGCCTATCCCTTACCATGCCCAATTTTTTGCAAATGAAATTATTCTTAAGTGACTCACACATAGCACATTGTGCTGCTCAAGCAGTAAACAAGAACAAAGATCGGCCTCTGAGCCGCGATCCAATTTTACTGGCAACACTGGTACAACCACTAGTTAGGTGTCACAGATTAGCCACGCCTGGATCCCACAAATTCTTTTTAGCATTGGATATCACTCATAATCATGCATACTCCCTAAAACAGGGACATCAAATTCGATTGCTCAGGGGCCAAAATACAAAAAACCCTGAAGATTGCAGGCCAAACAGGATAAACGTTTATTGAACAAAATAAAACTAAACCTTTTTAAACATAAATATGAATAGAAATAGACAGAAAATATTATTCTGGAATAAATGTATTTAAACCTTAAATAACTTGTATTTTCTCTCCATAAAAATATATTCTGTCAAAATTATACAAGTAGAAATAACTTGACATAGTAGACTTGACAATTCTTTACTCTTATGTCATTTTAATAATCATTTATTTATAAAGCACCTTCCACCACCAGCCAAGGAGGCCCAAAGTGCTGCACACAGGGAGAACAAAATATTGTACAAATATAAAACGTAAAAGAGCAAAAAACATAAAACCAACTAAAAACATAGTCGAGACATGAATAGAAAAGAATAAAAGGAAGCACAAAACCAGTTTAAAAAGGATATACAAACCAGCATAATAACAGGGCTAGGCTGATGCTAAAGCAATGAAATGGAGGAACAATTCTTTTTAAAAACTCTCTAAGACCATGACGTCTCTTATTGCCGGTGGCAACAGATTCCATAGTTTAGGAGCCAACCCAGCCATCGCACAGTTCCCCCAAAACTTACCTTTGGTTCTGGGAGCCATGAACACAAACCGGTCGGCGGAGCATTAGGACTTTACGGGGAAGTATTTTAAAAGCAGACTGGAGAGGTAAGAAGGTGGCGTACCTGCCAGGGACTTAAACGTAAAGACCAGAATTTGAATAAAAACCAACTATTGCACTGGCAGCCAGTTCAAAGAGACCAAGATCGGTGTTATGTAGTCAAACTTCTTTACCCAAAAAATAAATCTGGCTGCTGCAGCAAGGTTAAAAATTACAAAAATGTAATGTAATTGCCTGTATTTGGTTGGAAAAGTTCCAAGCAGTTAAATTATATATATTTTTAAATCAGTTAATAACATTTCTATTTGAAAATAGTTAAAATAAAAATGCTTTTTTTTAGACTTCAATGGATTTTTGACTGTAAAATTAACATGAAAGCAAAAATCTTTTTATGACAAAATTGAAGACATTCAGTTTTTATCTTAAAAATGGTAGCTGATTAGCATGGACTTTTCATAGTTTATGCTCTCAGTATGTGAAACATGGACAAAATGTGACAAAAACTTCTATAGTCTGTCTAGTGGAGCTGAATATAGTTTCCCGTTTTGTGCATGTTGTGGGTCTGGCTAAGCTGTGTTCATCAAACTGCTGCACAAAATGAAATGTCTCATAATTAGCATAATAATGTAGGGGAGTTGCTGTCCTGGGCCAGACTGCTAAACTGGATGCTGGCTCACCTCCTTTAATTTAAGATGACCACAGCTTAAATCATCCAAAAAAAAAAACATTTTTATACTTAGTATACCTTACAAATACAGGACAGGCACCAATAAACCATGTAAGTAAGAATGGTTGCCTCAGGAGAAAACATGTTAACAAGTAAAAAAAGATTTTTAAGTGCATTTTAAGTATTTTAAGTGTTCATAGAAAGCTTGTTTAGATTTTAACCTTGGAGATGATTCTGGAACTAGGCAGCTGCGCACATAGAGTTTGATAGTTTGCTCCATCAGGGAGAATCACAAAGCTAAGGTTGTGATCTATTGCTGCGTGTTGCAGGGACTAAAATCGGAGCACTGTGGACGTGGATGAATAGGGTGACTCAAGCTTTGTGAAGAACTTTGAAAGGTGTATTCCTTGAGTCTACACAAACAAGGTTTAATTTTAGATAAACACGAATACACATATGCACTGAAATATTAGTCATTTTTGACTTTTAAAACATGAAAACTGGGTTTTCTGTTTTTATTAGTTTAAATCTTAGCTATGGCCCAGTAAATTATGTTTGCTTGAAAGGACAACTAATTGTTCAATAGTATGAAATTAAAAAAGAATTTGTGTTTGAGAGGCAGACCCAGAAGCTTAACATTTAAAAAAAAGATCAAGTACAAATTTCAAGTTTTCATTCAGCATAAATGCTATTGCACACACAACATTAGGCTAGGTGTGTTATGTATGTCTGAAGGTACATTTGTCAAAGAAAGACAATAAAGACAAACAATAAGCATTAGCGTGAAGTGGTCATTTAACAACACACATACAAAATGTTTCATAGGTAAATAAACTGTTTACACAACTTTAAATTAACTGCACTTTTACCAAGTAAACAACTCTGAAGAATTTTAAAAAGGTTTCAGGCTCTTGGGGGATCTGTTGGAGTGTATTCAGCTTTTATAGGTTTGAAAAAGAAAAAAATGTAAACAGATTATGCCTCTTCAGATTTAGAGGAATGTTAAATGGTGTATGCTTAGCATTTCACTACCTTCTAAGAAGGCCCAAAGCGCTTTACACTCATGATCCCTATCACACATTCACACATACATTCACACACTGATGGCTGTTCCACTGCCGGACACTGGCACCAACCTATACCCACAAGGAGTTACGTGGGGTTTACTTCATCACATAGGTGCGCAGAGCAGAAACTGAACCTGCAATCTTCCTATCAGAGGTCGATTGCTCTACCACCACAGCTGCCAAAAACATTATAAACAAAGGCCTCATGTTGGGATTACTTAAGCAGGAAACTGGTTGAAAAGTATGAGGCCGTGAGAGGAAGGTCAAACAGTTATTGCAGTATGAAAGGAATGGCCCTAAAGCAGAGAGTGGCCAAGGAGGAATGATAAGTAGGACTAGTGTTGGAATGTTGCATTGCTTGGGGGGACAGTGTCATAAGTAATGTGTGACAGAAGAGAGAGTAAGAGTCGAAGAAGGAATTAACAAAATAGTGTAGAGACCACCTATGCTTGAAGGTCTAAAAGTATACAAGCCAGTTTTGCCACTGCTCATCAGGTAGAAACCAGGGTTTGTAACTGTGTCTAGCCTACTTCCAAACTTAGGAGACATATGGCTACAAATTAGTTTTTTTGCAGGTAAAGGCTGGCTTGCCTTTCTTCCTTCATTAGTTTTCACAGACATACTGGCAGGACTGCTGTTGGTAATTTCTTGGTTGTCTGACCATGGTCTTTTTTGTACAAGATCCATTTGTGTAACAAATTTAAGACTATGCACACGGGGTGGGGGGTGGTGTAATGATGTATCTCAAAATGGAAAAACTGCAAAGCTCTAGAAGCTCAACGATTTGTTATTTTGTTTTTCATATTACTATTTCACATTTGTGTATACTGTATATGTAATGTATATATTATATATATATATATATATATATATATATATATATATATATATATTTTTTTTTTTTTTTTTTTTTTGGTTAAACTTACTAAAATGAAATGGTCATTTTGACTGTATCGCTCATATGTATTGTTTATTGTAATTCTGAATGACATAAAGTAAATGTATGACTGCCTTTGGGTAGTTCAACAAGCCCATCTTTAAAAGTTGGCCATCCTGCAGGGTATTGTAGAGTTTAAAAAAACTAAACAAGTCAGTAAAATCTAGTCTTTCCCCCTCCTTGTTCTTTCAGTTAAACAGCCAACACCCATTCTTCAAACAAGCTTAACAGCATTTTACTTCTTGCTGTCATCCAGTATATTTTAAGTGGAGACACTGCATTGAATAGATTGATCTTGAATGGTACAAGTTAAGTAATCGGCCTGGTAGTTAGGAAAGAAGTCACATAACATGGAAGTTTCATATTTTTTTGTTCTTTAAATGGTGCCAAACACATGTCTAGAGGTCAGAGAAGTTCAATTTTTTTCTCACGCTCGGGAGGTGTAGCCCCTCTAAAGTTAATTTTGTCATGAAGACCCATCTTCCATACGCTCACAGAGTTAATAACAGCTACATGGGTAGTTTTTACCCATTCAAGAAAGTAGAATTATTTTTTTATTTGGTAACTTTTAGTTGGAAATTTAAACACAGGTTTGAGCAGTGAAGAAAAGTTCTGAGTCTGTGCAGTTATCCATTTTAAATGTGTTTCATTTATACAGGGTGAACTTTGTGTTGCTTTTCAACCAAAAAACACAAAATTAACGATTCACTATCAAATAAAGTGACTTTGAAATTTTTTTCTTCTGTGTTTGTGCTGTGCAATAACTAGTTTTATCTATTTTTCCCCTTTATTTGTCATCAAGATTCACGATATTAAAGTCAGAAAATGTTTACCTTGATTTGCCAAACCTCCTTAAGTTCCTTTTTTATTTCTCATTCTCTTCTTTCTTGAAACTCTTTGCTTTTGTATACATACAGAATTGGACTTCTGGAATAGTCATCCATCTCTCATTTGTACCAAGTCACTAGTGAGAATTGGCACAGCAATTAGTGAGACAATGACAAATATTGTAATCATGCTTCATTGAGCAGAAAAATGCGTATTACATGCAGGGAAGCCTGAGGAAAGGTTTGAGAAACCAGAGCAGATAATATTTTTAAATGACTTTTATAGCTTTGCTATGTTTACCTTATCTTTTAGCCCTGACAATGACTAATATTACTGCTATTATCATAATAAGTTCTAGGTAAAAGATGACTCATAAGGCTAGATTAAATAATTGTTTTTCTTATGTGTGTTTATTTTCCTCCATGTTCCATCTATTGTTCTGTGAAATAGGGTGGTGGCACGCTAAAAAGAAACATTCTGAGATAACCAATCATTGGAGCGTTAAGACTATTGTTTTGATATTTCTTGAGCTTATTCTTGACCTTTTTGATGTTGCCATCAGTCAGGTTGTTTTAAATATCTCTATGACCTTAATGTGCTGTATACAAGTACTTGAAAGTATCTTCCTTGTTTGCAAAAGAAAGTTAAAGGCCCAAGGCCGCAACTGAGTTATGTTTGCAGAGGATATCATTCACATGTAAAGTCAAGCCTTTATGACGTACTTCAGCTGCTGCATTCTTAACATTTTTTAAAAGGTGCAGTACAAACAAAATATAACAATGTTACTCTATTATCATATAACCATGACATTGTGTTGGTTCAGTTATATATTATGAGAATAAACTTGTGACCATATTTCTATGATGCTGAACACTTTTCCCTCTAAAATACATGAAAACTTAATTTTTTCTCTTTAAGAAAAAAACATTTTGTATTACTTTTATAGACATACTGTAGATTCAAAGAAAAATCCTTAAAATTACAGTAAAAGTAAATCAACAACTAGTAATGTGATACAAATGTTTTTTTTAATTCTCTTTTATTTTTAAGTTAAACTTGCTTATTTTGCACATTTACCAATCTACTTTAGATAAATCTTTGGCTAAGTTGCACAGACAAATTGCACAAACCCGTAAGCTGCGTTCGGTCCGACAGCAGCACGATTTGAGTGTTGCGGCGTTTACAGAGTTTAAAAATTGTCCTGAACTTCCATCTGTCCATTTTCTTAACGCACTGTATGTCATGGTGCCTCAGAGGATCTACTCCAGGGGTGTCAAACTCATTTTCACCGTGGGCCATATCAGCATAGTGGTTGTCCTCAAAGGGCCAGATATAACTTTTACATGCAACTAAATGTAATGAAAAATAAAAACTACTCCTTAATGTAAAATAATTGATTATTTATTTATTATAACTTTTACAAGTGACAATTGCAGTTGCATAAAAAACACATGTTTGCTTGTTACTCTATCATAAGTCCTTCTAAATTTGATTCTGACAGGTTAGGTTATTTTGGCAGTGTTTAAGTCCTAATGTATAGTTGCCCTATCCGATATTTCAAGTCTGATTCCCCCTAGATATGAATAAAAAGACACCAATTTTTATTATATATTCTAAGAAATGAAAAACCATTATGACTTCGAGGGCCACATAAAATGTCATGGAGGGTGACATTTGGCCCGCGGGCCTTGAGTTTGACACATGTGGTCTAATCCTTTCCCAGCTACTGCTGGGTGAAGATCGGGTACACCCTGTACAGGGCGCCGGTCTGTAGCAGGGCCCATGGGGCTAGAGCAGTGGTTCTTAACCTGGGTTCGATCGAACCCTAGGGGTTCAGTGAGTTGGTCTCAGGGGTTCGGTGGAGCCTCTGCCGCAGAGATTAAGACACACGACTCATCATGTCTGTACGCAATGGTATGCCCCACTTGGCCATCACTGGCTACAAATGATCACGTGACATTGCTTGGCCAATCAGTGCTGCGAGGAATTAAGCGCACTCAGGAGTGAGCCAGCTTGTGAATTTTGTCAAGTACATCATGTAATTACTTTATTCATATTTTAATCACTTTAAAAAGTTATAAATAAATAATGAGTTATTTAACATTAAGGAGTGGGTTCATTTACTTTTCATTAAATTTAGTTACATGTATAAATTATATCTGGCCCTTTGAGGACAACCACTAAGCGGATGTGGCTGGCCCTAAGTGAAAATGAGACTGGTTCTTTTATTGACCCACTCAGCGTAGTGGGCTTATCGGAAGCCATAAGCGTCCGATCGCAGCATTAACGTGCCTGCGCCTTAACACCCGGTGCGCCTTTTGTATGTGTCAAAGACTAAAAAATCCCCCATCACTGAGACCTCGCCTTACAACCCGGTACGCCCATGGTCGTGAAAATAAGGGTAATTTTATAAAATACTCAAACATTTTGTTTAGGCTGTAAATTTGAATATTTATGTTTATATACATGAAATAAATATGTTGCAGAATGCAAAAAATTAAACAGACAAAATCTTTAATAGGACTTCTAGCATGTAAGCTGCTGAATTTCAATGTACCTAATTTTAAATACAACCACATTGGATTTGCATGAGCTTTTATTAATTTTTTGGGAAAATACAGTTTAGAAGAAAATTACATAAAAATCGAGGAATTAATTTTTTTCTCATTTGTTAGAATCTTTGTAGATTGTCATTTTTGTATGATTTTAAAGATTTTTCAGTATCTCATAATAAGTAGTGTAAAAATAAAAATAAGGTATAGTTTCAGAAAAAAAGATTAAATTAATTAACAAAGTTAAATGTTATCAAAGTACATGACAAATTCACTTTAAAGAAATTTTAAGATGCAAGCAAAAGAAAAAACATTAAGAAGAAAAACCAGCATTGTTAGCTCTCAGTGATCATGGGTTGGCTTCAGCTGGTTGCAGGAGTATTTGTTGTAAAGCCATCAGCAGAGCAGCCAGGAACAGGGATGGTGATGATTTCATGTGCTTGACTCCATTAAATACACATGGATCTGGAAAAAAGAAAGTTTTAACTTTAAATTAATTTCACCTGACCTCTGACCTTACAAGTGACTTATTTTTATTTTTTATCAGTGGTTGTTTATACACCGTCTTATTATCCTTAGCATGGACTCACTGGAGGGAAAAAAATGCTTCTGTCACAATTTTGAATTTTTTTAGGAAGAAAATCTTCAGAGTTTTGCTGTCAACAGGCTGGTCTATTCATTGCATTATATGTCATGTTATATTTATGAATAAATGCAGAAGTAGTGATGTATACAAATGCTGCCAATAAAAACTCAATGTTTATTGTTTTCAAAATGAATTGTCGTTCATCGCTTTTTATGCACATTATTTGTATGACTTAGTTCATTTTTATGTTGTTTCTTGTATTCATTGAACTACTGTTAAAAAAACAGTAATTCTCTGAACTCTGTAAAATCAGTTTTCTCAAAGGTAAATGGCAACTTTTATAATTAATTTAAAAGAGCATTTTGCCTTTCAAAAATATTTAGAAACAAGCGTAATAACTTAAGCTCAACTTCTCTTATCCCACAAGGAGATGGAGAGCAGAATACAATGAGAATGAATGTCAATTTCTTTAAGAAGCAAATTTCTACCTCCTCTTATGCTCTGAGAAATGTGTGACAAAAAGGTGAAATGTCATTTGAGTTCAAATGCTAGTATAACAAAGTAAGTCTTACCTTCAGTGCTAGTTCTAGTGCTGGTTCTGCTACCACTAGTGGTAGTACCTAATGGCCCATTGCTAGATGCAGTGGTGGTCTCCGTCCTGTTGCTGATAAGGCCCAGACCCAACCTGTTCAGGTCTGACTGTGGTTGTAAGTTGACCCAGGTCTGAATGATGGGGTCATTTTCAAACAACTTTAGATCACTTAGGCTGTTACCCATGAGGCCTTGCACATTGTCCACAGTCAAAGCCTGTGTTTCAAAAGAGGAACAATGAAAAGAACTGTTAAGAAATTCTTAAATTTCAAACTGAATAAATCAATACATATAAAAACACCTTCTAAGATTGTTGACTCCTGTAACAGATTGTGACGTATAATTATTTTTATGATAAGATGGGGTAATTAAGAAACAGTTTTGTCATATAGTTACTTTAAAAAAACAACAACACTTAAAGAGGACAATTCCTTAGCTGCAGAGACACAAAGAAACTCAGAAAAACAGAATAAAAAAGGACTGCTTTGCTTTTATTTTTGTTTTTTATAATCCTTACTTTGATTACATCAAGCTGGAGACTCCTAAAAATGTCAATATCCATGCTGATGTTTTGTGTTGAGAGTATTTTGACATCAGCCAGAGGCGCTCCACCTTTCAAAGGTAAAAGCAAAAAGTAAATGACAGTACATCTCATTGATGGCAAATAAACCTCTAAATCAAAATGTGATTCTGACCCAAGTAGCCCTTGATTAAGTCGTAGAAGTTGCCTGCTGAGCTTTTACGGTATGTTCTGAAGGAAGTGTTAGTGATCTCATAAAGAACTCTCTTTTGCTCACGTGAACAATACGTCACATTGAGTGTCTTTGCATTTCTGAAAGGGAAGACAAAAGTTAAGCCCAGTGTTACATATACACACAATGAATGTCTGCATTTAGTCAACTTGCTGACACCAACCTGATACTTTCTGGATTGATGGTCTTTAGTGTGTCTATATCTAGCGAGCACAAGTAGGAGTTAATCATGTTCAATTCAGTGGTTCCCAGAGTGTTCTCAGATGTGTAAAGATACATAGTGATGATTGTTTTGCTCTAAGTAAAAAAAAAAAAAAAAGTACATTAATATTTTTGTAATCTTTTGTTTTTAAAAGTTAAATTAATCTTGTGTCACCTGTTCTGTGGTCCAAGTTCCATCTTCTGGTTTCATAAGTGCTCCCAAAGTGTCAATAGTGCTGATGTTCCACTTAGAGATATCGTCAAGTGATGCAGCACGGGACACAGGACCAAGCATCTGGACATCCTGATCTGGAATTCCTGAGGGGAATGCCTGAAAAACAAAGCATGTTCATTAAACTCATGATGTGATTTGTTACAATAAAGGCAAATCCACATAGGCACAGACAGAACAAACCACTTGGGCCGCAATTACACTGCATGGTTCAAGTGAACCAATTCCGATTTGTTCCTCTCATGTGGCACAGATCGGATATGACCGGTGAACGTGTAAGGAGGACAAAAGCGCATGGTTTCGATTTTCCCAGATCGGATACAGGCCTCACTCATATGTAAAAATAAATCGGAAACGAATCAGATACGTGCATTTGCGTGTGCCATGTAAGCAGACAAATTGGATATTCCCCAGTAAATGCGAGTCGTACGTCAGTGACATTAACTCAGGAGACCACCAACTGAGATCACATGACTCAGGTGTTTTTGTGTGCTGATTTTGCTGTCAGCGTGTTTACCTTTCAGCCTCATGCTTCAGACCGAAGTCGGAAACCGCTGTTATTGCCGGTCCGGTCGGGACGCAAACGGTAACTAATGAAGCGGGACACCGTTGCTCTGGAACAGGCTAGAAGCCGTTTATTTCTTTGCAGAGTGTGGGCGTGTATGATGGCGACCGCGCGTGCTGTGTGTGTGTGAGTGTGTGTGGAGAGGAGAGGGGCGGGGTGTGAGCGCGGAGCGGGAGAGTGTTGGAGAACCGTAATAAAAAGATGTCTCCCCCAAAAGATTGCTTTGGAGTCTTTCTTAACCCACTCTGTGCAGAAACCGCCTTTGGTCCTGGAGAAAATCTCCCGTGCGTTTCTGATTACGGTCAGAAAAGAGAAGTCATCGCGCAGGAAAGGTTGGCTCAAACTGTTCGGACAGCACAACGTCTGCAAACACTGCCTCATTCAAAACTCAGAGAGAGCACATAAGACAGCCGAGCAACCCTCCTTTTTACTCCTCCGTGCATCCCCTCAGGAGTGCCCAAGGCAACGCCTCCTTCGTCGCTGCGTTGCCTCCTTGACAACCGCAGTCACAAAAGTCCGAAGGAGGTCCAGGGAAGGCAGAAATACTGCTACGTAGTCCTCAGAACGTATACGTTTGATAGTTTCAGCATTGTATAGTGTAAATGCAAAAATCAGATACGGGTCACTTTTAAAAGATGATGCAAGCTGGTCATCAAAAAAAAATGGAATATAGTCAGAAAATCGGATATGGGCATCAAGACCTGCAGTGTAAAGGCGGCCTTGGTTGATGTCCATATGGACGATTATTTCAGGTCATCAAAAACAGTCTCTTTCTCTAAATTACCTGGTTGAGCTTCTTCAGAATGACTGCTTGGAAGTTGTCATCATCAACTTTTTGGCAGATAGATTCGAGGTTATCCTTTAAAATGGAAACATCCAAGCAGAAATCAAACTGCTCCAAGTCGTAGCCAAATGGGAAGGACTCGTCACTTATCGTCACCTGAGTGATATTGCCCACCGTGCAGCCTTAAAAAAATAAAGTGACCTTTTAAGAGTACTTTCTATCAATTCTGTATAAATATGCAAACAATGTCTCTAATGCAAAGCTTTTGAAGAGTAATACTGCTTTTCTTGTTGTTTCATCTTAGCATATTAAAATTACTGAAGACTTTAACATATGGGTATTAAGTCACAATTGTCATCATAGTCATTGGACATATCAGAAATGAGTCATAATTTTCCAGCATATTTTTTAACTACTACTATTTTTATTTATTTTATTTTTATTTTAAATGATGATTTCAAACTACACATACTTGCGGTTCGTTTCACCAGAAGAGAGCTTATCTGTTTAAACAGGCTCTTCAGTTTAGTCCTCTCCGTATTTTCTTTTCTCAGACTTTGCATAAAGCTCTTTAGGAATTGTTTCTTAGTATCCTGAAAAAGTAGAAAAACAGGTTCGGAAACCAATTTCTTTCAAAAAACAGGTGTTATGGTAATCCGTTTAAAATATTTTAAACAGTTTAACAGTTGTACATTTTGGCAACACAATTTCAAGGGATGAATCTGTTTACAGACTTACAGTTGTGAATTGGCTCCAAAAATTTCTTGTTAAATACAGTGGCAGGATCCCAAGGTCTTTTAGTGTTTGTATGTTCCAGGTTAACGTGTTTCTATGGAATAAAACCATATTTGTTTCAAGCAAGGAACAGAATATTAATTGTGTAAACGTGTAAAATAAATTGCTTTTCCTGTTATTAATTATTTTTAACCAACAGTCTTAACTTCATGTCAACTGCATTACTCAAAAGTGGATTTTAGTAACTTCCCCATTTTTTTATATAAGCTATAAACACTATAGTACAATCTTTTTGTTTTTATAATGAATAACTAAAATGTAATGTTCATACCCATATGGCGTGTTCCCTGAAAGCAGGAGAGTCTCCATGGCAGCCACTTGGCTGTTAGAGAAGTCCTTGCATGCTTTGAGTTTTTCCAGAATATAAGGATCAGAGTTCACTATATATGATCCATCCAGAGTGCACACCATGTTCCCAAGAACTTCCACGTTGTCTTTGCTCAGGCTTTTATTGTTTATACCCTAAACAGATCAGAAAAAAATGTCACACACATTCAGACAAAAACAAGGGAAATCATTTAACTCATTTTTAGAAATTGCATACACTAAGCAATATCATATGATTGATGCTTACCAAGCAGGTTGTGGCTTCACGGAACAGTTGGGGAGCTTTGTTCAGAACACTGGAGACGACAGAGAAGTCTGCAGTTCCCAATTCAGAAAAGTATGACCTGCAGTTGTTTTTCTGGATATCTTGACTTCTGTAATGGATCAGGAGGAAGGAAAAAAGAAAATATGAGATCAGCAAGCAAGCTTGTTTTGACTAAACAATTACATTAAATTGATCCATTTACTGCTTTTAAGCCAAACCAACAAACTTACTCAAAGTAGAGAAGCATGTCTGGGGGGTATTCTGTGAAATTCTGGGAAAGGCTTCCACGTAGTTGGTTGTACATACAAGTCAGCTGTAGGTGACAATGTCATAATAAAAATTGACATACAGCTGATACAACGGAAACAACATTATGTAATCTAGACATCTCAAAAGACAAAAAGTCTGATATAACATGAAATGATATCAAACATGTTACCTGGGATTCTTTCAGAACAACTTTAGGTCTGTTATCTCTTGGCCTGCAGGCACGGATCAACTGCAATATCATGGATTTTTTCATGTTTTGAATTCCACTGCAAGTGAAGCCTTGCAGCATATATGGAGATAGCCTGCGTTGAAACACACACACAAACCACAAGGACAGTTATCTTTTTGCCATCTAAATGAAAAGTCATAACAAAGAGGGGAAAGGGGGGACTCTTTAACTTACTGCTCAATGTCAAATGCTGTTTCAGCAAGAAGTCCGAAAAACAGGGACGACTGAAAAACAAGAGTATACCTTTTTCAATAATTTGTGACATCATTCCTAGGAACTACATAGACACATGAATACATTATACCACACCCATTAATATTTAGCTGGTGTTTACTGTTCTGAAAAGCTGAAACAAATAGCTGACCTGTTCAGGAGTCCATGTTTTTTGGTTAAGCATGTTCAAGTCTGCAGTCCCCTGAGGAAACACCAGCAATGCTGGTGGGATTACTGTTGCTAAGATATCAGGAACATTTACCACTATCTTGGCTGGACTTGTGTTCAGAGAAATGATCTGAGAAAAAAAAGAAGGTTACTGTTTTTCCAATATATATACTTATTCTATTCTCATTGATTAAAAAGGTTATGGCTGAACTTTACAAGAATACATAAATGTGTACCTGTTGGACGAATGTCTGCTGGGTAACTGTTGAAGCCAGCAACATGTTAGAGACAAAGGTGGTGCTGGTAGTTGCTTGCAAAAGCACAGTGGCTGAAATTTTCTGTATAGTGCTTGAAGAAACTCCAGCAACAAGCGTGCCAAGGGACAGCAGGGAGGCTGAACTGTTTAACTGTAAAATATTTTCACATTTAGTAAGACATCTGCCACAGGTTATTTTCTTTCTCATCAAAACTGACTGAAGTGATCAAAGCATCAAATATTTCACATAGTTGTCCAAAACAATTACGCGGTTTGTTGTATTTACCTTGAAATCTGAGGTGGTTAAGATTTGAATCATGGTGGTGACCTGGGTTTGGCTCCAGGTGGTCACACTGCCCAGGGTGGACAAAGAGGAAATCAGCACTGAAGATGACATCGAGGTGATCTGATTGATGGACAATCCTGAAGAGGCGTTGCCAAGATTCACCAGCGTTTGCTGAGTCACCGTTTGGATGTTTGATGCCAGAGCAACTGTAACCTATGTAAGAAAACAGATCATTTTTTGTCTATGTAGTAATATTTATTATATAGACAAATCTTAATCATGATAAACATGTAAATGTCCATTTTTAACCACACAATTCAGCAAGTATTTAATTTTTTTCATAATTTAAGTGTCTGGCATGGTTTAGCAAAATCAAAGTAAACCTATTGTTTGCTAACACAATTAATCGTTGAGTAGATTGAACAAAAAATAATTCTTCATGTAAAAATGTAGTTTGTTACCTGAGTGTCAACTGTCCCACTACAGACTTTCTGATATCTGTCCAAGATGGCCAAGGCCTCATTTTGACTCAATGAAGTGTATGCCGAAAGTGGGATGTTGGACGAGCAGAAGAAAAAGTCTGGAAGTCTTAAAAAAAAGTAACACACATTTTTTACGATATCTTAAAAACAAAGTGCTCAACAGAGAGCAACCGTGGCTTAAAAATGAAGAACTACAGTGTTGTTTCACTGAGTAGATTAATACTCACTTTAGTAGGTTGAAGGTTGGGTCTAACTCAAACAGCTTTGTGATGTAGTAGCTGGTAACAGTTTGTGAAACTGGTGTGCTGCTAAAAAGCTTCAAATTGGTGCTGTCCCCCAAAAACATTTTCATCTAACAAACAAAACAGTTGGCGTCATTAACAAGTCCTTTAATGCATTACCGTTTGTTTACATTTACGGTAAGTCCTCCTCCAACATTGCAGGTATTAATGATGAGTTGTGGAATTCTGTGCCTGACCAACTGACCTTCAAATGCATATGGTGACATTAGAGATACATTCTACATTTGCACAGCAAACTGGTGATTCAGAGCGATCACTTCAGTTAAGAAATTCTGACTAGTACATTTGTTATGACAATTCTATCAGGAAGTGTCTTAATCAAGTTAGCTTAAATTTTGAGTTCCAGACTGAACCAATGTGATTATATTTTACTGTGCTCTTCCAAATTTCTTTTTATCATTTATATAGAGAAGTCTTTCACTTATCAGAACTATTAAGTTGTACTCAAAACAAAACAAAAAACCAAGATGTATTAATCCAATTCAGTCTTTATTTAAAAGCTCCCCTAAATGTGTAGTGGATGCATGAAATACTGACATACCTGAGAGGTGGAAACGAATGATTTAAAGTCTTCCAGAGTTATGAGTGGGACAAAATTGCCAATGTAATTGGCAAACCAGGCAGTAGAATTTAAATTTGGGTCACTGGCATTGTAACATCTGGTCCCAGAGGCTGGTAAGAAATGAAAAAATGTCAACTTTATAAAGCAACACCTCCAATATTAATGATTTTTTCTATTTAATAAAAACCATCAAAAGGCTAATTATATAACCCATTAAGTCTTAACACATGTTAATGATCCACTAATTATTTACAAATTTGCTCACTGGCTTTGAGGTAACTTCTGATGGTCGCGTAAACATCCACTCGTCCAAAATCAGAGCTGCTATATATGAAAATGTTTCCCAAATAATACACCCTGTTGAAAGAAAAGTTGTGAGAATCCAACTTTGTGCTATTTATTAGGTTAGCTCTGCAGCATTGTGACAAAAACGTACAATTTTTGGAAGCCATAGCACGAGGCGTTCTTCACTTCGGTAAAACTAATGAGATTTTTAGTGAGGAATTTCAGATAGTTCTTTAGCCGTACTTCCAACCACAAGTCAACTTCAAGTTTTTGGTTGATTTCCAAGGCTGTATGCCAAAAACAGGGGAGAATCTTTGTCTTCACATCATCTGGAACATTCTCCTAAAAAAACAAAAAGTTCATTACACTCAGGCAAATGGATTTAAAATATTCCAGTCCAAAATATTAAAATAAAAAAATAAGTAGATAAAAAGTCCAACATACAGTTTCCAGGAAAGCAAGAGAGTTGTTGTAGTTGTTAAAGATGTCACATAAACTCAACTGGTCATCAATCACATTGGATTGACTGAGGAAGTGACCCAGTTCTGCTGGACTGATGGTATTTAGGAGCTGAAAATGGAATGGAAAAAAAAAAAACAATCTTTAATTGTAAGCACATATCTGAGAAAATACTTGCACATAAACTTTCAGTTTAATTTTTCACCTCTGACTTGCGTGTTGTTGGTAAAAGAGACACAAGTGTGGACACATTTGGAAATCCAAAGCTCAGAAAACTACTTTTCAAATAGGTGTAGAAACTTCCACTCTTGTAACATTTCAGGGGGACTGGAACTTTAACAGAAAAACATGTATTATTTTGCATGCAAACAAATTACTAGAAAGAATATTGTCATGTTACATATTCAAAAGCACAGAACTGAGATTTCCACATTATCTTATCTCCAAACCTTGAAGGAACAGGAGGATGTTTCTGTTAACCTCCTTTTCAGTGTTGGTCGTGAATGTCATCTTTAGTGTGTCCAGGAGTTTAATCCTAATTTAAGATAAATCAAATAAAAAAGTATTTAAAAAATACTAAATAATTCTAAGACATTACTTTTCTGGGGCCACATTGGAGTTCATTTACCAACATGGAGATTTTTACTAGAACAATACTCACAACTCTTGACTCCCGTTGCAGTTTCTACTTGTTCCAATTTGGAATAAGGGGGTCACCAGGTTTGAGGACAGGTTGACAAAGAGAGGGCATAATCTAACTGTGAGCCAGTGCAGGAACTCTTCATCATTAACAGCAGAGGAGGAAAGATTTCCTCTGGCAAAAACTGCTTGGATGAAGGCAGATTTCACATCAACAGAGTACCTGGCTGACTGTGCCTGAAAAGAAATGTACTCTGTATCAGTAAAATCATAAATGACCATGTATCATTCTAAAATGGTAATTGTTTTAAAAGTGTATTACTCTTATTGTTTTAAGACCATAAAGATAAGAGAAAGGCAGAAACCCCCCAACAGAAAAAGAGTGCTAACAATCTGGTAGTGCATCAATGTACCCTAGTTGTATTTACTCGACTAAAAACAGACAGTTCTTGGTTTAGGAAAAAAAAAGTAGGAGTCTGTTTACCTCAATAGCTGGTGAAACGATGTCAAAGAAAACGTCAAATTCAGCAGGGGTGATGGCTGTCATAATTTTTGCAACAACTTGCTTGCTTGTTAGCTGTGAGGGTGTTGCTGCAAGCTGCCCCAGCTGACTGACAGTGAGAAGATCCGCAACTTCAACCTAAGAATGAAAAAAAAAAACATATTGTAAGTAAACATCAACTTACTGAGTTGTAAATTCTTAGGTAAGCCATCATCCATATAAGGAGTGGAAATAGACTAAATCAAACGTGAGTAAAGGATTTAAAAGATTTACTCACTGCATTGAAATTGTTTTTCAGGGAAATAAAATCTTGATAGGAGGCCAGGAATCTGAACTGTCCAAAGTTATCCTCTAGCCATTGTCTGTCATCCATTCCAGATGTAACGCATGATAACCCTAAGAAGAAAACAATATGATTATTTTTGAGGGAAATCTGTTGAGGAAATAGGCTATAACAAAGCATTCTTAAAATATAACAGCATGTTGAAAAGTCTAAATGACCTAATTACAAGTTAAGAGAAAAACTCACCGGATAAAGTTTGTCCTCTGAGATATTCTAAAATAAACTTGAAAACACTTTGGTACTGAGCCTCAGTAAGATGATGGAATATGTTGTCAAACCCTTTAACACTAGGGGGAAAGGTGTTTATTTACCAAACTGTGTAAAATAATCAATAACATTACTTAAATGGTTTGAATCATTTTTGCTTACATTTCTCGATAGGAGTTACAACTGATGTTTCTTGAGATTATTTCAAAGGTCCTACTGTTAGCACCTGTCAGAAAAGGAGCTAAGTAAACCTGGAACCACAACTTGAAGCCCTCAGCGTTTAGACCAGACAGCTGTGGAACTAAAGATGTTAATGTTGTGTTCAGAATGAAGTCAAGCAATCTGGGGCTGAGTGTTTCCAGAGTCTGCAGCAAAACAAATGTATAGAAATTAGTGTCAGGTTATTCAGGTATGATAAAAATTAATAAAATAAAATACTTACTTTTGTGGAGCCATTAACAAATTTGTCAAAGAAAGACTCAAGGTCGTTTACAGAAGATGACTTGGTGAGTCTTGTGATTGCAAGTATGACGAGAGTTTCATTTGACAGATTCTTTTGTTCAAGAAGTAAAAGAGCTATCTGAGCAGGGGAAATGAAGTCCAATATGGCCACCTTGAAGAGTGATACAAAAAAGGTGCAAATGCAGTGTCAAAGGGAAAGAAGGTGATTTATTTGCTGTGTTTTTTTTTGTTCTGTTTTTCTTGTTTGGTGACAATATATGGTTACAGTAAGGCAAACAAATATTTGAACATCAAGCGATTTTGTAAGTTCTACGACTAGGAAGAATTTCAGAATTTAACCTTTTAGGTGCATGCCAACTGTGAGAGAAATCATTTTAAAAGAATCTGGAAATGACTGTATGATTTTTACGTTTATTTGTATGCCACTGCAAATGAGTATTTAAACACCTAAGAAAATCAATGTTACTATTTGATACAGTAGGCTTTGTTTGCAATTACACAGGTCAAATGTTTCCTATAGTTTTCCCACTAGGTTTGCACACACTGCAGGAGGGATTTAGGCCCACTCCTCCACAAAGACAAAGATCAGTAAGGTTTTTGGGCTGTCAATGAGAAATACAGAGTTTGAGCTATCTCCAAAGATTATCTACTTCTATTAAGGTTTGGAGACTGGCAAGGCCACTACAGATGATATGCTTCTTATGGAGCCGCTTCCTGGTTATCCTATCAGCTGGGACAGCCATGACCCATCTTCAATGCTCTAACTGAGAAAAAGAGGTTGTTCCCCAATATCTTGCAAGCAATACATGGTCATCCTGTGATTTATACAGTGCAACTGTTCTGTAGCATAATGCTAACACCCCCATGCTTTGCTGTAGGGATGGTGTTCCTGGGATGGTACACATCGTTTTTCCTTTAAACATTGCGAGTGGAATTAAGATCAAAAAGTTCTACTTTGGTCTCATTTAACCACATACTTCCCATGACTCATCTGGATCATCCATATGGTCATTGGCAAACTTAAGACAGGCCTGGATATGAGCTGGTTTAGGCATTAAACCTTCTGTGCCATGTATGGTTTCAGACCATGATAGCTTATTGCATTACCAACAGATACCTTGGAAAAGGGGATCCCAGCTTTTTTCAGGTCATTGATTAGATCCTCTGTGCTAAGTCCTCACCTTTCTTAGGATCATTGAGACCCTACAAGGTGAAATCTTGCACGGAGCTCCAGTCCAAGGGAAATTGACATTCATGTTCATTTTCTTAAATTTCCTAACAGTGGATCGTTTTCCACTAATCTGCTGCCTTTTTAAACTTTTAAGGTCTACAATTTAGTCTGGGGTGTCTTTGGAATGCTCTCTTGTCTTGGCCATGTTACTAGTTGAAGTATTACTGATTGGATGGGGTGGAAAGGTGTCTTTATGCAGCTAACAACATCAAAGAGCACACAAATGAAATATTTTAGAGAATCACGCACTGTCAATTCCAGATTTGTTTTTAGATTATGTCTCTCACAGTGTGCGTGAACCTGTAATGAAAAAGTTAGAACTCTCCAAGATTTCTGAGAGGGAAAACTTAAAAAAAAACATTACAAGATGATCATTTAAATATTTTCCACACGGTATATAAAACATATATCTTACCTCAGAAATGTTAAAGAATTTCAAATCCAAGTATGTTGTGAGGTGAGCAAATGGTCCGAAGTTTGTTTCAATCCATTGAGAATCACCTTGAATTCCTTGTCTACAAACTATAATTGTTTTTCAAACATTTGAATTAGCAAAATATTAAAAAGTATAAACATTTAAAATACCGTGTCTGAAGAAAAATGTAAAGGCATAGTGAGGGAAACTAATAAGAATTTAAAGTAAAAGTTACCTGATGTATTGATGACGGCGGCGGATGTTTTGAGGTAGTCCAGCAGTATCT
>CM074503.1:11430375-11501666 GCA_037389245.1 Oryzias sinensis | reverse complement strand
AGCCGAGTTTTTAATGAAGGTGATGTTCATCTGAAAACCAAGGAATTGTGATTAAAGAGGACATGTCATTGCTTTCCGATATCGTGTGAAATTACAAGCAAAGCTTGGAAAGCAACACTGCATGGCAAGGTTAGACATGTCACATAAACATCTCAATTTTCTTTTTTAAGTTTTGTACATCAAGTCCATTTTTTCCTTTAAGTATACCTTTTTCCATTTTTGGTCATTATAGTTAATTAACTTCTATTCGTTTACTGATCTTTATTGCTTGCTGCCTCTCAACATCTGGATGTTATGTTTTTAAACAGTAAGAATCTACAGACATATAGCTAAGGTATTATTTATTAAGCAATAGTGCAGAACTTTTAAAAAAGTTAATGGCCCAGAACAAAGGATGTGTAACCTTGACGTAACATATTTACCATATTTGTGATTTGTGTCAAAGCCAAAAAGAACTGAATTAGCCGTCCATCATCGCCAGAATCTGTCAAATTTGTTAAAATGTTCTTTACTACGGTCACATCTTTTGAAGTATCACTTCCCGTATCCAGTATTATCTCAGCTTCTTGTTTTGGTGAGAGGACACTCAGTATTGTTACCTGTTGATTTAAACAAACATTTGCATTACTCTCTCCATCTAAATATTCACAAAAATTCCTGATACCTTCATATTCGTTCTTATCATACTTACAGCCGAAAAATTCTTATTTATCATCTTTAGTTCTTTAAGTGTTGCAAATACAGAAAACTGTCCAAAGTTTTTTCTTAGCCAGTTTGTGCTTCCATTTTCCTTTTCCGTGCATCCCGGATCTGATAAACAGAAAATGTGTTAAGTTTACTGAACAAAACAGCATTTTTTTTTTTTAGAAAATGCTATCATTCTATACTATTTTCAACTTGCTTTTCTGGGTTATATTTTTATTTTAAAACTTCAATCACTAATAAACTTTGTATAACTTTTTATTCACAATAGGTGTCAATGTTTCCTTAGAGATGAAACAAGAACTGTTTTTGTCTCCTTCTTCACCTGCAACATCCTTTCTTAATAGGTACTCTTTGATGAAGTATTTGTAGATCAGTTCCCTTTCCACAGTTTGAGATGTCTTTAATTCTTCATTCATCGACATTACCCTTGAAAAAAGAAGCAATTTATTGTTTACAGTCAATAGTTTATATAATGAACAAAGCAAATGCATTTTTCAGGAGGTTACATATGTCATCAACATTACTAATATGTGAATATGGCCTAATTAGCAATGAACTAAGTATTTGGGTTGTTTTAATGAGAAACTTTCTGAATATTTTTTGCAAACATGTCTTACAGGTAGACTGCCGTTGCCTCAAAGGTTTTTGGTTTGTCTATTTAAAATTTAAAGAAACTGGAAATATTGGAATTGTTGAAATGTATTTGTTAAACTAGCACTATAGCGTCTGATTTACAACCCTAACAGCATGGCAAAGCAAGACTGGTTGCATGCAGCTGTTGAAGGTCCCATTCTACAACCAGCATTTGTAGCAAGTCAGCTGACTTTGTTGCTTTAACCCTTGTGCTATCCTAGGCTCTTTACCATTGGGAGTGGGGTCATGTAGACCCACTAGACAGTGCGCTGAACCTTTTTTCTTCAATGATTTGTGATCTTCACTGGTGTCCATGGATTACATGAAATCTTTCCACCTTAATTCAGCTTTGTCATGGTAGGGAGAACATGCCAGTGTAAGGGTGAGGTCATCTAAGATAGCACAAGGATTAATAAAAAAATATGGCCCAAATTGATGGTGTGGTTTAAGTCAGAACTGCAACCTAACTCCAAATCATCTCCACCCTCCACAATGGTCTCTTACTGGCCGCCAGGTAACTGCATTGTCAGGAGATGGTTTAAATGCACAGAGAAAACTTTAAATTTATATTTATATCTTCTGGACTCAAATAATCGCTCAGTGGGTGTGACTTTTGTTCTGTAGAGCAGTGGTTCCCAAACCCTGGGCCCCAAACTGGTACCGGTCTGTGGGTTATTGAGTACCAGGCCGGCGACAGAAAAAAAAAATACATATACTAACTTAGCTTATTTCTGTTTTGTTTATTTTCTGATATAAAAGGAGTTTTTTTTTTATTTGGAAGAGTACTGCATTCTGTTCACCACATCCATCTGTACTAACGGGCCATGTAACTTTAAGCAGCTGCTTGACCACAGTTTATAGCTCAACGCTTAAAAGCTAATAAAAACCAAACAATAATATGTATTTGTAAAGTTTCTTTGGGGAAGAAAAGAGCAAGTGAGGAAACCAAAGATGAGCTTTCAACTTAAAAGAAAAATAAAGCTGCTATTTATGTCAAAACCAGGCGTCTTTTTCAACATATGGATTTACTGAGACAGTTCTTCTCATGTACCAGAAACTGGCGACTGCATTTTGAATGTTTCACACAGGCAGATATTAAAGTAGCAGAAACAGTGGAGTCAGGTTTGTAATTGTATTTAGAAAAAAACTGTTTTATGAAGGTTGTGTCATTTTATTTTGTTTTATTTATCCTTCACACCCTAAAGGTCAGACGCAACAGAGTTATCGAATCAAACTTTAATTAAATTGTACTATTCCTATAAAACAAAGTTCTTCACAATAAAACAAAACAAAATAAATAATATAAAAACAAGCATGAAAATTAAAATAGAGCCCCCTCCCCAGAAACCTACACACAATGCCCCACCCCTTTCAAACCTCCCACCCCCTAGCTGAAATAGGCTGAACACGAAAGCAAAATATTGGTTGTTTAATTTTTGAAACCTCCCTCTCTGTGAATAGCTTGGGGCTCATCCTAAATATCACAAAGCGGCCCTTTTGCAGAGCTCCTCTGCAGATAAGTCAAACATTGACTGCTGCATTTTAGAGCAGAAGTAAGCCCATACATTCAGTTGCTGCCAATCACCCAACTGACTGGAAGCACTTATAAGAAGATCCAAACTATGGAGTTTAAAAAGAAAAATTCATGGCTCCAACCCACATACTCAGCTGTTCTCTAATCTCACAAAAACATGTTACATTTGTTAAAATAAAAATATATCCTACCAAATACAAATGAATTTACAGTTTTAGCTAATTTTATATTTTGAATCATATTTGGTCATAGACTTTACAAATTAGTTTTTATGTTTCTAGAACATTTACAAATCTTCTGTACCCACTCCTACCTTCCTTTATTTTAAACTTTACCGAAGCCTGAGACAGCTTTTGAAGGAAAAAATTGTATCTATATTTTTGTATGATTTCAATTTCATAACTCATTAAGCATTCAATTGGAGTCTATATTTTCTACCAGGATAATATAAACTACAGTTTATAAGGCAGACACAAATTTTGTGAAAACAAAAGGTATTTGGTAAACAAGTGTTAAGGTTCATGCTACAGTTGATTGAATACATGTGTTCAGACAACATGTATTAATTAAATAAAATATTAAAGTAAAATCATTTACTTACAGTTCTTGAAAAGAAGTGCAACTGAAGTTCAGATTGCTCAACTGAATGAGGAAGACTTGGTTGACATACGGCAGAAGTGGGGCCATCCTAAGTTGGAACCACTGTCTGATAAATGTGATGTCACTGTAATTACCCAAAGTCAGGCTTCCCAGAACGTTGAATATTTCCAGAACATTTGAGCGAGATTCATTGGTGCTCTGTTAAGAAAGAACATTTTACAGGTTGAACAATGTAAAATCTGGACGTTTTGGCTAGATTATAGCATTTGAAAAGTTCCTACAAGGCATTTGCAGAATTTGTGAATAGTATGAATGAATTTATCACTAAATCAACAAAATTGGACAGTTGACCAAAATTGTACTTTGTTGAAATTTGTTTAATTAAAAGAAAAACAGTTTCAATTCCTTTATCTAAATATCTTCTGAGGGGTGGACTCATTACTTTACCGTACTTAATTTCTAAAAACGTGTTTTAACTATACATAGAACGGTTTTCAACAAATGAAAAAATGAAAAGTCTTGTTTCTTAGAAGAAATTTCAATTACAATACTGGAAATACTGTTTGCAGTTATGTATATTAAAGAGTAAAAATATATTTTAAAATGTTCAATCACATAAAAATAAAAACTACCATGTCAAAGAAGACGTTTATGGTGGACTTTAAAATCTGTCTGATGTTTAGTTCCATCTCCTGAGAAAGTTCTTCATTCTGGCTTCCATTTTTGCCCCGTTTACAGGACAGCTCCCCCAACAGCATGTCCACAGCTACAGATATCTGCACAGAAGATGGACAACAGCAATGTTAGTATTTCTGATGGCTCACATAATCTGCACAGTGCTACCACCTTTTATTTTTTGGATAATATGTTTTTTAAATATTTAGTAACAAATGCAAGTTTCAAATATTTACTCTTCGACTGGCATCTTGCAGTTTCTCTGTCTGGCAACTTTCTTGGGATCCATTGCTTGAAGCTGAAGTATTGCTTTAAGAATAATAAAAAAAAGATTAATATCTATTTAATAAACAGAAAAATAAATAAATGATGCATAGTCGTCATGATGATAATAGCAGAAAGAATTTCCCATTAAAAAAAACAGACTGACCTGTTCTTCGATATTTGCAAACTTAAATCTATAATTGAAGCATAAAAGAAGAAAAAGGGTTGATAAGTCTTGTTTTCCATTGTCATAGTATAAACTGAATTATCAAGTAAATTAACGATGTTCTACATTTTTTCATAAATACTGTATTTACCTTCTGTCGTGTTAGACTGTAAAATAAATTAACAATACAAACAATTAAATGTGGTGAAAAAATGTGTTAAAGGTATAAAATAGACTTAAACTTACAGTTGTAAAGGCTACTGATGACACACATACTAAAAGGGAAGAAACAAAAAAGCACGTCAAAATGAAAATAGAAATGATATTAAAGAAACATGACATACTTATTTAAGTGTTATTGCCCCCCAAAAAATGCTACATTTTATGAAACTTACCGAATGCACCTGCTAAGAATAGCAGGACATTTGCTGATGTCCTGGGCCCACTCATTGTGACAAGGTTGATTTTTGTTTACCTCACTAACTCTCCGAATTTTCCATCGGCATCGTACAATGAGAAAAAGTGAAAACTAGAAAAAAAATTCACAGCTGTGTTTTAGGTACTGGTTTACGAGACCTCACGATGTGTCATCTGCTTTACAAATTAGTTTTTTTTTTTTTATTTACACACAAACAGCAGAATACGACAAATTATACTTTTGTTACAAAGGATATATTATAATGCTTTTAGTCAGCTTGTAGGAAAAAACAAATTTTTCACTTACAATAAATTTTTAATTATTTTTGAAGTCATGAGAAAGCGTAATGTGTAATTATTTTTTTGCAGTGGAACTTGCAGTTAATATCAAAAAGTGTATTACAGCCTCTAAAAAAGTTAAGGTACTGAAATCTTTAAAGGAGGTTTGGCTCACCTGTGCAGCTGCTTTGCTCGCAGAGACTAAATGAATACCTTCCTAAGCAATAGCAGTCTAAGTCTGGGTGGAGTGAGAACATTAACCCATACAACTCTCCTGAAGCTAAAGCAAAACCACAAACATGATGCTGAGCATGTTATGCAAGATTCCATCTGCGTTACATTTTGAAACTTGTCACTTTTGATTTAATGCATGTTTAATATAGTATGATGTATATTCTCAGGCAAAAATACAAACATTTAGGTAACAGAGCCTTTCATGCTGCTGGTCCAGAGCTCTGAAATACCTGTTGACATTTTGCACACTCCTAGATGTTATGTATTTTGAATCAAAATAAAAGTGTTACTTTTTTTGCCCAACCCTGGTCCTCAAGATCTTCCACCGTACCCGTGTTCTTGCACTGCTGGCACTTCCTGTGGCCGATTTCCTGGATCAGGTGGGATCAGTCAATCAAAATGAGGAGACACCTGAATAAGCTAATCAGCAGAAAGCAGTGCAAAGTCAACTGCAAACAACGTAGTTATATCTAGAACCAAGATTGAACCTTGAGTACACTACTTGGAAATGTAAACTGCATTTTTGAAATTAATGTCCCATTATCTGTCACGCAACTAATGGGACTTTGCATTTGACTCATCCTTTGAGGGAGCGTTGAGCTGCAGGCACAGCCGCGGTCAGGAACCATTTGGTGGTGTAACCCCCCCAATCCAACCCATTCATGCTGAGCGTCAAGCAGGGAGGCATTGGGTCCTTTGGACCTTGATTTGAACACGCGACCTTCCAGTCACAGGGTGGATACTTTAGCACAAGGCCACTGAACTGGTCATTTGTTGACTGAGTCTTAAAAAAAGTAAATATTAAAAGGTTTGATGTGATGAAAAAAGATGTAAAGAAATGGCTCATTGACAATCAGAGCTGTCAACACTGAGTACATTTCCTCGCTACTGTCATGTTTTTATGTGCACGTATGTTCTTACATTTTTCTGATTTTGGATTGTTTTATCACTAATTTGATTTTAGGTTAACTGCTTATTTTATTGAATGCATTGTTTAATATATGTAATGTTATGTAAATATGTAATTTTACTTTGATCTTTTAGGGTGATTTTTAACATCTTCCCAGGGACTGCAGATGAAAAATAGCCCTTTGGCTAACTCTGGCATATTGACAGAAATGTTTATTAATATGCGCTGTCCCCCTATTCAAATAAATGAATCTATGAAATACATTTTTTTTTGTAAATATCTTTTGATTGTTTTTAAACACATGAACAAAGTTACAAGCATTGACACAGTATATATTGATGAAATTAATTTTAAATTATGCATATGATGGATGTTATTTAAACAAAAGTGCTGAAAAAAGGAAGTATTAAAAAAAACAGAAAGGAATCATTTGTTTGAGAGTTTCTCATAAAATTAACATGATAACCCTCCTTTTAATAAAAATATATGATTGAGTAGAGGCATACTGTACTTCATCAACTTTACAAAAATAGACAGAACCTTTGGAGTAAAAGGGATTTCTCTGACAACAGAAGAAAATTTCAAAAATAAGAGCTGATGGCTAAAAATAAAGGTAGCTTTCACCTATACAATTCGACCAGATATCAGAAACATAACTGCAGAGTTTCTGAATATTAAATTAAACACTGAGCTCACATCGTTTGTAAGGGATTGTTTATGACTTTTATGACCATTGCTTTTATGCGTTACTTCATGCATATTTTGCCGGCATACTTCAAATACATTTTTACTTCAGCTTCTCTGTGCTTGAGGCCAGCTTTGCTTTAACTGATCTTAAAAACATCCCTAACCGGCTCTTTTGGATTTTAATTAGGTTACATAACAAAGTAAGTCAAGGTGTTACTATCTTTGTAGTCAAGACCAACTGAACTCTGTGCTTTTTGTAACCTCTAAATTATAATGCTTTATTGTTTTCTGTATTTTCTATTGATTAACCTCCGTATTGAGCCAAAATGTGCATGCATACGCTCCAAAGCCATAGCTGCGGGATTTAGATTTAATGATACAAACATAATTGTTTCATAAGGATACCTCGATGGATCCAAGGGCAGACATTTGCTAACTTATTTTAACCAACATTCCAAAGTCATACATACAGCGGGGAAAATAAGTATTGAACACGTCAATATTTCTCTCAAAAAACATATTTCTAATCGAGCTATTGACATTAAATTTTCACCAGATGTCGGCATCAACCCAAGTAATGCTCACATAGAAAGAAATCGAAACATTTATGTCCATAAATGAAGTTATGTGTAATAAAGTGAAATGGCACAGGGAATAAGTATTGAACACGCTTACTGAAATTTATTTAATACTTAGTGCAAAAACCTTTGTTGGTGATTACAGCCTCAAGACGCCTCCTGTATGGAGAAACCAGTCGAATACATTGCTCAGGTGTGATTTTGGCCCATTCATCCACACAAACTGCCTTCAAATCTTCAAGGTTCCGGGGGTCTCTTCTGTAAACCCGGATCTTCAGTTCTTTCCAAAGATTTTCAATTGGATTCAAGTCTGGTGATTGACTGGGCCATTCTAGCAGCTTTATTTTCTTTTTCTTCAACCAGTTGAGTGTTACCTTTGCTGTGTGCTTGGGATCGTTGTCTTGCTGAAAGATCCACCCTCTTTTCATCTTCAGCAGCCTGGCAGATGACAGCAGATTCTGATCAGAAATGTCTCGATACTTTTCTCCAGTCATTATTCCTTCAATGATATGAAGTCTACCAGTACCACATGCTGAAAAACAGCCCCACGCCATGATGCTTCCACTTCCAAACTTGACTGTTGGTATGGTGTTTTGGGGTGATGACACCCCAAAACATACCACCCAGAAATGGAGGTATGTTTCAGGGTAGGTCAAGTTGCCATAGCAACTCATTCTCTGAACATAACCTGGTCCGGAGCAGGTTTAGTTGAAGCTTAGTCTTTTTACAGAGAGGTGAGGCAGCATGGAGTGTCCATTTGAAGATGATTTAGTGGATGAAGAAGCTCAGATAATACTTTTGCCACAGTGAGATGGTGATAAGACCACATATGGATGTTGGAAAAATATTTTTTTACTTTGATCTAACTTAATTATTTGTTTCAGTTAAGATGCATCTTTTTTTGTAAGTCAGTTTAAAAATTACACGTAGTTTTCAGACAGTTATTTTACTTTCATTCAAATTAATTCAATTAAGTAGGTGTAACTTTGGTGCTGCTGTTAGATCGGCACCGCAAAGGAATGTGGGATATCATTTCCTTTACCTGTCTGGACGGATTTGGGTTTAAGTGTGGGTTTTTGACCAAATGTGTTTAGTTATTTAGCTGTTTTACTGTGTTTTGCCATGTTTCGCCGAGTTATTTTGCCCTACTGAGCTTACGTATTTGCACCACGAGTGAGAGCGAAGGAGAGGATAATGAGTTTATATAGCACCCCTACGGATAAGAGCTGTAATGACAGTGACGGTAAATTCCTAATGAGATTTTGCACTCCGTGCATTCCCCCCCCCCCCCGTCTTTTTTTTTTGTTATAAAAATGAGAATATCTGCCGGCTCAAACTTAGACATTTGAGAGTTCAAGAAATATTATTAATTAAGATGGAAAAAAGATTAATTGAATTGGAGTAATGTGACATTTAGTTAAATAAATATGTAAATTTGAGTTGTATGAACAATTATTGAGTTTTATAGACGGTTACTTTGTCTGCTCTTTTTCTACACGCAGAAACTCTTTCTTTTGATGATGCAGCCGTGTTACTTTTTTAATGGTCTTATAATCTTCATACGCGGTCATTAAAATCTCAGACTCCGTCTCACTGAAGTACAGCGTCTTCTTTTTTTTTTCACCACGCGTTTCCATGGTGACTCCAGAAATCGGCGATCTATTGAGAATGTCTTTATGTACCTGCTGTGCACGCCCATTAACCCAGGGTTACCAAGTCGAGCGTAATTACGCCAACTCTTATCCGGTCTTTTGGAACCGACATACCCAGAGTAAGCAAGTTCAGGCGGATTTCAGCCAGAGTTCAGGCTTAAAGTCAGGCTAGTTTAAACATGCTTCCTGGAATACCCCCCAGGTCTTTCTGAAGCTCTCCACGAGTGGTCCTGGGCTGTTGGAGAACCCTTCTGATGATTGTTCTGACTCCTCTGTCTGAAATCTTGTGAGGAGCACCTGGCCGTGGCAGGTTTATGGTAATGCCGTGTTCTTTCCACTTCCGTATGTTGGCCCCAATGGTACTCACTGGAACTTTCGGAAGTTTAGAAATGCGCCTGTAACCAATGCCTTCAGTGTGTTTTGCAACAATAAGATTGCGTAGTCTTTGGACAGCTCTTTGCTTTTACCCATCATGCAATGCTTCTTGTCTAACACCTTGCTGGTGAGAAACCTTTTTAAAAGGCATCAATCAGGACTATACCAGCTGATATTACTTTGCACTAATAGTCGGCAGGTTAACCTTCTGAATACTGACAAACTCCAGCTGCTTTCTTGGCTTGCCAGACCTTTTTACCCCTCCTTTTCTTCAAGTGTTCAATATTTATTCCCTGTACCATTTCACTTTATTACACATAACTTCATTTATGGACATAAATGTTTGGATTTCTATGTGTTCATTACTTGTGTTGATGCCGACATGTGGTGAAAATTTCGTGTCAATAGCTCGATTAGAAATGTGTTTTTTGAGAGAAATGTTGACGTGTTAAATAATTATTTTCCCCCTTGTACATAAAGTTGCATTCACTGGAACAATACTTGTTTCTGTCACTATCCACCAACAGGTATATCTAAGATCCTCAATTTGTGAGTATATCAGCTTGTGTATCAGATTATGTCTTCTGTCATGTTTACCTACAAGAATTCTGCCAAAATGGTAGGAATGCGAGTTCGAATAACAGACATATCTGCATTTCAAGCATGAACTCTTGACCCTTGACCAATGACCCTCTCGTTGTAGTTAAAACAGCTCATGATCTTTAACTTCTGCACCAGCATATTTAAAATGAGTGCTGTAGAGGATAAGGACTTACGGTAATTATTTAGGTTGCTGGAGCTGTTACTGATAAAAATATCAAAAGAAATAGGGTGATTGAAAAAAAAAAACAGAAGGCTTTTTGCGTTTTATTAGGCCCTCAACCTTGGTCTACATGATCTAACGTCTCAAAAGGAAAAACTTAGGAATAGAGAAATGAGAAATTGTTTAGTAAACACAAATGCCTATATCCCTTTTTGTCTCCATAGGATTCAAGGAAAATTAAAAAAAAAAAAAAAATTATTGTATAATGTTTGTGTGCTGGCCTGCCCTGTTTTTTTTAAAACTTAAATTAAGTTGATCTTTAATCACCCTGTTACCGTACTTAAAAGGAATTTACCTGCACTGAGCTGCACTGAGAAATTGCAACCATTTAATGCCAAGCTGCCTGTGGGGTTTTTAATTTGCAGTGAGAACTGGTATAACCACATATTTAACTTTTAGTGTTTCGCTGGAACTCTTTCTGAGAAGGTTTACTTTTTCAGTTAGGGCTATGATTATCACCTTCAGAAGAGTCTTTAGAATATCAGCCATAATTTTTCATGAAGCAATAAAACTTTTACTTTACATCATCTAATCCCCCTATATTAGAAACACAGTGATCAATACAGCAGAACTAACTGTATTTTGTAGTAAATAATCTGCGCAATTAAAATTTTGTTGAATTTTTTTTTCCAAACAGAAGCACTTTTTTATCTTCTCTTGTTATAGCAGGGATTTGTGAAAATATTTTTTGCTTACAGCAAAAACTGTATTTGCTGCATGTTTACTGGCAGTGAAGAAAATCAGCAATTAGACATTTTTTTTCAGTCCTTGTAACTGCTTACAAAAAAGACATTACCTCCCGTTTTTTTGTCAAAAGCTCGCAGTGCCTTAAGTTTTGTTGAACATCCCTATAACAATATTTGATGTTTAGTTCAGACATTGTGAACAAAATAGTAAAAATGTTGGCTTTAAAATGGTTTGCAATTGTTTTGACTAAAAAACAACTATTTTTCTCTGAAAGGGTTTCTGAAATGTTTCCACAATAGTCTCACTTTGCATTTTTGAGTTTTGATAGAGGTCAAGCAAGTCTCATCTTTGCAAACAACTGCTAGAAATACATGTAAACAAAAATTATTCTTTGTCCATAGTCAATATATAAAGACCCACTTCAATGAAAAATCTGTTCTTAGTGCTTCACATGTTCTTGTAGCATTTTGGTAATGATGGACATTAGTCCTGCACAATATACCGCAAATTTATCGTTATCGCGACATTAAGCTGTGCAATATGCATACCGTAAAAGACGGCGAAAATCGCTATAAATGGTTACCTTAAATGTGCCAAAACAATCTCATGGCAGCTTGAAATATTGAACAAATGAAATAAATCCCATTATGCATTTAACCAATCGGAAGGGCATTCAACCAATCGGAAGGACCCATTTACGTTGTTGATCAATCAGATGAGCCCTTTTATGTTTGATGTTTGCCTCCTATGTCGACAAGGGTCATTTGGAGTATAATTTTTAAACTGTTGCAGTGAAATGGAAATGATGTTTTTGGTTGTTTTGTTATTTGTTTATATACCGCAAATTATATCGTTATCGCAATATTAATCACCAATATCGCATATCGCGAGTTTTCCTCATATCGTGCAGCCCTACTGGACATATATAAAATAATTTAAGATTAAAACTGGATTTCTGAATCTTTTATTCAAATCAGAATGAATCAGGAGCAGATAAAAAAATGCCGTCGTACAGTTTTGATGGTGAAACTGAAATGGGGGAGCCAAAGTCTCCCTGCTGCGCCTAATTTTGATGCATACACTTGCATACAAATAGATACATTAACATCTTCGGTTTCCGCGTCTAAGCTGACGTCTGGTTCAAAACTGTACTGCTGGATAGCTTTGATATCGCTCGCCATTTTTGTTGCATTACTAATGTTAGCCTGGGTTTGTAAGGGGCTGTAAGGGAAAGAATGTAAAGAAAGGGAAGATAGGATATTAGTGGAGGCTTACTTCTACGTCAACAATCCCACCCACAACTCATAGCAAAGTTTCCTATGAACGTATTGTGCTGCCAAAACTGGCAACAGAAATGTTGCCAGGTCTTTTGATTTTGCCTAAAAACAGCATGATCATTATTAAAAGACCACTGGGAATGCTTTGAAAAAAGATCCAAAGATGATCGAGTAGAACTTTAAACATCTTCCCTTTTAATCTTTGCTTCAGACATATATACCAAGTAATAAATCAGCTTTGCTACCTGATTTCTTAGGCTCTGTGATGTGAAATCTTCTAAAAATCTTTATTCTCTTTTTGCTCATCAGCACTGCCGGAAAAAAACACCCCATATTGGTCTAATAGATAAAAGCATGAATGTGAAGATCTGCCGTTACAAAACGCTGAATCATCCTAGTCATAAATCATCACGTAACATCAAAAAGGTGTGGGCAAGAGACAGTAATAAAACCAAACTGACTAAACAAGCTGTTCAACTGCCACTGAACCGGTGAGAAAAAAAAATTCTGATCTCTCAGTCATTGTTTTCAGAACCAACTTTGGTTCTGTGTTCCAGGAACTTACTGGCTCATATAATAAAAAAATAAATAAAATAAAATAAAAGATTTGGCAGTTCTTTAAGCCGAGCTTTCTTTGGAAGTAACAAAACCCACACAAAAAAACCACAATTAGAGAAAATGAAACTGAAAAGTACCACAGACACACAAAAAACAACCTCAAGTAAACAAAATCTGAGGATGTATTCAGACAGGAAAAAATCCTTTGTTCAGGATAGAGTCCTGAACCTTGCGTTTGGTCTGTATTCAGACAGGCACCAAGCGGCCCATTCTATTACGGACCAGTTAAGTTGTACCACTGAGAACGATTGTATTCCAACTGAGGAATCCAAGAACGAACCAAAGCTCAGTTCAATTGGTAACAAACTGAGACCACCTCCAAAGATGGGTTCAAGAGCAGTTCCTGCTGGTCCTTCACCAGGGTTTGCTTGGGTGTATTGAGACTGAAAATTTGTTTCAGATTATTGGGGAAAACGAACTTTGGTTCACCTGAAGAGTACCAAATATGTCCAGTCCGAATACACCCTAACACATCCACACAGTGTGAGCAGTGGCTTCAGTCATGAGGCCATTTTAAGAAAGAAGATTTATGTCCAGTTTGAGACACTTTTTCTGTTTGTATGTGCACAGTTTCTTTCAATTAAATAATATGGATCATTTAACTATTTTATCACAGCAAAAACACATGTTTAAATAAAAAACTATTCAAACATTCTGCATTTCATGTCACATTTTTAAATGTTAGCTTTAATGTGCATTTTGTACAACACGTGTTAATTTGTGACAGAGGAGATAGCTATGACAGCACCTTCACGTTCTACTGGAAGCAGGACTGTGACAAGCGCATTCAACCATGAACATTGTTTATAAATGTCATGCTAGAACAGGGGTTGGCAACCTCTACCACTCAAAGAGCCATTTGGATCAGGTTTCACAGAAATGAAAACACAAGGAGCCGCAACACCCTTTGCAAAACCTGGTGTTATCAGTGTATGGCATAATTTCCTTCATTTTTTATCCTCTGTTTTTTAATGGGTTCCGATGAGAACTATTTCCCAAGAAGCAACAAAACTAGCAAATATGTCATAATTAACTAGCAGTTAATGTGCTTCTCCAATAGATTTTTGTCAACAGACGTTTTTTTCTCATCTAACAGAACGTTTTGCGGTAAAACGCTGCATGTTTATTCTGGAATGTCATGCCACATTTGAGAATTTGTTGTTTGCTAATTCTTCATTACATATTAATCATACTGGTTGTTATGTTACCACTTTGAACACGCAGATAAACCACTAAGACGACCAGGACCACAAGGAACGTTTTGAGCTTTTAATTTCTTCTCCAGATGGTTTATGTCAATGACAATAAAAGCAAATCTATCTACATATCTGCATGTTCAAGTGGTAACATAACGGCAAGGAATTGCCTTCAGGGCTTCAGTGTGACTTGGCAACAGATATCTCTGACCTCATGCTGGATTTCGCCGGCTCGGATTACATGAAGCTGGAAACTGGAAGTTGCCCTGCAAACCGGAAGTAGCGGGGAAAACCGGAAGTAGATATTTTCGGTCAATTTACTTTTTTTTTTTTTCAAAAACATTTTAATTCCCCCTGTATTAACCTTTACACTTAGTTACTAAATTAGTTCCTGGAGGCAACACACTGGTAAAGTCGTCAAAAGCAAATAAATCTGCCCAGGTGCCATTAAACATACTGTTTTCTTCAGGAACATTGTTGGGATTAGACCCCGGTGGGAGTCATGGCGGTGATGCAGGTCAATTGTCACAAAGAACTTTACTTAGAAAATATCTACATGTATGTCTTTTTTTTACACCTAATACTCAGCCTGTTAGTTTTTTGTTTTTTAAAAGTATTTCTATGAACCTTTCTTGTACTGCTATTGGCCAGCACAGGGAAGCCCTTTCAGGGATGAGCAGCTCGCCTCGTTCTGACCCGCTCCTGGTTCAGAACTGATCACAAAAATACAACAGCTGTTCGGCAGACGACCCAGAGAGGTTCTGCAGGATTAGGCTGTCTTTTTTAGAAGAACTTTCCATGCCATAACAGACTCTGGTCCGCGTTCACAGCCGCAGACATGCCCCCTCCGCACGTTCATGCTGCTCTTTTTCTCCTGCCCGCTCGCACATCCTGATGGTCTCAAAGGCACCACAACAATCTTAAAACATAAAAGTAGAATGAAGGAAATCACTATTGTGCCCATTACCAACCTCTTATCAGGTTCAACCAGTGAAGCCAGTTAGTCATGCATTATCAGAAGAGCTGCTGCACCATTCTCAGATTTATTTATGACAAAATAAATAGGTTTTGCTGATGACATTCTTTTAATTTAGCGCAAAACAGTTTGTCCAAAAAGCAGTTGAAAAGTCGTACACTCATCTGCTTTTAGGTCAAAATCATCAAAGATCCAGTTTGTGGATGACAAGTTCAAAAGAAGCCTAAACACTAAAACATAGAAGACAAACATAAAGAGAAAGCCACACTTAACACACCCACCCAATTGTCCGATCCATTTCAGTGAGCCTCAAGCAAACTGCAATGACACACCTGCCTTCCCCTTAAAATATGCCTTGAACTGGCTGCTCCTCTCTATGACCTCCACGAACCAGAACAACACAAAAACCCAGAGCATCTGGAAGTCTCTGCCTGTATTTATTGAATGGTGGATGCCTTGGGATCCCTGATTATTCAGACTCCTTCAGCTGACGAATTAAAGCAGCTCCTTAAAGATTTCTGTGACTCGATTATTAACACCCGACTGATGGGAATGTTAGAAAGATACAAGAGTGAAAACAGAGATTGTAAATTTCTGTTGTTTCAAATGTGTGAAACTGCATTAACAATCTTAACACCAACTATAAACCAGCCAAGACTTGCATATATTATCTAAATCAAACAAGTATGCTCTTTGCACAATTCAGAGATCAGATCATTTTTCCCCCTTTGCCTTTATATAGAGGAAAAGTTATAGCACTTCTCCATTTCATTTCTATTTTTATATCTGTAAGGACATTGAAAATAAGCCACACTCTTGTTAGTTATTTCATAATTGTTTATTTAATTTTAAAACTGTTTAAATGTTTGTGGGTTTATTACAAATCCTGTAGTACTGTAAATGGCCAGCAGGTGGAACGAGCGCCGTCGAGTAAGGATGACGTCATGCTGGAGCGCAGGGCAGCATGAATGAGAGGGGAAGTTAGAAGAGAGTTCTGAAGAGCGCTGAAAGTTTGTTTTTCTTGCCAGAATTCACATGTATGTGTTTGCATACACTGCTGAAATTAGGAGAACCCGTGAATCTTCTTCCTCTTTTGGCTTTTCCCCATCAGGGGTCGCCACAGCGAACAAGTCGCATGGTAAACTTGGCAATGTTTTGCGCCGGGTGCCCTTCCTGATGCAACCTTCTCAAAGCAACCGGGCTTGGGACCGGCACAGAAGTAGAGAAGGGAACAGGGGCAGCCCGGATTCGAACCCTGGTTTCACGGACGGAAGGCGCCGCAAACCAGCACGAGCTAAACCGGCTCCCCTAGAAGAACCCGTGAATAAAATGCACAAAATGTACAGTGGTCTGCTGTTCATTTAAAGTGTGCAACAAAATGTGGTGGCCCATACGGGGAATTTTGTCATACCTCGTGGCGCTTCAGGAAATAGAGTGAGTGTCGGCAGAGCTACAGGACCATCTACATCAGTGTTTTCCAAGCAGTGTGCCGTGGGAATTTGCCCTCATTAACTGATCTAATAACATTTACCATCTCCAGGAATTTGCTCTTTGTTCATTAAAACAGGCCCTGATAAAACACCGAGTAGTTAGAAATATGAAAGATCATAAAATACTTTTTTCTTTGTGTTTATTTGATTCTATTGAAAACATTTTGACAAGAATGATGGTACCGCAATTTAGCCGTAGCTTCAGACATTTTTGGAAAAGTCCCGTCCCTTTGACTGTCTCCAATCATTCTTGGAGGCTTAATCACACGTCATCAGTCTTACCAATCAGAAGTGGTTAAAGTCTTCATTTCCTTGTTCCGATTCTGCTCTTAAAGTCGCTTAGTTCCAACAAAAATACCAACTAAAGCTCGTCTTTAGCGGTGTAGCTTTCTGCGGGATCTGGTATCAGACCGTGAAGTGAACAAAACAAAAGCTCAGAGAAGAAAGTCTATCTGCGTTCTGCAGCTAATTTCACTGCATCTCCCACGATGCATTGGGTTAAAGTGACAACGTCTCAGCGCACAATGAGTCTGCGTTGTCAAACGTCTTGAAACCACAACAAACAAACAGTTTTTAAATCTTCTAACTTAACTTTTATTACATCTTTTGAAAAAAAAACAGCTGCAACTTCCAGCTTTTTCTGCCACAATTATCACAAAAATGCAGGTGAGATTGTGGAGGGGATCAATACAGTCAATGAGTTTCTCCTTTTTTTTTACATTTTTGGAGACTGGTGTGCCGCAGGATTTTTGTCAAGGTTAAAGTGTGCCGTGGCTAAAAAAAAATTAAAAAACACTGATCTAGAGGAGGTGCTGCTGCAGTTCAGAGTGGAAGAACTGCAAGAGGTATGTGCTCAAGCCAAAATCACAATGACCAAACAGGCCAAAAGGCATATGCTAATCCGAATGATATGTAAAGCAGCTGAGACAGCTACTGAGGAAGAGGAAGAAGAAGTTGCACATGAGTTTTTAAAATATTTAATTAACAGTGCAAAGGAAATTACAGTAAATGACAATAGTGATGTGCAAGCATTGGAGGAAAACACTTGTGAAGATGCAGCTGCACTGGCTAACCTGCAGGAGCAGTTTGCTGCACTTCATTTAAGTTTTCAAACTTTTTCAAGAAAGATTGAAGAGGAGTTGAATAAATTGACACAAAGAGTCTTTAAAAAAGCTGGTTCTTCTTTGCTTCAACCTCCAACCACATTTGTTACTCTCCCACCTGAGCTAACCATCAGGCGAGAATGAAAAATTAGTGGAAAAATCGGAGAGACAGGCCAGAAAGATAAACTGTCAACTGTTTCAAAATAACTGATGTTTGATTGCAAAAACAAATGAAGCTGCCAGTATTGAGTGAGAAAGACCACAGGTTTTCAAAAGAAACATTAAAGAGCGAAAGTAAGAGAACTGAGAGCAGAAGCACAACCATTTAAAAACACTGTAATGGGTGCAATGGGAGGACAAGAGAGACACATTCCTACCTCCACTAAACCTAAAGTAACTCAACCTCCAGTGTCTCAGACAGAAGGTACCTGAATTCTGTAATCAAAGAATTAAGAACTTAAAACTCGTATCAATAAACCACACAGAACTCTTTTCCAACAAAGAATGACAAGAAAACGTGGCTGCAAAACCTGCCAAGATCTCAATAGAGGAGGGGTGTGTGATCACTGTTTTAAATGTGGACAAAATGGTCACACATCCAGGGGAACTAGAAACAAAAAGATCTCTGCAAATCCTCCCAGAGAAATAAAATGTCTGTCATAACTGTCATTCCAATCCTAGAGTTACCTGCAGAAAAGAGTGACCAAAGCAAAGACCCTCAGGATTGCTATCAGTTGATCATGGACAGTATCCAGCACTTAGAAATGAAGTTAGGCAAAGCGACAAATGAAGCTAAACAAAAAGAACTTCATGTCAACCTTCTCTCCCCAATGCAAAAGATAAAACTTGTCGATCTTATTGGGAAGAAACATCTAATCACCTGCGTGTTGGATGAAGTTGAAACAAAACTTTGTGGGACAGGGGATCACAAGTGTCGGATTCATAAGTGAAACATGGAGACAAGAAAATCTCCCACACACAGTAGTAAGAAGTCTCAACAAAATTATTGGACCAAATACATTGAAGTGGAGAGCAGTGAATAAGATCAAAATTCCATTTAGTGGCTGGGTTGTAGTTACACTCAGGCTGCCATCAGAGAATTTTCCACAGTTAGAACTCTAAGTTCCAGTTCTGGTAACAAGTGAAGAGGGAGTTGGAGATGAGCCAATCATATGGTTTAATGTGATCAAACATTTTCTTGAAAAAGGCATATACTTGCCCCCGACAGTCACAGAAGCTCTTAGTGCAGCATTTTCCTTTGATTGTAGGAAAACTGAAGTATTTCATAAAATGATGAAAAAAGGGGACGACAATGTGGGCAACGGCATGATTACAGCTGGCAAAAGTGACATCCATATTCCAGCTGGCCAGACAAAAGGGGTGACGTGTAGAGTTAGAGCAAGGTTACTCCCAAACCAGGAGGATGATCTTTTTGAGCCAAGCCCTTATCCACTGTTTCCCCAAAGTTTGTCAGTAGAACCGGGTGAGTTTACAGAGAGGGTCTTCCTCACCATTCCAGTCACCAACAGTACAGCCCACGACATTAAACTTTATAGTGCATGACTATAGTTTGTTAGACAACTGTAACATTGTGTTTTTGTGATACAATAGTAACATTTGTGCAGTATAATAGTATAAAAGTGTAGTTTTAGCACATGACAATAATAGTTTTTGTGTATAACTATAATTGTATTTTTCCACAAGTATAACAATCTGAGGATGTAGCGGGCCTTGCAGTAAGCCTAATGGCTTCCTTTGAGGTTGACCAATGGGTCAGGTGGTCATTATACCCATTTGCTAGTAATTTTATCAAAAGTTGTTTATTGTTGGCACATTTAGCTGTGTATTTTCTATTTTTAAGCTACTTGGTGTGAAAAGCTGTACATCAAAAGTCAAATAATTATATACATTTATTTAAGAAGTGTTCTTCGGTTCATTTAACATTTTTGGTCAAAAAAAGAGTAAGACAAAAGAAACTAGTTGACAACATGATCCCAGAAGATGAAATGATAATGAGGTCATCACTCATCTTTTTAAATGCAAATAATAGATTTAGCACTCAAGTCAAAAGAAATCCTTCCCAGCCTTTCTTGAAAATGGCTTAAATGTCTACACCCTGTCTAATAACTTGCTCTACTGGTTAGACTTTTTTTTTTACTGTCACATAATCTCCTTGACATTAATTGTGTGACAAAAATAATATAGGTGGTTTAAATACATGGACTGAACTTGTCAGCTCTGTGTTTGTGTAAGCATCAATGTGCCAAGTTTCTGTATCAAGTTGGGATAGGGAGCATTTTAACATATTGGGTTCCAAGAGAGATTACATTTCTTTGATCCAGTCAGTCTAATTTTATTGGACTGGAGTAACATTGCAAAGCATGAGTTAGATTATAATTGACACCTGAGGACTTTTGATTTAAAATTTGTTTTGTTACGGGTAACTTTACTAGCA
The DNA here is from genome assembly GCA_037389245.1 of Oryzias sinensis. Classification (NCBI taxonomy): domain Eukaryota; kingdom Metazoa; phylum Chordata; class Actinopteri; order Beloniformes; family Adrianichthyidae; genus Oryzias; species Oryzias sinensis. Next base: position 11,481,332 of record CM074503.1, on the reverse strand, counting down.
TATGTTTTTGACTTTAACTGTTTTAAATTCTAAAACAATTTTCAAACAAATAAAGAATACATGACAAATGTGGATGTTTTTGATGATACAAATACCTAACCCCTTCTGGACTGTATGTTTTACTCATTGTCTTGCTTCAAACTCCCTGTAGCCCATTTACTCTTCGTAGAAGAAAATTGACACAATAACTATGATAATTACACAGTTTAAGTCAGTGCTTCTCAAATAGTGGGGCCAGGGGGGGGCGCGCAGTAGTGGCGGTTTCAGGCAAAGGTAATACGGGCAATTGCCCGGAGCGCAAATTTAACAGGGGGTGGTGGTGACAGCAGCTCAGTGCTTGGAAAAAAATATGCGCCACTGTTGGTTTCCTGTTATCTGTTATATCACAGAGTTTGTAACAGCCTGAAACCTGTGAACTGCTGTCTCTGCAGCTGCGCGCTCCTGTCTCCTGTCACACACAAGAAGAAAAGGGGAGGGGTAGTGGGCTCAGAATGTAAACTGGGCCCGTGGGGCACTGCAATCACAGCCTGGATTGCGCAACACCAGGATCACCATGTGCCCTTAGGCTATGTTCACACTGCAGGGCGTAATGCTGAATTCGGATTTTTTGAAAAACAAAAATCAGATTTGTTTGCAAGACCGTTCACATTTCTAATTAAATGCTAACTTTTGTGATCTCCTGTGTAAACGTGAAATGACCCAGAATTGACCCGCATGCGCAGAAAAGTACTCAACGGTGAACGACTTCAATCGTTGTTTGCGGAAGTAGCTAACGTTAACAATGGATGTCAACAACAATGTTGTAAACAGTGGAGCTCTTTTTGCATTATTAAATTTATTTTCACAAAGGAGCCAGCACAATAACAATCTTCTCATTTTAAGAAGGCATTGGAGCCGGGATCGTCTGTACCCACTGTTCTGGAATGGGGATGTGTATGTGGTGGGGGGTGTGCATGCGTGCCTAAGAGACAGGAGAAGAACGCATGCAGCGGTAGATAATGGGGGGGGCAGTGTGGGCGCACATTCGTCTTGTGTGTTACGGAGGAAGGAGAACGGTAATAAAAGAAGGTTTCCCCCAGAATAAATGCTGTTGACTCTTTATTAATCAGCTCTGGAGAATCCTGGAGAATCTAAGGGTCAGAACAGGGAGGAGGAGGAGGATCCGCCTTGGGTACCCCGGGCTTCTGACTACGGTCGGAAAGGGGAGGGGGCGCGAAACATTTTCTTTTTCCAAGGGGGGCATGGCAAAAAACAAATGAGAAGCCCTGGTTTAAGGGAATCTGGACATCAACTAAAAAGCCAGTATGGTGGCAAAGGGGTTAAAATGCATTTCGTTGCTTTTGGCTGAGGGTTCTTAGGTGTTATGTTTCAAGTGACAAAGTAGAACGGAATGTTTTAATTAGTCATGCAATAAATATCTTTCCTCTTTGGCACATTCAAATGATACTTTGAATTTTTCCAAGAACTGAAAGAGTTAAGGTACACACCAAAGCCTCTTCAAGCTTTGAAGACCGGTTTTTGTAAACCGAAATCCTTTGATGATTTGATCTACATAAAAATGGGAATCCCACAAAAATTACTTTTATTAGTTTTCTCGACATATCCTGTAAGAAAAAAATGCTAATTATTTACGGGTTTACATCAACTGAGTGCTGTGAGAAGAATTCTTTTATTGATATTATTTGTCTGTGTATCTATTTCATCAAGTTTGACTTTGCAAAAAAATGTTTTAATTATGACACTTTCAAAAGGATCTTGCACATCTCTTCACTTTTAAACCAATGATTAGACCAGGGGTGTCAAACTTATTTTGGTTCGGGGGCCGCATTCAAGGCGTCTGATCCCAAGTGGGCCGGACCATAACATAAAAGCAAAAACATTTTTTTCTTTAACTCAGTTGGAAAAAATGCCTCAGCATACATGATAGCCTAATCACTTATTCTTACACATTCATTCACAGAGGCCAATGGATCTAAAATAAAATGCATATCACTTAAAAAATTGATTTAATTTTATTCAGACTGAATATTTTACATCTGACACTGAATCAATCCTTATAATAAACTCAAGAGGGGCTACAGAAAAAAATGAAACATCTGCCTAAAATGTAAACGTGCAAATTAATTAATAATTAAACTAAATTAAACTTTCAAACATTTTTGAACATAACATGAATTGTGAGTTAACCTCCTTTCTCTCCTCAAACTCCAGCCAGCCATCAATTTCAGGATTCATATCCTGTGCAGAAACATATTTACTGTCTTTCAAGTGTGCAAAACACAATGAAATGTCCAAGAATGTTTTCCTGGTTTCTGTCGGAATTTTGTGGCAACACCTGCCTTCTTCCTGACCTTTGATGGGCGCCATCAGTGACCAGACTGACATCACGTGACCAGTTCACTTCAACATAGTCCAGCACAGTAACTAGAGAGCTGACTATGTCATCAGCTGTTGTTGTGTCCATCAACTCAAGAAACTCCACTGTGACGGTCTCTTCAGCACCTCTAAGAAATATGCACAGTTGTGCAATATCTGTATCTGTGCTTTCATTAATAGTGACCAAAAATACAATTAATGACTGGATTCCTTAATATGTTGCCCAAGTCTCCTCAGAGATATTGTATCTGTAATCATAGTCTTTGACAGACGGCTTTTTGGGAACAAGACTTCTGCAGCCTTCAGCATTTTTCCATAAGTTCACCATCTGAAAATGTTCTGGATGTTTGCTCCAACTTGTCTACAATCAGGTGTCCATCACTGCTCCATCACTGACATCACGCTGCAGTAAATGCAGACGTTTGTTTCTTTCAGTCCAGCTTTTAGTTTAGTTGGTAAATCCTCTGTTTTTCTGCAAATGGTGAAACTATCCTCGTCTCATTGTTTCATAGTGGTGCTGAATATTATATTCTTTGAGCACTGCCACCTGCTGATGACATAACAAGCACGCAGGTTTTGCATTCAGCTCTGTGAACAAATAAAACTTTGTCCATTTTTCCTGGAAAGCTCAGCACTTCACTTCAACCCCTTTTTTTCTTTTTAACAACCTTTTGGTCATTAGGGTGTCACTACTGATCATTCTCATAACAATGTAACAGCAGTGGGAGTTGCGGGGAACAAAACTACATCTTATTCATACACAGAGCCGTTAGGTTTCACTTTTGGCAGGGGCAAAGATATGCATTTTCACCTGTTTTGCTTAGCCTTTGTTCCTCTACTGGCAGAATTGCACATTTCGGTTATTTCTTTAAAAAACCATAACACCACAGGAATGGACTAGAAACGTGCTTGTTTTTTAAACATTCTTATAATTTTTACTCTTCATAACTGGGCCGGATTGAACCATACGGCCCGCGGGCCGTATGTTTGACACCCCTAGATTAGACACTTAACATTTATGGTTGGGAAAATTTGCTTAGTTTTATTTTAGGTCTAGTACCATGTGTCACTACCAGAGGGAACCCTATTTGAGTAACGGTTGTAAAATAATCACATGTAAATAAAAATGAAACACAAAATAAAAAATATTAGTACAATGTGGCACACACTCATCCCTCGACACAGCAGAACTGATGAAATAACATCACCGTTGATTTGACAGTGTTGTTTAAAGGAAACAGACTTGTATTAACATGATCACTTAATTCCATTTTATTTAAACAGTTCAATATTACAACACAGTTGTCTGAACCGGCTTCATACCGGTAATTGTACAGGAACATAACATCGGTTGTAAAATACAATAGCTGACTGCTAAACTAAACAGAATAAGTTTTACTAAGCCCTGCCCCTAGACCCTCCTCTAATAATTGTCTATTAACAGGAATACTTGTTAATGCCTGGATTTTATTAAACCTCACAATTCCAACAATGACAAACTTGGATCATTTCAAGTAAAACAGTATACACAGGCAGGTTTTATGCTGATTTAAAGCTCATTCCATCATGTAAAGGATGCACAACTTTAAACTCTAAAACTGATGGCAATAAAAACTTTTACATAGGTCAGAAAATAATACATGTTAGGGGTGGTGGGATTCTTTTGCTGCAGATTCGGCTGGTGGATGTCACAAAACACAAAAAAGTGTGGAGAAGTTTGGTTGGTGGTAATCTGCAGTCCAATCAGATGAGGAGAATGACAGCAAAAAGTGTCTTTTCTTTTAAATCTAAAAGCTTTATTGATGTAGTTTACCTTGGACTAGTTAATGGTTAACCGCAGACAATACAACCCACTTCTAGTGGGAACAGTTTGATAGTTGTTAGACTACATAGGTGAACTCCGCGGATACATTATTCACTGGAGAATTTTTCTTCAACCAGCAGATGACAGCAAAACTCCACACAGAGGAGAACAACATCCTGAATAAGTGTGAGGATTTCTACCCCACAAATGATGATTCTCATTTAACATTTAATGCAGCACTAAGGAATAGTGGAGTCTCTGGTTTAGGCTTGGCTGTTTCATGTGGGCAGAATGAGACACACCTGGAACTAATCACTTACCTATACATCTTGGGGCTTCAGGATGCCACTCATTTTTTTCACACGTGATTTCAGCAGCACCCTCTAACATGAAACCATGGTAACAAGAGTACAGAGCAGTCACTTTTTGAGCATTGAAAGTGAAAATATAATCTCCATTATGGATCCGGGTCGGAGAACCACACAGGTCATAATCTGGAATTAAACAGAAATGTAGGTTTATTCTTTCAATGCAGAAAGTCGTGAAAAAAAACAAAAGAAAATACAGTCAATGAAAATATTCTTTTCATTGACTCACCTTTGCTTTTCTCCTCCCTCCAGGCTTCCAGGTTAATTGAAGGTATGCTAGCACAACTGACATATTCGCTTGGAAATTTCCCAAATCGGAAGGAATCAAAAGGGACTTCCTGAATGTCGGTGTTGTCACAGATGACACGAGACAGAGAGCCTTTTAAAAGCTCATCCTTCTGTTCCTGCTTGAAAACACCATCAGCTTCCCACCAAAATCTGTGGGGGGAAATTCTTTTTTAACAATTGTTTACCTGCAAACTGGTTGATCAAATAACTGTAGTGTTTAAAGTGAGTTGTACCTATCGCCATCACGAAGAGCTTTCATCTGTTTGCCAATCAAACAAGCAAAAAGTGGACCTGTTCTGGCATCAGGCAAGTAGTTTTCAACAAGTCCTCCAAGCCATACATCGATGTTGTCCAGATGCTTGTACATGTTTAGTATCTTCTCAGCAACCCTACCGTCTTGCAGAACTACTTTAAGATCCTCCAGCGTGTCGATGCGAGCCAGTCCACAGAATTCCCTCCACTCGTTGTATCCTGCAAAGAATTTTATTGATAACATTTACAGAGATGCTGTTTGGCTTTGGCTAGCCAGATTAAAGAGGAAATTGGTTGGGCTTCTGATTTTCACGTAGGCATGAAGATAGAAAATATGATTTTACTATTCTGTAAATAAACTAAATAAACAGCAGAGTTAGGATTTCAAATTTTTGCAACACTACAACATTTGTTTTAGTATTTACATCTACATTTCTTTCCCCTAGATTAAACTTGTTTATTTTTTACACCTTGTATTTTTGTAATATGCATAATCAATGCATATTGACTATTAAAAATTGCAACTGTTGAAAATATCGGAACAAATGGAATGACCAACCTTGCCTAGTTATACTGCAAAAAGTATAATTAGGACTTCTCAAACTGCACAGCATGTGAGTATTACAGTATTCATGTGATCAAACACACTGCATTGTAATACCAACATCTTTATTACTAAGATTCTTATTTATTTTTAAATACAGGCTGTCAAAATGGGCTCAGCTGCTGCCAAGCAGCATAGCCCCCCCACCCCAGGGTCCCTCTCTGTGTAGTGTTTGTATGTGTTGTGTGTTTTGCGTGAACATGCAGTGTGTTGTGTCTAAAGTAAAAGTTAAAATTGGGGGGCGGACCAGTGAGAGACAAGCCTGGATGTTTCACCGTACCCCCCCTCCACCAGACCACCCCCACAAGGCGCTAAATGAATCGAGGTGTCTAATGTGCGAGTAAAAGGGGAATGGTGGGCGGGTGCCAATATGACCTCAAAGAGAGTCACCCCCGGACAGCCCCACCAGCGTATCCCAGCCATCCAATTCTTGGAACCCTGTTTGTGTGTGTGTGCAAAGTTTGTGAGGGTGGGAGCAGGAAGGAGCAGGCAGATGGGCACAACCAGGGGAAAGAGGGCTCGCCCAGAGCGACTGGCCCCCCAGCGAGCTGCAGTAGGTGCCTCACCTCCCAGAGTGACCGGGCAGCCAGGAGGGGGCTGAATATTCAGACACGGGAAGTTGTTCGCTCAAAATAAATGCACGTAAAAATAGGCTGAATAACTACTGACTTTTGAAATAATGGACTGACAGATGTATGCAAATTTAAAATTGCACTGCACTTTTGACCCCAATCTTGCAAAATCTTAAAATAGATTTGTTTTTAAAAAAGTAAAGAAAACGAAATTCCTTGAAAAGGTTTGTGCAAAACAATCACAGCAGCAAAATTGAATTTGACTTTGCAATAAAAGACACGTACAAAGATGCTTTCAGAAAGATTGTAACTAAAAATCATGCATCAGATACTTGACTCAACAATTCAAACCCTTTTTTTTTAATTGTACCTCAAAGTCTTTTGGGAAATGTCAGGATTATATCCTTCTCAAAGCGGAGCCACATATTTAACAATTTCGGAGAGGAGGCTGCTTTATTACCGAAATATTTCTACAAGGTCAAACTCAAACATGATATTTGATAAATTCTCAGACAGCTCAATATTTGTTGATTTTTGCAGAAAATAAGAATGCCAAAAGTTACCATTTTAAGATTAAATTTTCTAACAAATAAAATTCAAAAGGAAAAAAAGAAAGACAGGACAAACAGCATCCAGAGTTTTAACTAAAAGGACAGAAGGGTAAAAAAAAAAGCTCCCTGAAGGCTTTTCCCTTTTCACATGAGGAGTTGTTCAGGTTTCACACAGCTCCCCCTGGAGCAAGAAAAGGCTTTTCACAGTTCTAAGGTGCTGCTGAAGAACTTGTTAATAGACTTGGATGTGTCAAATCAAGAACTTTAAACCTTTTTTTGGTAGCCCTAAAACTCAATAAAAACAATTAATAACATCAGGTGTTTTCAAATAGGTTTTAGAATCGCCCAATGACTTAAACAAGCTTGAAAAAGACAAGATTCAATGTTTAATTGCCACTAAATATTTTACATTTATACCAAAATCCTTCCCCTCCACTCACCAGGTTTTCTTCTCTTTACAGGCCATCTTTGAAGTCGTTTACAACATAGAACCATTTTCTAGTCTTCTTGACATTCTTCACTCGTTTAGTCCCAGCATGGTGGACATAACATTTATCTCTTAATTGGCTCAATTCCCAGCCTTTTTTTTTTTTAAGTAATTTGTTGTTTCTTGACTAAAGAAACATTTTTTATCCCTGAAAAAAGTTCTAAGTCCATATTGGAGCTTCTTTTTCTCTTTTAGACAAAAGCTGATGTCAAAAAAGGTATTGTTCCTGAGGAAAACTAATATCTTAATATCTTATATTTAATTCCAGTCTGGGTTTGAGTGCAGCACTTAGGAAACTGCATTACTTATTGATATTATTTTGGAGCAGTTATATGGAGCGGTTCTGGCCCTATCGGGGCTTACCTCAGCCACTGACATTGTGCATACAGCAGAGGATGAAGAACGTGATGCACAAGCTGATGGGAATTTTGGGATCTGTATCAGAGCGGTTCACCTCTGAAATCAGACTCGCTCTAAACACCGGATTGAGTTTTAGAGTCTGCTGCTCTGTGATGTGGGGTCCCTCAGGGTTCACCGTCATCTGCTTTTCTGTTGGTTTTGTCTACTAAGATATCTCAACAGATTTTTTTGGATTAGTTACACGCTGTTCTCTATGCAGAGATTAACTGATAACGACAAAGCAAAATGGCCCTCCAGGCTCTTGTCAAGCACAAAAAACAGAGAATAACACATGTTTATGTATATTTTGTATAGGTTTCTGAGCACACCATGTTCTGAATAAAACGTATGCTCTGTATGATACAATATTTTAAATAAAGTGTTTACATTTTTTGAAAAAAATGTACTTCATTTTATGTTTTAGGAACAACTCTCCAATGAAGTGATATAGCTCCTGTGCAGGTCTATGTTGCATCACGTTTAAAGTTTTTCTGCCTTCAAATTGACACATTAATATTACAATAGGTTACCTCTAGGCCCTAAGGTCAACCAGAGAACTTTTTTCAAACTGTGGGCTCTTTTGAAGCTTTTGGATCTTCTTCGTAAAACACACTGCAGTGTTGTAGGGGTCTTTTTGTGCCTTTTTAAAATGGGTCGTCCTGTTTCAAAGGAAAACCAATGTTCTTAGATCAATTAAGGTTACACCTTCAGGGGAAGAACTGTTTACCAGATCAATGACAGAAATAGGAGATAGATACAAGCTTAGGTAAAAACAAACCATGGTCTCCTAATTGATGGAGCGCAACAAGATTGACAGCTCATGTTGTCAGCTGACTTTTCTAGAATTTTTTTTATCTTGTGAATGTAAGCATTCCATAATATGTAGAGAGTAAAATGCAACATTATGGTAAGCAGACAGGGCAAAGCCTGGTGTGTCCGTCCCCTTTAATAAATCAGCTATCAAAACAGATAAAAGCAAATGCAAGATCTTAAGAAAGCAGCGGTTGATGGCAGACAGCTTGGCATGTTAGAAAGTTCATGAAAAGGAAGTAATTAAGTTTACAAATGAAATGAGGGGTTCTAATTGAAGGATTAAACAGGATTGATTGGGGATTCTCGCTGGGGTTGCTTGGCTTAACTCTGTGGCATTAACCGGCTTTGTTCAGCATGCAGCAAACAAAAAGTCTTACCTGGAAGGCCATGGTCCCGTCCTCTCTGCAGGTTTAGCGAAGCCAGGTCCATGTGCTGCAGAGTGTCCAGCACAGCCAGCATCTCTGTGACCTCCTCCACCAACAGCTTGTTTGCACTTGCAGCCGGCGCTGCAATTCCAATCATACCCCGTATAATTGGTTCAATCCCACCTGAACACAAGGGAAGAATCTTTTTTTTTTTACATTATTTATGATGCAGGCTTTAAAATTGTACAAATATATTGACCAGTGCATGCACTCCAGTTTTCTTAATAGAAAAGGCAGTTTAAAATAGAGTCAATGTCAGTATATGAAAGTGGTCTAAGTTTGATCTGGTCCTCAAGCACAGGTCTGACTAAGGTAACAGAACTGGTTAATAGTATTGTTATGCAAATTGCATTTCTAAAGGCTCTTTGCCCTCTATTAAAAAGCTGACACAGCCCAGGTCTGGGGGTGCAAACAATTATCCATATTTACTTAAACAGCAGAGTAAAATATTTTGGCCTCAGCAAATCACCATATTTTCTGAAGGCAGGTCAGCGTATCAGAAAAGTCAAACAAGAGAGTGAATGGAACGGAAACCTAAATAAGAACTAGTCAAAGATGTTATTTGTGATTTTAGGTATAGCCTTAACGGGTCCGATAAAAAGGGCGTTAAAAGAAAAAGGATTTACAAAATGTGCAGCAGCAACAGAAGGGATTAATTGACTTAAATGAATTCTGGGCAGAAATAATGGTCTTTCAACATTAAACTTACACTATTTTCTGCATCTTTTTGTTGTTGAAAGAAAGTGTGTGTAACTTCACAGGATGGGGAGAAATAGCCTTTCAAACTGGGTAAAAGGCAGAATTTCTTCTGAATCTCCTCTGGTTTGGTTGTGGGCACTCAGACATTGAGATTAAAGCAGGGGCAGGGGGCGGGGGGCTGCACATCTGTCAGGGGACCCAGCTGGGTAGGAGGACATGGATTTGGAGCTCCTATGTTCATGGCTTGTTGCAGAAACGTGAAAGACGTTTCCAGAGTGAGGCGCAGATGTAAGACCAGACAAATAGCGAATTAAATTTACATTTTTTTTTAATTTGGCAAGGATTCTGTGGTAAAAGAAGAGTTCATCTGTGGTTGAAAGACTGGCAAAGAAGAAACCATAACTGGTGTCTGTTTTTAATAAGCAGAAAAGGGAAAATGTGGGCATTAAACATGGAAAAATGTTTTGCAGGAAATAGTCTGGTCGTGTGCAGGCATTCACCGGGGCTCAGAAGGACCCAGCTGGAGGGCAAACAAGAATCGTGCAGAAAAACCCATTTCTATTTAATGGAGCTTAGCAGAAAGACAACAAATATGATGCTGGTGTAGAACCTTCCAGAAACTAAAATAAGACAGAGGCTGAATAATAAAAATAAAGTTTGAATTTAGGAGAAAAGTTTAACTGAAAATGAACTCAAAAGAAATGAAACTTTAAAAACGGAAAATTGGAAATTTCAACGTCAAAAATAAAACTAAATAGACTAACAAATAGCATCATAATGTTACACCTTATACATTTTGATTATTAAATTGTAAAATTTATTCACAACAATTTTTGAATAGATGTATGAACATTTAATAAAAACTAATACAGTTGAAATGTATAAAAAGTTATTAAAAGAACAACACATTACAAACATTTGTTTTGTTTTTTTTTCCTGATAAAGATTTGTATTTTTTCATTGGTGGCAGTGTTCATGCAGCAGGCATGTTCAGAGACTTTTCGAAACAAATTCATTGATGTAGACTTTTCTGATGGAAGATACACCAGCTAAAAATAGTTTGCTGGAATTTTCTCTTAATTAGCTTGTTAGGTGTGAAGACCTGTCAAAAAGGTCATGCTGATGTAATTTGAAGTTCCATAAATATTCTCACCTCTCAAAGCAAATCACTTCATACATAGAATCAGAATCTGTTCCTCCAAGCTGGAGCAAAAGCCCAAAAATTGAAATAATTAAATCTCAAGCTGCAGAAAAAACTAACTAGTTGTAGAGTGGGGCCAAAGCCTTAATATTAAAGTTTTGTTTGTAACTACAAATTTAAATGGTTTTACAGCAATACCAATATATGAAAAAAAGAGGAATTTTATCTGAAAAATTCTTATAAATTGGAATGAAAGTTAAAAAAAATCTGCATCCAACAAAGGTTTTCGCAGTAAAATATTGGCACATGCAAATAAGTAATTTCTGAAAATAAATGCTTGATGTTAATATATTTTAAATTGTCTTTAAACCAGACTTCCTTCTTGAGCTCCTTTCAGTTTGTTTCTGGAATTTTTCAGAATTTTCCTCACAGAGTCAAAGGATACAAACTGAAAGGACCATGCATCTCTAGCATAGGAATATTTACACATTTTGGCCCAGTGACAGACTGATGTACCCTGCCTTTGCCAAGCAGTACCTAGGAAGTGCACCAGTGACCCTTTGGCCCCGAAAGGGATTCAGCAGGTTTGGAAAATGTTTGGATGGATGGATGGGTTTTAAAAGACTGAATTAGCTGTATGGATTAACTAAATCTATAAAATACCCATCCACATAAACTAAACTGTTTCACATGGTGCCTTAAAAGACTGGCATTGTTTGTGTGCTTTTCAGAAAAAACATTTTTTGCTAGTATGATTCTAGCATCACCACAAGTATCCCCACCCGTGCTCTGTGGATAAATGCTTTCCTTCATTTTTTTCAAACATTCATTCATTTATTTTAATTTATTCATTCATTTTCATTCATATTCCTTTTAATTTCATCAAACTGTATGTCTGAAGTTTTTGTTTTTCTGTTGAAATATGTAGGTATTTTTGAGGTGAATGTATATATTTTAGTACAGAGTAGACAGCCTCTACAACAGATTGAAGGTCCTGATCTCATCTCTGGATCAAGAGACTTTCTTGGGAGCCTCAAATGGACCATGATGGAAGCCAGCGAGCCATGGAAAATTAAGCTTAAATGCAACCTATCCTCAAAAGCCTTAATTCTTAAAACAAGGAAATAAAAAAAAATAGAGTTGCACGCCTTTTTTCTATAAAGCTCGAGTCCCCCCCCCCCTTCTTTTAACCAGTACGGCCCAATCAGCTTCTAATTACTAACCACCAACTATGAGTGATGGCAATCATGCAAGATGTGCAGTGGTGATGTCAAAGCACAAGACGACTTTGTTGTAACCCTGGTGCAAATGTAGATCACTACACAAAATATGAATGTGCTTCAAAAGCAAACCATAACATTTCCCATAAGAGAGTTCGGTTCCACAGAGACCGGCAAAGTGGCGGCTGGCTAAATGAATGAAATTTAATCAGCTTGCTTTTGGATTGCACACAGATGTTGCATGGTTACATAGTGATTCTTCTTTAACACAAGCACCAAATGCGAGCTGTCATTTTTGTATTTTTCAGCTGCATCTCTTTGAACTATTTTGAAATTGCTTGTATTGAAGTTTCAAGGTGGCTAAATTGACTATTTTGAAATTCTGTTAAAACTAAATACGTTTTTCAAAAGTTTTTGAAAATCCTTAGAAGGTAACGCCGGTTCAAGAATGTTCCCCACTAAGGGCATTCATTTAGGTCATCATTTACATGTGACTTAATAAAAGGCCACAAATAAATAAGTAATGTAGTCATGAAGAATGGGAAGGTCCCTGCTGCCCGTGGGGCAGATTTTGCACCTTGTGTAATGCGTCTTCTTTGACTGTGTGCCCACTGTATAGGTCACATACTGTGTGTGACATATTGCTTCACAGATCATAGACAAGAAAATGTGTAACACATGTTGCTTATGTGCATCTTCATGTCGCCGGGAAACTACCTACTCCACAGGGACAGACTTTAGCTGCTGTAGCTGACCCTAATAGAGTCATTCTGCCCCCCTACTGTTCTTACAATGTGTCTTCCAGTTATGACAGTTCCAAGAGATGGCTTTCAAGAGTGCACTGACCTTCTTTGACTATTCTCCAAGGGCTGAAAAAAGTCTTGTATAGCCTCAAATGGGGGAACTGCTCATGCTCCTGGAAGCTCTGGTTCAGTCTGTGCAGCACAGGAGAGATGGTGGCGTGGCCAAACCTGAATGCAGCGGTGGCAAACACATTGGAGGCTGATGGATCCACAGCTGGGTCATAGCCCGTATAAGGTCCAACAAAACGCTCAAACGACTCTGGGCCAATGATTTTGGGAACATAATCTCTCATAGTTATGATCTGGAACCAAAGAAAGAGTGCAGATGTCAGAGATTTTCAAAGTACACCTCAAATTTCAATGTGAAAACATACAGAAAGAAATGATTATCACCACACAGACAGAATCACTAAATTCCTATAGTGTGCTTGAGATGAGGGTTTTGTTTGAAACCCTCCCACATAAACATGCATTTCACTTTTCTCCCTCCACAGTACATTATTTTTGTCTCCATCAATAATCATGATCAGCCCCAGACCTTTAGGGGGAGGTGGATTGATGGTCATGTTCTTGTAATTTGGCACAACAGTTTTCACCTTAACCCCCAGCTTCTTGCTGATGGTTTTGTAGTCCACTCCGGTCTTGTGTAGGTCAACAATCTTTTCCCTTAAATCCACTGAAAGCTCTTTAGTCTTTCCCATGTTGTAGAGTTTAGAGTCTGACTGATTGGTTCTGTGGACAGGTGTCTTTTCTACAGGTGATTAGTTTAAACAGGTGCCTTCAAATGAGCCGTCAGGTTGATTAGGACAGTGTTTTTCAACCAGTGTGCCGCGGCACACTAGTGTGCCGTGGGAGATGGTCAAGTGTGCCGTGAGAAATTGCCCTCATTCACTGATCTAAAAACAATTACCATCTCCAGGAAATCCGCTCTTTGTTCATCCAAACAGGCCCTGATAAAACACTGAGAAGTTAAGAATATGAAATATCATAAAATTATTTTTTCTTCGTGTTTATATGATTCTATTAAAGACACTTTGATAAGCATGACGGTCCGCGGTACAGTTATAGCTGCAGCGATAACTGTGTAAGGAAAAGTCCCGCCCCTTTAACTGTCTCCAATCATTCTTGAAGGCTTAATCACATGTCATCAGTCTGACCAATCAGAAGTGGTTAAAGTATTCACTTCCTTGTTTGGATTTAGCGCAAAAAAGTCTCTCTGTTCTAAGAAGAATACCAGCTAAAGCTCGTCTTTAGCGGTGTAGATTTCCACAGAATCTGGTATGAGACTGTGGAACAAGTGAACAAAACAATGAAGCTCAAAGACGCGGGTCTTTCCGCGGTCACCGGATTATCGGCACTACATCTCCCATGATGCATTAAAGTGACTGTTTTAGCGGACAATGAGTCTCTCCTCTTAACGTCTTAAAACAACGAACACACATCAAACGGTTTTTGAATCTTGTGACTTAATTTTTAATACATCTTTTAGAAAAAAAACAGCTGCAGCTTCCAGCTTTTTCATTTTTTTTAATCTATTTTTTTGGATGCTGGTGTGCCGCGGGATTTTTGTCAAGGTTAAAGTGTGCCGTGGCTCAAAAAAGGTTGAAAAACACTGGATTAGGATAGTCTAATCCGTCTGTGTAAACCCAAATCCTAAACAGTTACTATATGGATCAAATACTTATTTCCCCTCAGCAAATACATTGAAATAAATTTTTAAAGTCAACTTCTTGATTTTTTATCTCACTGTTCAAGGGGGTCAAAAGCTTTTTTCCTTCATTGTGTGGGAGGCTTGTCTGGTTGATGAATTACGTTTCAGCACCACCAATTGGTACAACAGAAGAACATGAATCTATAATTCTTGGCAATGTTTTTAAAATTCCTGCTGCTGAGTCAATATCTGCACAAAACACAATTACATGTAGATGAAATTTTAAAAAAAAGTAAGCTCCATAGTTTGACAATTTGACCTAATTTATGGTCATAGAAATTATAGGTGTTCATTTGAGAAATGTGCCATTTAGTAGAATAATTGGTTTTCATTTCTTTGTTTCTTCAGTGAGGTATTATAAATTGTTCTGAAGTGGAATATTTTGATTGTAGAACTGAGACAAATCAAAGCACATCTGGCTTTTTTGAGCTGGTAAATCTTTTCAAGGCATCTTCTAAATGAAGCTAGTATTGAACAGAATGATGTTGCATTTAGGATTGTTTAGAATAAAATCTTGTTTCACAACTAAATTTTTAAGAAAATAAATACATTTTCATTCCTATTTAATTCAAATCAAGAAGGATCTTCTTCCAATTGTAGTTTTTCCTTTTAAATGACATAGTTCAGGTGGTCCACCCACTGTCAGTCTGCTGTAAATTGGAAATTAATGAACTGGTCTTTCTTCCCCTCCATCCCTTCAGCTGCTCCGGAAAGTTGCTGCAATTTCAGACTACTTTAAAAAAACCAACAACATTTTATCCACTGTTGTGGAAAGATGTTCACTTGGTATAGAAAAAAAACAGGATGGAGCAGAGTATGTCTTTTCTAGTATTGCAGAAAAATTGCCATCTTAAGGTTTAGAGTGATATTTCCAGATTGATGAAGCAAAGCTTTTCTTACGCTGCTGCTGTGAGTTCTGAATGGGTGAGTTAACCTAAACCTACTGACGTACATCAAAGCCACATCCAAAACGAAAAGCTGCCAAAATAACAGATTACATTTGGGATTTTTTGCGAAAGTCATCAAGAAAACATTTACATTTCCAATGAACCATGCTCATTTACTTATTTAACTAGTTAAATAATAGGAAATAATAGTAGAGGTAACCCAATATATTGTTACAAAACATTTACTGGCATAAACAAATTATTTACAGACAAAATATGACTGCAAAACAACACAACACACAAAGAGATCCTCAAATAGTCTGTTTATCAGAAGCTCTTTAAATTTAATTGAATGACAGAAAAAGTTTTTTATGTAAGGTGGGGTTTGGGGAGCTTTCATTGCTACATCAGTGTGTTAAAATAATAATCTGGGACCACACTTTGTAGAATTATACAGATCAAAAGCATTACCATTTGCCCGGTGAAAGCCTGTTTGTTTGGAACAATTGTTTTAGAGCACAAATGGAGGTAGTGTTGATTTGACCACATGGAGTGAAAACCATAAGAGCAAACTGACAACAGTAAAAGCTATAAACAGCTGCAGGTGGATTGTTATATATATTTTTTTATTTGACGAAGAGGAAAAGTGTTTTAGTTCACAGCTGAACTAAATAATGTCTGCATTCATCTCAAATTCACAAGTTTTTAAGAACGTTCTTGGGTTCAACATACACAATGCATGGCCATTGAAAGCACTTCAAAAGTTAAACCAGTTCAGCTTAACCAATCAGGGACTGTGACTTGGTAGTGACATACGGGTGGCGTCCTTTTTAATTAACAGATGTGCCAACTGTTTGAGCCATGTGAAAGAAAATGGCTTGTGCAACATTTGCACCGCTTTGACATTTTTGCACCAAGCCTCTTCAAAATGTAAGTACATGCGCTAGGATGGCGTTGTGACAGTCCATTGTGAACACCTTGTACTAAAAGCACACAGACTCAACACAGGCTCATCAACATGCACTCAAATATTTGAAAGCTAAAAGGTAGTAGCTGTAAAAGCAGCCCCACAAAGAATTCTATTAAAAGGCTTGTATCTTACTTTTCTTAAGTCTTTCAGAGTAAACTATATCCAGAGATATATATATATCCAGAGAGATAGCGAGAGAGAGAGAGAGAGAGAGAGATGACAATATTACCTTTGGCACACCAAAGAATTAATTTGCGATGAAAGCACAGACTCTTCCTGGAAGGGGTTGACCCCACTTTGTGACATCACAATGTAAGGACCCACATGTTTTCGTGGGATGGGAGGGGCTGGTGCTCATTGAGCAGGTTTCTAGAGTAATATTCATAAATGCTTGAATAGATCAAAATGTCGTTTTTTTTTTTTTTTTTAGTTAGGAATTAACATTATAATACATAAAAGTTCAGAAAAGTTGATTTTGCACAATATTAGAAACATTGTTGAATGAGCTGCGTGCTACATGTCAAACAATACAACCTAGCGCTCTTGAGTCAAAGGCCATAGAACAGTTACTGTTGGAGCATTTTTTACCACCTGAAGAATTATGACACCTTGGTCTGTTACAACTGTAGACACTAACATTCTGATGTGGAGGTTGACTGTGCAACCCTTGCAGACAAAGGTTAAAAATGAATTTTGGATTGAGTGTTGAAGAAGTTTGAATGGTAGAGAAGCAGATTACTTTGAAACTCCAGACAACATGACCCAGTTAGGTTCCTGGTTTTATTATTACCTTTAGATCTCCTTCCGTTAAGAGAATTTCAAAGCAAGGAAAACAAAAAGCCTCTACCTTCTTTTTAAAGGCACCGTCACAAATTATTTACAAAATGCCTCGCCGTCTTTTGAATTTTGTAAATCTCTCCTCTCACACTGTCTTTGAGTCGACTGAAAAAGCAGCTTTTTGACAAACTGCTGCAGATAATGAGGACACACAAAATAGAAATAGAAGAAATTTAACACAATTTATAAGAATAATTTTGCTTGGTCAAATCAAACATTATTTAAACTAGGTCATTGAGGACATTTGGAAATTTGAATGACTTACTTAAAAAATAAATGACCTTGTATTAAAATAGTTAGCCTCCTATAAAACATTTGCATCTCATCCCTTCAGCTCTAAAGAGTCTCAGACATGTTGATTTTTGCTTTAAATTCTATTATACAGAGTTTAACGATAAATTCAACCCATCTAACCAGCACACCACTGTGAAGCCCAAAGGAAAAACATCCACTCCGCTCCACAGTTGGTGTACAAACATGTTTTGCTAAAGAACAGAAATACTATTGGAGAAAAGCGCAGCAGAGGTAGGTGTTTCTGAGCAGGTTATATCAATTATATCCATGGGCATCCATGTATTCTGGTCTAGGGTCTACATTAATAAAAAGAAATACATTTCCGGGAAAACATGTTTAAAAAATGTATTTGACAGTTTCACATTTCACACATTTATCTGTTTGAAAGATAAACCCCTTGGGATGTGCCATCTCGTTTTCAAAGGGGTCCTCAAATGAAGAGTTTTACTGTTTTAAAGGTTTGTCTCTTATTCCCCTTTGTCATAATTTTAGTTTAAAAGATAATGTGATTCAAAAAGCCAACATGTGTCCATGTAATGCTGTGTTCACACTTGGCATGTGATTTTCAAAAATGCACTAAAAACATTTAGCATATGGTGTTTACACTGGACTGTCACAGCACAATTCTGGTGCCAGTTACAGTTGTACAAGGGTTGTTGTGAAATGTGGATGCGGTGAAAATCTTGCGAATTTTACCCTAGGCATTTTCTTTCACAGCTCTATTCTGAGAAATGAAAGATTTCGCGTCATCGAATTCTAGCTGGTTACAAACCGCACTGTTCAATTTCTCCTCCATGATCAAATTTCAAAGAGTTGGCATACGTCCATATATCACTACCAAATCCGATTCCCTGACTGGTCAAAGTTTAATCTGGTTTAACTTGCGCTCAATGGATGCCCATAGAGCCCGAAAACGGTTGTGGAAACTTGTGTAGCGATGCATAAACATGAGAGCTTTAAATGCAGAAGCCTGAGATGCACATATATGCAATTACATAGACTTTTTATTGAAAGTGGTTGCTTGAGTGTGCGTTGCCAAAGGCGGCGTGAATGAGGTTGCATGGTTTTATCATGACTAAACCACGTTAGTCCGAATTTGATCATTAATCATGAACAAATTTGAACAAAATTCTCAGGCTAAATGCAGCCTCTTGTGACCTCATAAAAAAGTGAAGTAAAACTTTGTAAATGTGGAGCTCAATATTTCTCATATATTTTATATGATCAAGCTATCCAGCAAAAAAAAAAACAAAAAAAAAAAAAAACAGAGTTATTGGTTCCAGTCTTTGTGAGTGATAACTTACATTCACACTTGGACTTTTTTCCTTTAGCGTAAAAGAACTGTCTTGGGTTTGCTGACCATCATACTTTCAACCTCTATTCACCAGATCCACAAGAGACTTGAGCTCCTCTCATATCTGCAAGAAGGATGTCCTGCTGCTTCTGTGATATCTAATCATCCTAATTTTACCTCATTTGCCCAACTCCAGCAGAGCTCTGAGCTACTTTAGTGATGAGAATCATCCACCCCATATAACCTAACTGGCAATCTGGAGTTATTACAAACTTTTATTTAAATCTAAACCAGTGTAAAATCAGTGAAAAACTGATTGTTTCTGTGCTGTCCAGTAACTTTCTTTGTTTTCCTAAATTAATGAATTCTCCAATTGTTACATTAAATCAAGTAAAAAAAAAAAAACACCTTTGTGATTCAATTTAGAATTTAAACTTTAAACCTCTAAGTAAGCTTTTTGAACAAAAAACTTATTTCACATTTTATTTTTTCCAAAGTCTCCAAGAAAGTTCTAAAGTTAAATCAGTTACTTCTGATTTAGCTTTAGACTGCTGTCATTTTATCAGAAAAGGGATTTTTTTCCCCAGGAAAGAAGAAACAAATCCCACTGATGCTCATGTGCGCAGCTCTAAATTTAAATACGCATTTGGAGGCTAATTAGGACAGAAAAGGAACTGCAAATGTCAGCCAAAAAAGACAAAAACTTTTCTAATTAAAACAAGTGAAAAACAGAGTACATGCTTCAGAATTTGTTATGAAGTCCAGCATTTGCACTTTAAAAAAAAATTAAATTGTCTCAGTTCAGACACTTTGCGGCAGCTGTCATGCATGCTCTTATTTAGATTAAACAGAAACTCACTCGTTTGTCTAATTTCAAAGATATTTCTTAAGAAGTTTGATGTCAGTCAGCCTCATTTCTGACTGTTTAAACAGACTGTGTGAGTGTCACTCTGCATGAGATTCTGCTGAATGATTTATGCTTCCTGTGAAACCATAGTGTCTAATTAAAGGAATCAGAGCTGAACAATACTGAAAGATTAAACAGCGTGGAGATTACTGTACATCATTGTACTGCAGAAACAGATTGTTGGTTGTTGCAGAATCAAACTGCTGCTGACATGATGCTCAGGGCTGCACTGTAGCTCTTCTGAGGGTAAAGACTTAAAGCATTGAGGATGAAAAAAAAGGAGCACTGCAGAGAAACCAAATTTTTGCTTTCTAACAGAAAGCTTTAAGTCTTTAAATGCCAGATCTAACAACTCATCATGACTTCTTTTTTTCCTTCTTCTCTCTTAATTTGCTTAGAATTTAACATGAGTGTTATAGTTGTAAAACGAGTTTTAACTGCTTCTTTTGCACGTTTTACTCCTGTCAGTTATGGGCTGTAGAAACAGAAAGTTAAAAAGGTTGTGTTCTGTTTCACTTCTTAAATGTCATTATGTCCTTAGTCTTAACACATTTTGTTAAAGGGGACATAGCACACATTCACACCCCAATCTCTTCTGAGGCCGCCGCATCCTTCCTCCAATCACGCAGTTAGTCAAGTGATCAATGGTGGAAAAAGAGTAGCCATGGCAACAGTGCAAACAACTTCAAACAGCTGAACACATGCGCAGGAGACAGATTTCAAAGCAGTCCTGTAAAGCAGCAAGTCATTAGTGGGTATTTCCTGTAGGGATGAGTAAAGGATAACTCTGAAATAAAAAAATAATTTTTCAGACCAGATTAGATTTATTGATAGGAAAGTCTTCAATGTATTTAATTTTATTGATGTTTACGCTTCAGCAGCACAGTATCTTCATCGGGCAGTGTGCTTCTTCGGATAATACAAGATTTTCTTATCCAAAAAACCATTTTACCTTAACCTTTTCTATAAACCCCAAAATTCTATTTTTGTGAATATTTACAACATAATTTGTGAAAAACTCCATTACCGGTGCTGTAAAAACTACAGTGATTACCAAATAATAGAAAACATCAGATTAACAGAGGTACGATGTTAGTTTGAAACTTTTGAAAGTGTTTGGTTTTGCCAATCTTTGAAACAAGCTCAGATTCTGGTCAGTTGTTTAAAGAAGCAGAAAAGTTGTATTCAATGAACCAGAATCAAATCTTCTAGAATCATTTGAAACTTAAAAAAAGAGACAATTTTGTTGAAACCAACAGTAAAACATGAAAATCTGTAAAAATGATTTCATCACTGTAAGTAGCACCTATGTGTAAACCAAACCGCTGGCAGACACGTTTTCCTACTGAAGCTAAAAATTACGGTCTGTTTTAATACCAAAAACTGTTAAAACTTGCTCAGCCTCCGGTTGAAATTCATTGTCTGCACAACACTGTTGTAACACAGACAATGTTTGCTCTGCGGGTACAGAAATACCTTACTTTTATTAAAAGCTTATTTTATTCCAAGTTAAGAAAATAAAATAGGTATGCAAAAGCAGCAGGGCAAAAAAAGTTTGGTTGTTCCTGATTCTGCAAGTTGTCCCACCTAAAAAGATGGGAGAGGTCTGAAATGTCTATCATAGGGACACTTAACTGTGAGAAAAGACTTAAAAAAGAACCTCGGAAATCACAATGTAGGAATTTATTTCTATGAATGTGCAGAATTCCATCTAGAGTTCTATGCAGAAGAGGTATTTGGTCAATGACACAAGTTTATCTCAATACTTTGCAATGTAACCCTGAATGTCAATGACAGAGGTCAAAGGTTTCCTGTAGGTCTTCTACAGCTGTGAACACACCGTTTCTGCTATTGTTGTCTATTCTTCCATACCAATATTCTCAAGAGCTGTAATGTTTTGGAGCTGTTACTGTGCAACATGGAGTTTCAACTCCCTCCACAGAGTCTTCATCGAATTGAGGTCCAGGTCCAGGAACTAACTGAATGTTTTTTTTTAAGCCAGTTCTCAGGCAACGTGTTTGAGATCAGAGTCATGCTGGAAGATCTAGTCATGTTTCATCCTCGATACTCTCACTTGATGGAAGGAGGTTTTTGACCAAAATCTCACCATTCAAGGCCCTATTAGTCATTTCCTAAATACAGATTAGTTTTCCTGCACTCTTTGGAGAGAAGCAGCCCTGAATCGTGATGTTTGCACCCCATGCTTCAGAATTGGTACAGTGTTTTTGGGATACAATTTAGCATTCTTTTCCCTCCAAACATGGTGAACAAAATCCAATTTATTCTCAACTGACCATATTTTGCTCTCTCAATCCTCCTCTGTTTCATCCAGATGCTCTCTGGTAAATTTTATACAGGGCTCAACATGGACTAGCTCCTGGATGTAGACAGGTGTCTTTTAAACTGAAACCCAGTGTTTAAACAGGTGCCATTGATCCATGTAAAAATGAAGGAAAGAAGAATTTCTTAACCCTTGTGTTATCTTAGATGACCCCACCCTTACAGTGACGTGTTTTCCCTACCATGACAAAGGTGGATAAAGGTGGAAAGATTTCATGTAATCCATGGACACCAGTGAAGATCACAAATCATTGAAGAAAAAAGGTTCAGAGCACTGTCTAGTGGGTCTAGATGACCCAACTCCCAATGGTAAAGTGCCTAGGATAGCACAAGGGTTACAGAAGTAGTAACAGGTCTGTGAGGAACATAATTGTTTTTTGTTTGCAGGGGCCACATTTTTATTTTCTGCACCATTATACAAATATTTTATAAAGGTATTTCCTGGATTATTGTTTTACATTCCTTCTCTCACAATTAAAATGCATCTATAATGAACAATTCATATCTCAGTGGGTTAACTTGGAGAATCAGTTACGTCCAAATATTTTTTTCCCCACTTTTTATCAAAACAGTACACATGTTTAATAGTTTTGATTTTTTGAAACTTTGATAAATAAAAATTCTGGGGGAAACTTTTTATATTTTTACAAAAGTTTGTTAGTGATTTAAAAACACTTTCATGTAACACTAGCCATTCTATTTCAGTTTATTTTTTTTTGAACTAATATAATTTTCAAATACCTGGTGTAGAGCCCCAATGATCTGGCGGGTTTCTTGATAGATCATCTCAGGACTCCAGTGATCGTTGATCAGCTTCAGTGCTTCTGCAATTCTGTTGTGTTCTCTGAGCCACAGTGTGTGCAGAGAAATCAAGGGCAGGCCCTCGTTGACTCGACCGTCCCCCGCGCTAAAACAGTCAATCCCGTCCTCCTGCTGAAAAGTTCGGCACGCTGATGGTGTCTTGGCAACAAAAGGAAGATAAGGTCTTCCCTTTGCATCCTTGAATTGGTCGTTGACGGCAAGTTTCCCACTGAGCCCGGAAAGGTCACGAAGGAAACTCTCCAGCTTTGGAGTGTGCCCATAAACAAGTGAAGCATCAATGTAAGAAGTGATGGCATTCAGCTGCTGTCGCTGCAGGGCGTGCTGTACATCAGACCCCGGACTGACATAACAGTCTGCTGTGGAACGATGAAAGGGCATGCAGAGAGAATCATCAGTCTGTGGAAAGACAAATCAAAATATTAAACCATTTTTACTCTAACATAAGCTTTTATAATGCTAGATGTTTTTTTTTTGCAGTGGTCACAGATGGCAGTCCTTTTCTCAGTTAATAGAATTATTTGGTTATTTGTAGAGTAAATAAAAACTCTGGTGTATCATTTAGTAACCCAAATTTGTTAAATTTCTAAAAAATGAAATTTACTTCTCAGTGTTCCTCTTTCATGAAAACAGTTCGAACTTTTGTTTCTAGTAGATGTTTATAGTTCTTTGAAAAATTACTTTTCTAAACATCTATTCATGTTATTCTGCTTAACCCTTGTGCTATCAAAGGCACTTTAACATTGGGAGTTGGGTCATCTAGACCCACTAGACAGTGATCTGAACCTTTTTTCTTCAATGATTTGTGATCTTCACTGGTGTTCATGGATTACATGAAATCTTTCCACCTTTATCCACCTTTGTCATGGTAGGGAGAACACGTCATTGTAAGGGTGGGGTCATCTGGACCCCACAAGATAGCACAAGGGTTAAAAAGGCAAACCACAGAGGAACTTCTCCAAGTTGATATCTTAAAGTCCCACCCCAATCATCTTTTGACCTGCTCATTTCATCTGCTCTTGATCCATCACAAATGCAATTTTAAGCTTTAGTTTCTTAATATTTGTCCTCCATCATCATAAAAATGCTACAAGAACATGTTAAAAACATTTCATTTCAGTGGGTCATTAAAGTCTTTTCCACAGATATCTTCTTCAGCTCCACCTTAAGGGACACCAACATGTTTAGATCTTTCAACAGTTTGCTGCAGAACCTCTTTCAAAGGGAAGATCTATAAACCAGTTAGGCATCCAACTTCTGTAGACAAACAAGTTCTGGTTGTTGGGACAGAGAGGAAGCCACTCCCCACTGTAAAACAGAAAACTGAGTATGAACATTCATCTTTATTTTATAGTCTATAAAAAAGTTCCATGAGCCTTTGATCTCACATTAGAGATGGATTTTAGTTATCAATAACTTTGAAAAAATGTCCTGTTTAATTTTTATGCTTCAGCACAACAGAGTAATGGGTCATCTGATGTTCCACCCCATGACTAACAAAATCCTCTACAAAGTCCTTTAACTTTTAAAAGTTTTTTTTCCTATGGCTTATTTGACCTGATCTTTTTAAAAATGTTCTCCCGAAAATATAAAACACCAAGAGTAAAAGAGTGAAGTCCTAAGCCAGTATCACAAAGCCATAAGAAACAGGCATTTTGAAGAGGCGCGGGCACTCATAGGGTCTTAATTTATTTATTAATAAATGTATATGTTTAACGTAATATGTTCTGATTAAAATTGCCTCCTTTAAACTCTGTCATTCAGTTTCACAATCTTCTGTATTAAAATCTTTCCAATCACACCAAAAGTTTGTGTTTAGAGGGCAAGATGAAAAAGAGAATTTATGTGTGAATCCCCATTTAGAACAAAAGTCACATTGAATACAGCTGTCAGGAACTGGAGGTGTAAGATCCAAAATGCAGGAAACTGGGCTTGGTGACAAAAACGTACACATTTAATAAATAAATAAACTTAAACAGGGCGAAAACAGATGACCAGAAATTTTCCATGAACTGAGGAAAACTAACAGAAACTAACAGCTGTGGATGCTTAACATGAACCAGAAGTGACTGATAGAGGACAGAATATGACCAAAAACACCACTAAAGAACTTAACTGAACTGCAGAATCATCACAGCAACACTATATTAACATAATTATTTTCAGCATTCTGGGGATAAAAGTTATAGAAAATCTGTGTTTAAAATATTACCATCAATATTAAACTTGATACGGAAGTCATTTCACGAAAATGGCACAAATGTCCCTCTCTTTCCTCCTGTTGTATTTATAGAATTGGTCATCAAGCTATATATTTAAAACAACCTAATAAAAACACTGAAAAGCACATTTTAATTCATTCATTCATCTTCTTCCTTTTTGTCCCTTTCGTTGTCACAGGGTTGCCAGAGCCTATCCCAGCCACTTGTGGGCGAAGGCAGGGGACACCCTGGACAGGTCGCCAGTCTGTCGCAGGTCCACTGTGACGGGGTCCCGTCAGGAAATAATGCACCCAAGGTTAGGAGGTTCGTTCTTTATTTCAAGACACAATGCTCTACGCAGGGTCGCACCAGCACGCGACACCTCCGTCTCACTCCTCATTTCACTACCTGTGGCGCTCCCTTTTAAACGATAAGCCACGCCTATTGGGAATTGCTCTCCAATCATCGTCCAGGTGGCACCACAGGTAGTAATTTTAAAACATAAAATACATAAATACATGAATAATAAAACACAGTGTGGCCCCCCCCTCGTCATCTGACGATGCCACACCGTCACACACACATTCACTCTCATGTTCACACCTAGGGACAATTGAGAGTGACCAATTAACCGAAACATGTTTTTGGACGGTGGGAGGAAGAAAACCCAGGCATGCATGGGGAGAACATGCAAACTCCACACAGATGGTAATTTTTTTCTGGTCCCCCAGCCAGGCTTGAACCAGGGCCTTTTTAGAAATAACACCACTAATTTTGTCATGTCTCTCATGACCTAAATGAAAGTTTACTTCCAGAGGGAAGCAGGTCAGGTCGAGCCTTTTTTGTATTTTTTGTCATTTATATCGTGACTCAACACCATAACATAGAAAAAATTATAGAAAACTACTACTTGCTAAAATGTTATTTTGTTCTTTAAATAAACAATGAAATTCTGAACTTCATGGATGTTATGTTCCCTCTTCTTAGCACATGAAGCAGCTGTACATGTTTTAATGTTACTGGGTTTAGGAACTGTTACCTGGTTGAGATTTTAGAAATATACAATTATTTAAATAATAATCATAATTCAATCAAAATGTCCATACTGCATGCTTACTGAATATGATTTCAGCTCCATATTAAAGATTTGAATATGATGGCACCAGCGACAGCAGCAGAAAGGCGAAGGAGATTCACAAGAATGTTGATCCGTCAAGAAAGGAGCAATACCTTTAGAGTAGGTGTGAAAAATGGAAGAACAATGTGGAAGAAGGGGAAAAAAACCCATAAGACAATTAAGTCAAAGAGAGCAGTGGAGGAAAAGAAAAGAGTGGAGAAAGGCTTTAGAAGCAAGGAGAGGAAAGAAATGCTCAAAGAATTGATGGCTTCTCAGAGTCAAGATCAGGGGATCAGCAGAAGATGCCATCACAACAACAATACTCAAGGTTTGGGCAGTAAGCAGTGTTATGAAATGTCCTTTGAGGTAATTTTTCCGTCGCCTTCCTTTTAAAAACAGGGTGCAGGAAAAAAAGGCATGACTTTCCACATACAAATCAATGTTTGTGGTTTTCTTTTGTAGGCAGCATCTATTTGCTCAGAGGAAGGACAAAACAAACTCAAAAGGAAAAAAAGCTGAACTACAAGAAAAACTTGAAAAACAAAGAAAATCTTTTAAAAAAAAGCTGCCAATGTTTAACGGATTCTGATTCACCACGTTCAGAAATAAAAAAGACTAACTTCGTATTACATCTTCAATCCCCAAACAAAAAAAAAAAAAAAACTAACTTTACTATGAATGATTCATTCAAGAAATTAGAAATAAATACAAAAAAGCCACCAAAGACAAAGAAAGGCAGCTTATAGCCAAAGTCACAATAGGGAAAATAATTGGAAAAAAAATACAGATTTCTACAAATTTGGAAGTGACTCACTTGGATTCTCAAACAGGAGAATCAAAATGAATGACAGTCTACTTTTTGAAAGAAGAGATCCAGCAGGGTTTCCGTAACCTTAAAAGAAAAATATCAAGGGATTCCATCTCAGAGTTGATGTGAGTAGAATGACCACAGAAACCAAACAAGCGCTAATGAGGAAGAAATCAAAAATGCAGAAAAAGTTTCTGATGGATACTTTACAAAATATTCATAGAAGATTTTTGGCAGAGAATCCAAAGAGAAAAATATCCCTTTTGTCATCTTCGCCCCTTTTGGGTTGTGAATCCAGCGCTTTCTGAATGAGAAACTTGCATGTGTAAATTACATGAAAATCTCAGCTTTATGGCAGAGAAGCTCTGAAACTCATTGAGACTGCCAATTCTGAAAAGTTAATAGAGAAGATATGCTGCAACTCTTTAAGCAAAAACGGCATGTATGGAGAATGTTTCCCTTGCAAAGATAAAACTCTCCATATTACAAGTGCAAAACAATAGCACTTCAAATATAGAGAAAAATGCTACAGGAACATGTTAAAAACACCAAAAATAAAAGGTTTCATTAGAGTGGGTCTTTAAAGCAAAAGTAAAAGATGCTTTAAGTGGCTTTTTCATATTAGAAAATCAGAGCAAAGCACAAATCCTTTTAAATTTTAAACAGTTAATACGTAAAAATGTTCACATAACGTTGGTGATGTTTAGTTTACCTTAATGGGAAAGCAGGGGTGCACATTATCACAGGTCTGGTAGCAGTCGGTGTCTGTCCAAAAGGCACTTTTACTGATGCTTTGAGGTGTAAAGGTTATGTCATGGTCAATGTACTGGCCCCAATCCACCAGCAGCTGAGAGTAGTCATCATCCTTCCATTTACAGGTGCTCCTGATTATTTCCCTGCTGACCTTCCGAGGCTGTTGACGGAAAATTGTTTAATATGGACTGCATGACTCTTCAAGCCACATGTTTCTGTTATATAATCACTGACAAAATTGAACAGTCTATAGCCCTCTGCCTATCCTCGGATAAAAAGCTCGGGTTGAATGCTGTGCCTCTAATTGCTGTAACAAAAATACATTTAGCAACTGGACATAGTGAACAGTTCTTCACAATAAGTATAAGGGAGGTTACCTTTACTAGACCTGTGTTAATAAAAGTGGAACGGTCCAGATCTAAGAAAACGGGTCTTGGACAACATTTAAAAAATAATTCTCATTTGCAGAAGTAAGCTGTAGTTATGGCTGCAATAAAGTCCAATTAATGAGCATTTTCAGTATCAGACCTCACTCTGAGGAGTAAGGGTTTACAGATACAGCTACATGACAGAGACCCAGCTTCTTATAGCACAGAGCAGCATCTGGAGCACACAAGGCAGCCTTATCCTGTGTCATCCCCCACATGCCTCTTCCTCAATGACTGAAGAAAATATCTGCTCTAAAACAGGTTAGAATAATAATTAGAAAGCTATTGACTTGCAGGGGGCGAGGGCTCAGCTCGCTTCATTTCTGCTGCAATTTCTCCATCCGAGACGTCTGTGCCAGCCGGAGCAGCAGTTTGTAGATTACCGGGGGAAGTTGGAAGCCATGATGGAGTCGTTCTGGGTTCCAACCCTTGGGCTCTCCCTCCCCATCTTCATATTCAGCCGGGAGCCATCTGACCAAGGCGGTGTTGGCTGCTCCCCAGCGAGGATTAAGCCTGACACAAAGGAATCAGAAGTGAGTTCAAAAACAATGCAGAGCAAAACACTGGGTTTCCTCATGGGTTTAAAACCCCTACTCTCTGCTATAGAACATAATGTGGGGATCATTGACTTCTTCTTTATAATGAATAAACTTAAAGTTTCTGACATGTTTTCCCAACTTGTTATGCTAGAATGATGGGTTTGTTGAAATAAAGTCTTTATTAAGAAAAAAAAAAAGGGAGATTTGACAAAGCCCCACAAGAAATAGCACACAAACAAGGCTGTTTACTGCAGTAGAACTCACACGTGGGAGACTGGAGGTGAGCTGGCAGAAACACAATAACAAAACCCAAACCTCTGGAACTTAATTTGAGTGTTAACTAACCTTAACTAAGAGTGCAACTGCGAATGTTGGCAGTTCACCTTTAGAAAAAACATCATATATCCCGAGGAGGTAATCAACAGAACCAGCTGTGTTGCGTAATTTAACACAGGTGCGATTTGGAGAGTGCTGGGAACATACAGAACCTGAGAAACTAAAGATTACCTTGACAAAGAGAATCAGCTTTCAAAAATGGGTGAAGTAATCCAAATGAACAAAAAAGACAAACAAATAAGGTGGATAGTTCTAATGGATGTTCGGCTCAAATTTGGGGTTAAATGAAGGAGAAATGTTGAACGTGGCATGTGGCTCCTAATTATAGAAAGATTGATCATGCAGGGCACGAAGTTGTCCATCAATATATCTGTTACGTATCTGCTGTGATGCTGATGCAGTATCTAGGAACTGTTCGTAATGAACACGTGAGGAGACCAGTCTTGATCCATTCTGATCCAAGAAAGCATACGCCAAGTTTTTAATTGTGTTATCCTTTGTGCAGCTGCCTGGACAACCGACAGTTTGTGAGTGGAAATTGTTATAATCAGTGCAGCAGAGCCAGAAAACTGACCCTCTGTTTTCCACACCTTCTGCTTTCCTGTCACAAGCTTTACCAGCCTTCATGCACAAGTTAATTTGACATATAAAAGATGAAAAATATTGCATGGCTCCTTCATTGCAAAAGTGGGCCCTTTCTATCCCTCCTGGAACCTGAAGTTTGTGCTTGGGATTTTGTTTTGTATTTGTGGAGAAAGCCATGGTGGCTCTGGGGGTATCCTAGAAAGATTAACTGATTCTGACTTTTAATCTTTTGAACTTGCTGAAATCTGCCTTTAAATTGCTTACTTCCTGGGTATGAGGTTCCAAAAGACCGGATATGAGTTGGCTTAATTAGGTTCGGGACTTGGTAACTCCTGGGTTAACGCACGTGCACAGCAAGTACATAAAGGCATTTTCAATGGATCGCCCATTTCTGGAGTCACCATGGAAACGCTGTGGTGAAAAAATAATAAAAGCGTTATACTTCAGTGAGACGGAGCTCTGAGATTTTAATGACGCGCCACATACGAAGATCAAAAAAGTAATACGGCTGCATCATCAGCAAAAGAAAGAGTTTCTGCTTGGAGAAAAATAACGGACAGAGTAAACGCATGAGTTTTATCTCATTTCCAATTACATTGTGATATATATATATACAAACTTATAAACCTAAATGAATTGATTCAATTTAACAAGTAATTGAGTTAAACTTATTCAACCCAATTTCTTGTCTATCCAACTAGTTAATTTTTTTTATAAAACTCAAATTTACATATTTATCTAACTAAATGTCATATTATTCCAATTCAATTAAATGTTTTTCCATATTAATTTATTGTACTTGAACTCTCATATGTCTAACTTAGAGGCTGCAGATTTTCAGCTTTATAAAATCAAAATAAATGTGACATTGTGAATATTCATTATAATAATCAAACATTAAATTTTCATTATTATAACTTAAGTTCTTTTTTTTAACTACCGGTACATTAGAGGTGCTAAATATGCTCATTATCCTCTCCCTTCCTCTCAGTCATGGTGCCGAAAGAATTAAACATAATAGGGTAAAATAACTCGGTAAAACAGTTAAACAACTACTGGTAAACATATTTAGACAAAAACATACACTTGTACCCAAATCCGTCCAGACAGGCAAAGGGAATGGAATCCCACAATTCTTTCCCGCCGATCTAACAGCAGCACCAAAGTTACACCTACTTAATTGAATTAATTTGAATGAAAGTAAAACAAATGTCTGATAACTGTGTTATTTTTAAGTTGACTGAACTCAAAAAAATATTTATCTTAACTGAAGCAAATAATTAAGTTAGTTTATGTAAAAAAGTTTATCTTTCCAACATCCATATGTGGTCTTATCACCTCTTAGGTGGAAAAGTATTTTCTGAGCTTCTTCATCCACTAAATCATCTTCAAATGGACATCACTTACAACAGTTTCACCTCTGGAAAAAACAAACTAACCTTCAACTAAACCTGCTCCAGACCAGGTTATGTTCAGAGCATGAGTTGCTATGGCAACTTGACATTCCCTGAAACATACATCTGTTGTTGGAATCGAGAGGTGAGGTTATCTGCTTCCTTAGCCTCAAACTTACCGTGGTAACTAGCATAACCTGTTTTTTGAGTACTTCTGAAGTGTAATCATTAATAACAAATCATTTCAATGTAAAAACATAATAAAGCTCTCAACTATTAAAAGCTAAACAGAAAAATTAAAAACAATGTTATATTAAATTACAAAACAAAATTCCAGAAAAAACACAATTCCAGAAAAAATAAGACAAAAATGAAACATTTTGGTGAACAAAAGTAACTTCTAGAAGTAAAATGTTAAAAACAAAAACACAATTAGAAGTTGTAAAAAAAGTTGGTACTATGGGATATTACTGATCAAAGAGGATTTTCCAATTTTTGACATTTGAGTTTCCTCAAATACATCTTCAACGTCCTCGTACCAATTATAGTTTTATGATTCATATGGAGCATATTCAGTATCATTACGCTAAAATAAATAAACGTAAGCATCATTCAATCAGTGATGTCCACTTGTACCTACCTTTTCTAGTTTTTTTTTTGTGTTCAGTTTCTTACGTCATCATAATTTCTAAATCGAATTGTTTTATTGTTATGTTTAATGTTTAATTTCTTTTGTGGTTGTATTTTTTGTTTTGCTTTTTTATTTTGTTGAGATTCTATGTTTTTTAAGTGCATTGAGTGATTTGTTGGAGTGATTCCACTTCAAGGCCACCGTAGAAAGCTAAGATCTTAAAAAATAAAAGAATAATGCACAGTTGTTCCGTTAGCACAATGATATTAGCATCTCGCTAACAGGTGTTTGTATCATTACTTATGGTTAGAGCCAGGTCCTTTAGGGTTAAGAAATAAACTGATTTTTTTTTACTTTTAGACTATTTAAATGAATTACCAAATATTGTTTTAAAAATGTTTTATTGTTTGCAGTCATTGTATTATTGAATATTTAAAAAAATGCGTGATGCTAATGGCGTTGAACATTAAATATGAAGATTAATTTGCTGTTTTAACTGTCCAAAGATTTCAAAAAAAATAGACAAACAGGTGATTATTAATTTTCTTTTTAGACTACTTTATGTCCAAATTCAACATTTGGTGTTTCTTTTTTGTTAGTGTTTACTTTTTTTTAATTTTTTATAATCAATATGGATACCTCGAAATATTTGAATGCATATTTTCTGAATAAATATCACGTCTACAAAAACTACTTTTGGTGGCTTTAAATAAAATAATTAATATTTGAAGCAAAAGAGTAAAAGAGAGTAGAAGTAAAACTGAACCTTCTTTTGAGAGAGTCACTTTAGAACCTCGCCTTGATCAAAATTATTGTGGGATTTTCAGCAGGAGATAGCCAAAACAGTCACATCCCTTTTATCATAGACCTGTTATCTGAATATCAAAGTAAGTGTCTTTCTCCTGAATGGCGTAGGCTGACCTACCTGTTGTTGCAGACTCCTGATATCGTGCGGTATCTGCTGTGACGGCTTTGTTCACATCGTCTTGTTTTGTTGCAGTGGGGATGCCGACAGCTCTGCAAGCAGCTGCACATCTTCTAAGGATAACAACTCTGGAGCAACAATGGAATACATGAGGTTTTTTGACAAACTTTATGAGCATCTTTAATACAAAACACAGGACACGTGTTTTTAAATTAATCACTGTTTTGTGACACCTTTGTGGCAAAAAATAGTTTGAGAACCACTAGAAAGTCATCTGGAGGCTGCTTTTAATAATGGAAAGCACGCCTACCTGAAGCAGTGAGATTCCTTTCATATTTCTGTTTTGCTGTGTACTTCAGGACCTGTAGGGCTGCTTGAAAAACCTCACCAGCTCGAGAAATCTCCTGGGTCTCAGGCTCAGCTTGCAAACGGAATTCAAACCCATGCTTGGAAAAATGAGGCTGAGCTCCGTCTGTGCAGTCAAATTGACAGTGAGGAAGAGCAATTTGCTTCCTTCTGTCCCTAATTTGGCGAGCTGTGTTTTAGTTAAGTGACCTAATTGCCTTCTTTAATGTGAATTACCTTTGTCTGGAGCGCTGGAAGGCGTTGTCAACAATCTCACTCTGCTTTCAGAGGATTGAATCAGGCACTTTCTACAGATGAGGCTGGAAACAAAAAAACAGGGTCATCGTAGTTTTTGAAAAAAATGTTAAACTATTTCTACATCTTTAAGTCCCACTCCAATAATCTTTGACCCAATATAAAAAATATTCCCAGTGGTCTTTAACTATGCCCTTAAGGTAAAATAGAAAAAAAAATCTGTTTTTTTTCCTAGGACATAGTTTCTGCAGAGTGGCAAGAAGAATCAGAAATTTTACCCGAGTTAGGGCGGACCACTGGTGTGGGAGTAAGATTCAACTCATTTCCCAATATCCTTTATTTAGACGCCTCCTTATCTTACAGCCCCTCACAACTTCAACTTAACAGGGTTGACTAAAATGGCAAGTCACTGGAGCTATCCAGCCAAACAGTTATGAGCCAGATGCCAACTCAGATGAGGAAATCCAAGATGCACATGGATATACAATGGGGCAAAAAAGTATTTAGTCAGCCACCAATTGTGCATGTTCTCCCACTTAAAAAGATGCCTGTAATTTTATCAACTATGAGAGACAACATGAAAAAAAAAATCAGGAAAATTAACGATTTTTTAAAAGAATTTATTTGCAAATTATGGTGGAAAATATATTTATCACCTATTGACCTGTAACTTCTTCTGTAAGAAGATCCTCTGTCCTCCACTTGTTACCTGCATTAGTGTTTGAACTTGTTATCTATATGTCCACAACCTCAATCAGTCACACACCCAAACTCCACTATGGCTGGCACAGGAGCCAAAGATACCAAAACAAACATTTCTGACCCCACTAGGCTGGGAAGACTGAAACTTCTATAAGTAAGCAGCTTGGTGTGAAGAAATCAACTTTAGGAGAAATTATTAGGAAGTGGAAGACACACAAGACCACCATCTTGTGTGTCAATCTCCATCGATCTGGGGCTACCAACAAGATCTCACCCTGTTGGGTCAAAAACGGTGAGCTTTTTGCTGTCTTTGACACAAACAGGTTTTCTTTTTGAAAATAGAAATACACTGATTAATGTTGATCCTGTTAAGGGTTAAAAAGTTACGGTGTGAAGGAGTGTAAACACTGGAGCTAAAGCTCCGGTGTGACGGTTTTTCAAATCTGAACACTTTTGTTTTTTCATCTTTTCTGCACTATGGCAAAATTATCCAAATTTGGGCATGATTGGGGCACGTGATATCGTCAGTGACTCGATCAAAGGGTAGAAAAAAATATTTTAATACGGCCTCTCGATGCAAGGATTTTCGTTCTGAATATCTATCCTCTTAACCCGCTGGGGCTGCCTGAGGACGGCCCCTGTTATTATTGGCCGGGTTGCAGGATACACCGACAGGTCTGCCAGCTGTCTAAGGACATTAATGAGCTGGGAGCGAACAAGCCCAGCCCAGCGTTACAGGGCAAGTAGTGGGCCAGTGGTTCAGGAGACCAAGTAGAGCAAGCTTAGCTGCCAGGGATCCAGTAGAGTAAGCGAGCAAGCTCCACTGCCCAGGGTCCGACAGAGTTAGTGAGTACCACCGCCCAGGCATACGGAAGTAACGTTAAAACGGTTGTAACTTCCAGGCAGAGCTCCTAAAATAGGGTGACGCCCACTGTGAGACTCTGAATGATCTGGTAAACCCAGTATTACGGCGCACGCGTTTGCTGCTGCACTTCTGTAGAGCTCCCCAAAACATTGAATCCTAAAGGCTTGCTCAACATCAATCTATGTTTTCTATGATGTTGTAAACTAATGAAGTCCAGAAAACTTTTGCAGCGTTTCCATGGCTGTGCATCAAGCAGGCACTTAGCGGGGTCAGAAAGAAGTTGATGCGAATTGAGTCCGGTGAATGCAGAATACTGCAAAATATTCTTTGCAAGAACATTAATTTTTGTTTCTGCTTATTATCTTAAAGTATGATTTTTAATTAGAAAACCCTGTTGATGTATTCCTACATTTTCTTCGTATAATTTATCAGAAACAACAAAAAAGAAGAAATGAGCATTTTATTCCATTCTTTTTTGCTGCCATCATTATTTTTTTGGTCTCCTGCCTCCATGTTCTAGCCCTTGCCTCTGAAGTGCTAAGTACCTCAGCAACCACCTCATCAGAAGGATTTTAAAACTATTTGAGTTTAGGGTTAAATGGGTTCACCTGCTGGGTTTTTCAGCTTGTAGCTGGCTCTATGGTCGTTTGCTCATTAATTCTTGATGTGTTCCCAGATCACGGCATGATGTTAACGCCGCCAGAAAACCTGCCTGCCCTTGGGTGCATTTCTAGCATCCATGGCGCAGCAAAAATATTATTGATGTAATTCTGTCATAGGCAGTAATAACTTTTTATTTTCTTTTACTCAGGTACAGTGATGTAAACAGGAGTTATTCTGAAATGAAATTGCTCTTCCCTTTTTAAGAAGCACTTTTTCTAACCTGTTTTAGTTTGGTTTAATCCTTCCAAGGGTTTAGAAAGTAAATCAACCAAGAGTCTTTTGTATTTATTTAAGTGTGGCTGTGCCCAATATATTCTTGAAAAAGTAATTTCTTTATTGTTTAACAAAGAGTTGTATTTAGTTTCTTATTCTAAAGCATAATTTTTAAAAACCTGAGGAGGACGGTCATGGAGAGGTCATGTATGGAGTCCCATACTGTTCATATCAAATAAATAAATATTTAATTAAATAAAATAAATATGAACTCATGCAAATACACAATCAACCAAAAAATCTCTCTGGCAAATAAATAAAGATCAAGAAATTCTGTGAAAAAACCTGCACACATATTTTAAATTAGCCATTGTATTATTCAATATATTTCATTTTGTTTTAAAAACCTGTTCATTATTTTAAAACAGCATTTTAAAATATCTATTTTAGTCATGAATATTATTATAATTCTACTACTTTTTTCTTGCAGAACCTTGGATTTCAAAATCAATATTTTTCAAAGTAGCTTTGTTTTTATTTCATGTTGCTGTTTTTCACAATGGCGTATTTATTTCATGAAGAGCTTTTTCAGCAGAATGGGTCAATCTGTCAATGTCCACAGGACAAGGCGGAGACACTTTGTGATTGGCTATTCTTTACTCAGATACGAGCAGCAGCACCCTGACTACATCGATCAAGATGTTTCAGCAAACTCCACGCGCCACGTACTCCTCAACACTAGGGGGAGTATGCACCTCAACACATCCACAGTGTTACACAAAATTGGGAAGTTTTTGCTCTAAATTTGCGGATAAAAGTGGCTTTGAAGTAGTAAAAGCACTAGGTGGTTTTTGTGGTCGGTTCGGCAATTTTCATCTTCTCATTAACATCTAGTAGTGGCTCCGTTAGGCTGCGGTTGCTGGAGTTCCACAAACGCCTATGAACTGGAGTTCCATGAACGCAATACGCGGCGTGGGGTGGGATGGGCTACCAGCTAATGTTTTTAGCCTGATAGCCACATGGAGCGTGTCCCGCGCTTTATCTCAGTAAAATGCATGGATGCACAATGTACAGCAGAGTGTTAAAAGATCAGGTTTATTTATTTTGAATATTTCACATGATAAATAATGTTTCCATGTTTGGAGTTCATGAGATCATCCCAGAGAGTTCCCTGTTTCAGCTCCTGCACAAACGCCTTAAATTACGCGGTAAATCATCAGACCGCCCAGGCAGCGAGATTGGTATGTGTGAGCGCAGTTAAGTGGTCTGTTGTCTCTGTCCTCCGGAAAAGTAATGACAAAAAAAAGGTTTCCTCCAAAGTGCAGAGCCTGATTCTGGAGAACTCTGCCGCAGAATTGCTCAATCAACTTTCCGATTCTCCGCTTATGCTGACCACGGTCAGAAACGTCATCGCAGGAAAGGTTCAACATTTTGAAGGGGGGGGAATAAAAATCAGAGGACCTGATTATAATCATTTTCTCATTGAAAATAGGAAAAGGTACCAGGAGGCCTCAGTAGGTTTGTTCCGCTTATGCAGCCTCTTCTTGTCCCACTCTCTATCAGTCCGCCAGCTCGCCTCCTGCAAGCCTATAAGGCAATGGCGTGAGCTCTGGAGTGAATGGCGTGAGAATGAGAGTGCGGACTATAGACGTGGGACGCACCGGAGTTCTCTCTGTGCTTTGTCCACAAACCCCTCAAACTACAAAAACAGAGTCGCTCCATGCTTAGATCATCTTCTGTACAGACATTGTTTGTCTTTATTTGATCTCTAATGTCAGCAAAGCCGTGCAGATATCGCTGAAAATATGTCATCTCTCTGACTGTCACAACGCTGGGAGCGGGTGGACGAGGAATAGCGAGCCGATTTCCAAGTGGATGAGCTAATGAGCGCTTAGGACCCCGCGCCCCACTTTCACCTGATTGACAGATTGACCCGCCCTGCTGAAAAGCCTCATGAAATAAATACGCCATTGTGAAAAATAGCAACATGGAAATAAAACAAAGCTACTTTGGAAAATATTGATTTTGAAATACGAAGCTTCTGAAAGACAGAATTATAATAATATTCCACATGATTAAAAATGAATATTTTAAAGTGCTGTTTTAAAATAATGAACAGGTTTTCAAAGCAAAAATGAAATATATTGAACAATATAATGGCTAATTTAAAACTGTGTGCAGGTTTCTTCACACTGCCATCTTTTATATATTTATGAGAGATCATTATCCAGTGCATTATTGTTTACCAAAGAGTTGTATTTAGTTTCTT
This sequence comes from Oryzias sinensis, assembly GCA_037389245.1. Classification (NCBI taxonomy): domain Eukaryota; kingdom Metazoa; phylum Chordata; class Actinopteri; order Beloniformes; family Adrianichthyidae; genus Oryzias; species Oryzias sinensis. The sequence continues at coordinate 11,443,442 of CM074503.1, read as the reverse complement.
ATTCTAAAGTAAGATGACTTTTAAAAAAACCCAGAGGGAGTGACGGACAGAAAAAATTAATTTAAATAAAAGAGACAAAAGACGCCAACACTGGGAGATGATGCATTGATTATTACAAAATAAAATACATTTCCATATACAGAAGAAAATTCACTTGTAGGAGAAACATTATCATAAAGAGAGTAAAATAATACAAAAAAAAGAAAAGAATACTGTATATTTTTAATGCTAAATTCAAGTCAAAAATGTAAAAAGATCAGTAAGACTTCCATTGAAATATTCAAATCCAGAATGAAGAAGGAAAGGCTGCACTTATTTATTTATTTCTATTTTAAAGAGTGTTTGGTCTTTATTGAAAAAGAACCCTGCCTGCCAAAAGATGCCGATTGCTTTGAACCGTGCTCCCCAGCCGTTACCCACAAATTCACTAAACATTTAAAAGCGACCTGATAACTGAGAAGGTCAAAAGAACTTTTAGAACATAAAAGAAAATGGCATTGAGGTTTTAAAAACTGTCTTTAAAAACATCAAAGTTTGTCTCTAAATCAGGAGTTTGTGTCTAGAAAACCTATTAGAATTTTTACAGGAGACAAAAGGAACATAATAACAATGTTTTTGGTGTATAGCGGGTATCTGCATTTTTTATGTATATCATATGTATCAACCCAGTACATTTTAGTTTGTGCATTAAAACTTTATGATTTGGCACACTTCTGCAGTCTCACACCGCGAGAGAAACCTCTCTGTAAGAGAACACATTTGGAATTGAACTGCCAGTCAATAGAGTCACACATCTCCTTTAACCTAGGCTAGATATGTAATAAACTGAATGTATCATTCAGCAGGACCACATACTGGCATTACAGGCAGAGTAAAACTATGAAATTCACTGAATAATCTCCATTTGTGTCACAGTTATGTATTGCATATAGTGCGAGTCAAACTGTTTTTGTGAGGATCTTTCTTCTCCTTCCAATCAACTCATCTCATTGCCTTTTAGTCTTTGAGTTATTGTGTTTTTTTTTCTTGTTTCTTCACGGGGTGACAAAACTATTTCTGTATTTTTTCATACACTCCTCAAACACTTGGGTTATTTCTTCAACCCAATCGTTAGTTCAGTTAATTGTGTTGGAATGTATTTTTGGATTAGTTTTTGGTTAAAGGCCTTTTTTGGGTTATAGTAGCTTCATTTTATTCAAATGTACGTTTTTTTTCCCCTGACAGTCCAACTTGCATTATCTTTGATTATGAAATTTTTGGTATGTATTTTTGTACTAAAAAAATATGAAAGTAGTTTCAATTGCTTCACACAGATTTAACTTTAAAAAAAAGAAATTCTCCCAAACTTAGAAGTGATTTGAAGAAGACATGAAAAGAGCTGCTTATATCTTTATGATTTATGGTTCATGCAGTTTTTTCTTTGTGGGAAAATTAAAGGAAATTCACACAAAGAAGTGGCAGTTTGTTTCAGTAAAAATCAACTATGAAAAAAAGAAAAAAGTAGATACTTACAATTCAAAGTTGGTTTAGTAGTTAACAAAGATTCCCCGATGGTGCTGACCAATGATACAGAGAGGAACACCAGCAAATGATGCATTTTAAAGAACTGTGATGGTGTGTAGACTACAGAGAAAAACAAGTCAATGTTTGTGGCTGGAACTCATTATAGCCAGTCTTTATACTCTCCCACAATGCAGAGGGTCTGCTGGCGAAGTGAAATAATGCAAGTCACTGTCGAGTGACTAAGAGATTCAAAGTTTCTCTTGACTGCGGACGACTGATTCTGCTGTTTTGCAGCCTGTTGTTTAAGCCTCTTCAATGTTAGACTGGTTTTGAGCAGAGAGTAAAAAAATTATGTAAGAGAGATCTCAGGTTTGCACTCTTTAATCAATAGTTTTAATTAAAACACATTTATTACTTCTAATTTTCTAAACTTTTAAACGTACACACTCGATTTCCAAGGACACAAAAGGGTCACTGTCACTGACAGTTGAGCAGGGTGCTTGAGTGACATGCTTGATATGGTGCTGATGCAACTTCATGATAATGTGTGTGCTGTGGGTTTAGAAGTGGTCTGAAGATCCTCTTTAGTCGTCACGGTGGCTGGTTTATCCTCTAAAACAAAACTGTTTGAGCTTAAGGTGAATCTGTACTCCTGCTGAATAGAGAAGAAAACAACCAAAGCAATAAATACTAACTTCATTTAATAATCCCTCCCTACATGTTCCCATTTTTTCTGGCATCCTTTTCTGAGTTTGGGCAAAAGTTCAAACTACTTTTCTTCCTTTTTTTTAACATTTACTTTTTGCTTCACCACAATTATTTTCCTTGTTTTTTTTTTTAACAACATTCCAAAAAAGCACTAATTTTAATAGGATGTTTTCTGTCATCTGATGTAACGTAATGGTTTTTGTGTTCTAGTTTAAAACTGCTCAGAAGGTTATGTATCCAAAATTAACTTTAAAAGAAAGTTTTTTTTAATGCTGGAATCCTAAAGCCGTTGTGGGTACCGGATGTTCTCGGGTTGCCGTATGTCCTCGGGTCCTTCGGGGTCCTTCCAATGAGTTATATCACTAGAGGAGACATCGCGAGGAGAGCACCGCCATCTTGGTGAGGTCAAGTTTTGAAGACCAAACCACTTTTTATAACATTTAATAAAGAGCTCTGTTTTTACTTTCAATCACTTCATTATATGAAAAAGAAGAATGGCTTGAAATTGCTTAGTTTTGTTCAGAAATACAAACTTCACGAGTACCCCAAACTTAACTAGTATTAGACTATTTAGATTTTTTCTATGTTCTTTTATTTTATTTTACTTATGTTTTTATTTATTTGTGTGTTATGTTCATCGTTTCTTTTTTCCCCCTCTATTCTTTATTTTCTATGTTAATATGTTATGTTTGGCTTCGAGGCAATATTGATTACATTGTTATTGTTCGTTGTTAACGTTAATGTCATTGTTAATGTATGATACCGCAATTATCAATAAAGTTTTTTTTTAAACGTAGCGACGTTAACTCATTGGTCGTGGCTACTTACAGCCAATCAAATTGTGTGACGTCATCATTGGTCGAAGGACCCCGAGAACATACGGCAACCTGAGAACATCCGGTACCCACACCGTAATCATTGAAATTCACACCCAAAAAGCTTTAACTGCTGCATAAAAGTTACAAATCACAAAGAAGTCATAGTTTTCATCATTTTCACAGCTTAAAATGCAGTCGGAGCTAGAACATTTTATATGGGGGTGGGAAGGGGGCTTTGGTAGGGTGGCAATGGGAACCTACAAACTATAAGCACCAGTTAAGTAATTCTTTTCACTTAGATTTTTTATTTTTATTTTCCTTTAAAATTTTAATTAGAGCTCTAGTCTTTTTTATGATTGGTTCTTAAAATAGATTGAGATGTCAAATAGCTTTAAAGAAAGTGGCATTCATCTGTTTTGTCTTTAGTTATGCCTAAAAATTACATGTTTGAAAATAGTCTGTTGCTTAAAATAAAATAAAACTATTTAGTTATTTCATATGTTTAATTTTACCACTTGCAATTTTATTTAAAAATGTCAAAGAATAACATATATGTGAGAATTTTGTACAGATTTTCAGGTTTGCATCCTGCTCATTTGAGCTTATTTTTTGGTGTTGATTTGTCTAATGATATATTTTGTGCATATTTTTTAACATCTACAGTCTTCCATCAATTTTATGTTTGGAATAATTTCAGTTTTTTGGTGTTTTTGCAGCTATAGTCTACAAAAAGGTGTTCTTTTGGCTACAAAAAATATTGTTAGTGGTCCTATCCATAGGTTAGGCCCATGTTTTTTTTCTCATTTATTCAAAATCATAGTTGTTGGTTTGGGCCTTCTGCTGTTGACATTGCAACAGGAAGCACAATCCTGCCAATGAAAACAGGATGACACTTGATTCTGAATTAAACTTCCTGGAATATATGAACAGGGTGTGCAACAGAAAGCACGCATAGTTAGACACAGATGTAAGTGCAGCATCTTTAGTTGGAACCCAGCTTTTAGGTATATGGTGTGGTTTTTTTTTTTGGCTAAGATTTGTTTTTAAAAGACAGTTTTATTTTACTTAAGGCCGCTATTCTGACCTTAGTACAGGCAAAAGCCACAATTTTTAGACTTTAACTTCATTTTACATTAATGGGAGCCGGTTTAGCTCGTGCTGGTTTGCGGCGCCTTCCGCCGAAAGAGAAACGAACTTCATTCTACATTAGTAAAATTATTCAAAGAATGTTTTTCTCTTTTGGAGATGACTGCATTTGAAGTCATTCTAATTTGTTTACTCTAAACAGCAGAAATGTTTTAACTGAGCTCAATTATTAAACCTTTAGTTAAAAAAAAACAGTTCTTAACAATTCAAGAATTCTCAAAATGATTTTTCTTTTCTCATTATCCTGAAATGTTTTTAATGAGTTTTTTTTTATGAATCAAAGATGTTTGTCAAAGAGTTCATGTACTATTAACTGGTGCTCCATTGTAACCCTTGTGCTATCTTAGGCACTTTATCATTAGGAGTTGGGTCATCTAGACCCACTAGACAGTGCTCTGAACCTTTTTTCTTCAATGATTTGTGATCTTCACTGGTGTCCATGAATTACATGAAATCTTTTCACCTTTATCCACCTTTGTCATGGTAGGAAGAACACCTCAATGTAAGGGTGGGGTCACCTAAGATAGCACAAGGGTTAAAATAAAAAATAAACTCTGGACAGATGGTTTTCTAATCAAAAAGCATTAACAAAAAAAATGATTTAGGTAAACTGCAAAACCTGCAACCTGCAACCTTTGTGCTTTAAACTTTGGTCTAAAAACTACCAAATTTGGGGATCAGAAAACCAGCAGGTCCATCTGGCAAAACCACAAAAGCTTTGAATGGACTTCTAGTGCCGCAATAGATCCAGGATTTTTACAAAAGCCAGATAAAATAAAGATAGAAGGAATTTGGATGAAGGTGAAGATGGAAAGTATGAATCAAATCTCCTTCTTATGAGAAACTATTCACAATCTGTAATCTTTCAACAGTATCAAATAATAAAAACATACCACCAAACACCAAACACTTATTATATAATAATACCTATTCTGTTTGCTTTTCTTGCAGAGAGAAAACATAACCAAAGTTCTATATTAGATTCCTAAATAATTGCTGCTGAATGTCTCTGATCTCTGGCCATCCTTTTAGTTCTGTCGTTATGCTTAGTCTGCTTAGAGACCTCCCATGATGCACTGGGCACCTTTTATCACTTTGGACCCTGTGCTCTCCCTGTCTATGTAAATATCATTATTTTTGTCCCTGACTGTGTTTCTGACATGTTTTTTGGTTCTCTTTTTAGCTTCTTTCTTCTTTCCAGAAGTCCAGTTCTGCTGATGCTCTTTTCCTGTCTCAACTGATTTCTGATCACATCACCTGCAGCCTCATTTCTGATTAAAAATGAGACAATTACACCATTCTCTGCTGTATTACAATAATGAGCTTTACATTTACATCAAATTTTCCTGGCAGTGGTAAAACTTATTTAACATTTTTTTTGAGAAATTGAATCCAACTGAGTTTTTTTGATTGAAAAAGATAGAAGATTAATAGAAATAGGAGGAAGATTACTAAGGTATTTTGTTGGAAAAAAATTAAAATATATATTTTTTTTAATGGTACCCGATATATTTACAGTTCAGCAGCTCAATAAAACTTTAAAATTAAGTGTTAACTACATTTACGTCAGTTGTTATGTAGACACAAGGACAAACAAGCATTAAAGCCATTCATCCATTCTCTAAACCCGTTTTGTCTCATTCAGGTTCACGAGGCTGCCGGAGCCTAACCCAGCCACTCATGGGGGAAGGCTGGGTACACCCTGGACAGGTCGCCAGTCTGTCGCAGGGCCACAATAACACAATGGGAATGCTTTAAAGCATTTTCTCTCACTACAATGTGGGAGGAGGCTGGATTACTCAAACCACCAAAAGGAAATGCAGCGTTGGTTTCTCCATCTAAAAAGCCTTAGAAACAGATGAGAAAGATGATTTTTTATTCAAAAATTTGTCTCAAATAAAGAAAAACAAAACGTCTTAAAAGACCAGCTCTGATGAAAGTGGTTGTTTTGATGTTATTATCATGTTTTTGTGACATTTTTCTCACGATGGCAGACATATAAGAAGCAAATAAAGCTTAAAATTTAATTTTCGAGTATTCATTCCAATCATTGCGAATCATCATCAGGAGCAGATAAAAAATGCTTATATGTGAGGTAAAAGCTACAATCTGCAGGCAACATGCTCCCTGTTCTGCTTCATTTTGATGCATTCTCTTGCAGACAAATAGATTCATTTTTATCTTTGTTTTCCTCGTCTGAGCTGGTATCTGGCTCAAAACTGTACAGCTGGATAGCGCCAAAATTGCTCTCCGTTTTTGTTGCGCCACTAATGTTAGGCTGGGGTTGTGAGGGGCCGAAAGCTAGTGGGAGAGAGTGTAAACAAAGGGAGAGGGTTTATGACACGCCAGTTCCAGCCATAACTTAGAGGAGAATTTCAGAGGAACTAATGCCGCACAGCAGAAACTATGTCCTAGAAAGCAACACAGATATAGTCGGATTTTGGCTAAAAACATCATATTCATAAATAAAAGATGACTGGAAACACTTTTAAAATAGATCAAAAGATGATCAAAGACGGACATTAAATGTGCCAGTAGAAGTATCATGGTTGGGGCCATTCTCCTGCCAAAAACTTGTGGTTGTAGTCTTTTCTATGAACGTAACTAACTATTATAAAACAAAATACATAGAAACAAAAATGTAAGTGAGTCAACTTTGAACCCACGTGAACTAAACAAAAGAAGGAAAGAAGAAGAAGGGAATGAGGAGCCACAAACACCAATTAGCTCTATAACAGATACATGTGCTTGAGAAGCAATTTATATTTAACCCTTGTGCTATCCTAGGCACTTTGACATTGGGAGTTGGGTCATCTAGACCCACTAGACCTGCTGAACCTTTTTTCTTCAATGATTTGTGATCTTCACTGGTGTCCATGGATTACATGAAATCTTTCCACCTTTATCCACCTTTGTCATGGTAGGGAGAACACGTCAATGTAAGGGTGGGGTCATCTAAGATAGCACAAGGGTTACAAAAATGAATTAAACACTGAAAACCGATGCTTGAAGTCAGATGACGATCCACGCTGAAGGACAAAGAAGCTAAAGGATTTGTTGAACGTGTGACTCCACTTGGGTTTTACAAATGCTGTAAATAACCTACAATGAAATTAGGTCAGGGAATCTACCCTGATATATGCAATCCCTTCTTTTCCCCTTTTCATTTGGGTCCAACGTCAGAGCAACAGTGACTCAGTTCAGTGGGTATTTCAAGAACCATTCAATCATTTCACAGCAAGATGTTTGTGCTTTTTCACAGAAAAGAGAATATGAAACAAATCACAAGCTCAGAGAAATGGACCTTCAGGTTTTTAATGAACAAAGGTGAGTTGGAAGGGAAGAGAGTGTCGTTATATGCTAAATGTGAGCTCCGTTCTGATAGGAGGGGCTGAATATTTTGTTGGTTAAAATCTTTTACTAGAATCATTAGTAAAAAAAAGAATTTTTATCAATGATTTGTTAAATCTTCTCATCACATTAAAGGTTTGACATTTAAACACCATATTGGATTAAGAGGAAATCAATGTCATGACAGTAAACAAATATTCCTAAACAATAAAACTAAAATCTCCATTGTTACCTTTGTGCCAAAGTTTAAATAAAACTGTTTTGCTTTACTGGAATATACTTACATTTACAGGCGTTTACAAATTTTTTTTTTTTCAGCTGTTGATAGAAAAATAGCGAAGACAAGATAGACATATAAGGTTTGTGCATAAATACAGCAAAAACATAATGAGGGGTCTTATTAGCTGTTCATACAGTTCCCAGAAAAGCTTGGACTGCACACAAACAGAGGGTCCATTGAGGCCACTTTGGCAGCAATAAAAGAATGGATGCAGTGGAGGACGGCTGTCAGATTTGCAAACTCCAGTTCCTGAAAAGTAAAAGCAAAGAGAGATGATCAGAAAATGGATTTAGCCAACTCCTCTTTGGGATGCAGGTATGCAAGTATTGCGGACAAGTGTGGGTGTGCTGAGAGTTTGGGGTGTGATAAGTTTTATGTTGGAGGCTCTTCCTGACCCTGCCCTCTCTGCTTTTACCGGGCTTGGGACAGGCGCAAGCAGGATACAGGTTTGTGTTCTGTTGAGGCATTTATCTTCTTTTTTTTTCTTTTCGTATCTGTCCATTTGCCCCTTCATCCCTAGTTTTTTTTTCTTTTAACCTTATCAGTAGTAGTAGTTGCATTCTTTGTTGTTTCTAATGTCTTTTTTTGGTTTCCTTTTTTCATTTGTTTGGTCAAATGTGGGGGTTTTGTGGGCCATCATGTTCGGAGGGGGCAGTTACAGCATTCAGGAGGGCATTGCCCACTGTTGGCATGACCTGACATGAACTCTTATTGTCTAATACATTCATGGATTTTTCAGAATAATTCTATTCTATTAAAAGCACCTTCGGATGTCTGCAGCTAAAGTGCAATCAGAATTGCAAAACAAATTATTACCTTCATTTCTATTTGCTTGCTTTCAGCATTCTTGAAAAGGAGTTTTACTCTGGTTTTGCCGTCATCAGAGGAGCCTTTCAGCTGAGAGAACTTGTATCGCCACAGGATGGTCTGCAAAAACAATTCAAACTTAGCTCTGGGTGGTTTCAGTAAATACTGTAATATTTCCCCGTGAAGGTTTTACTTTGAAAAGCACTTTAATATTAACAAAAGACAGTTTACTGCTCAGCATGACTTCAAGCAGTGAGTGATTTATTAAGGAGGATTTTTTTCTGAAACAGTGCTGTGTCATCCTTGCAGTGATTCACTGCAGAGCTGATGGAAAACTTAGAGGCCGCCAAAAAAAAGGAAGAAAAAAAGAAAAGCTACAAACACAATGAGAGCCAAAACAAGTTAATGCTACATCAATGGTGGAAAAACAACCCCTTTGTGCAAATTAGGAACTTTTGGGAGAAAGAAAAGAATTCCAGGGTTTACCGATGATGAAGCCTCTGAGCAGGAGAAGCCTGATCCAAAATCTATGGTGAAGCACAGCACAGTCCCATGGCTGCTGCACATGTAGCTTTTGGACTGATGAGACAAAAGTACAAAAAGAAAAACATTCATGAAGATTTTTATGTCATAAACATCCCAGTGGAGAATTTATCGTTTAAAAAGCATTTATTTAGAATTAAAAGCTATGATTTAAAAAAAAGAATACAAACTTGGTGTGGATAGTGTTCTGATTTAACTCAGCAAAGCATTTCATAGAAATAACAACCTTTCGGTTTTAAGCTTTTAAACTCAACCATTTTTAGAAAGTTGTTTCAAACTTTGTTGCAAAAGTTCTCCTAAGTCTAAGTGTGTGGTTCTGTATTTATGAATATTGCAATGTTTCCGTGGGTGGTTTCTCCTCCAAGCTCGGGTCCTCTACCATGTTTCCATGCAGCTTGAGAGTCCTGCTGTATCTTAGCTGATCCTAGCACTGCGCTTTTCTGGACTCAGAGGTCTGAGGTCTTTCCAGGTATCTGTTGTAGCCAGTCCTCCAGCTTGGGGGTTACTGCCCCGAGTGCTCCAATTACCACAGGCACCACTGTCACCTTCACTTTCCAGGCTTTCTCCAGTTCTTCTCTGAGTCCCTGGTATTTCTCCAGTTTCTCATGTTCCTTTTTCCTGATGTTCCCATCGCTTGGCACTGCCACATCCACCACAACGGCTTTCCTCTGTTCTTTATCCACCACTACAATTTCTGGTTTGTTCACCATTACCATCCTGTTGGTCTGTACCAGGAAGTCCCACAGTATCTCTGCCCTCTCATTCTCTACCACTTTCTGAGGTGTTTCCCATTTTTACCTTGGGGTTTCCAGTCCATATTCTGCACACATGTTCCTGTATATTATTCCAACCACTTGTTGTGGCGCTTCATGTATGCTTTTCCTGCCAGCATCTTTCATCCTGCTTTTTTTATGCTGGTAATGGCCCACAGGCTGGACATAGTAGTGCTCAGCAAGAAGAAGGCCACAGTGACAGATGGAGCAATCTTAAGTGAGAGCAACATCAAGAAAAAGGAAGATAAGAAGATTGAAAAAATGTTAAGAATTGAAAAGAGATGGAAAAAATGGGGAAAGGTAAAGGGAACATTGGTCCCTGTGGTAATTGGTAGATTCAGGGCTGTGACCCCAAAAACTAAGGGAAAAGCTCCAGCAGATTCCAGGAACAACATTAGAGTTCTCTGCCCATATTTATAATTATATAGACATGAACACAAGCAGCTTGTGTTGGCTTCAAACATGAAAATATCGCCACACAGATGATTCTGTCAGAAAATGAAACACTTCGTTCAGATAATTGTTATAATTGTAGATGCTTTGGTGTTTGTGTGTTTATTGCTTGTTTTATTTTTATTTTTTTGACACTGGAACAGAACAAAATAGCAAAGAGGAGAAGTCAAACCTCAAAAAAAGTGTGCACAGAAATAAAAAATGGACTGGACTATATAATGAATCCCTGCCAAATCTGTAAGAAATAATTGCTTTTTAAGCATGTGTTGCTCCTGTGATTTTTTTATGGGGTACAACAATGCCAGCTCACACTATTCACTGCCATTTGAATGACGACATGATGGGAGATGACAAAGAACCAAAATTTCCCAAAACTTTTAAGTCCAATCCAAAATTCTTCTCAAGAACATACTATTGTCTAATGAGACAATGGAGCTTAAAAGAAATGAAGACCTTAAAGAAAGAACACAGTCCCTACAGCATAACATTAAGGACGTTTAAAGATGTTTTGGGGTCATTTTGCTGCTTTTGTATGAATAGTATCATGAAATATGTTCAGAACCAATGAATTTGGGGGCGGAAAACTGTTTTTATTAGAGGTCATGGATCTATCAGCAGGAAAAATTCCTCAAAATTCTTGTAAACAAAGCACTAGAGAGTGCTGAAAGGAGTCCATATGTGAATCCCATAAAACATCTGCAAAGAGATTTCAAAATAGCAGTTAAAAAAAATGCTCCCTTCAGTCTGAATGACCTGGAGAAGAAGGGTGGTCCTCAATTCCAGTAGAGCTTTAAGGCACTCATTCATGGTTACAGGAAAGGATAAGGATACCAAAAGAAGAACTCATCCCAGAATGTTTTTATAATTCCACAGTTAAAGAATAAATGATCCACCATCTCAATGTCATTCAAACAAAAACTGCAGTCATTCTCTTCAAACCCAAAACGAATCCTCAAAAATTCCTTAGATGGGTACGATGTCGCTAAGTAGTAAAATCGCTAAACGTAAAATTGCTCGCTAAGTAGTTTGTCCAACTGGTGTTACCGTAGGGTGACACCCCGAGAACCGTAGGGTGACACCCCGAGAACATCCGGTGGTCCGAGTCGATCCGGTACCCACACAACGACTGTTTCATTGTACCAACAAAACAATATCAGCTATTATTTTATTTGTCTCCCTAGTTGTATTGTCTATCTTGTCAAATTAAATGTTGTAATGTAAAGTTGTAATGGAAAAATGTGTTTTAAACTCAGGAAAAATGTAGATCTATCTTTCGGTTTTATTTGCACCTTAGACATGTAGGGCCCTTGGTAGGGGGGGTGCTTGGACATCACTGCCAGCAAGCAGCAGATGTCTTCCTGGCATCCTACCCGCCAATTTTAACCGCACCTTAGACATTTATGGCCCCTTGGTGGGGAGGGTGAGGGGACATCACTGTGAGTAATCAGGAGATGTCCCCTTAGTGCCCTACCCGCCAATTTTTACTGCACCCCCCTTAGTACACACACCCCTCCCCCCTCAATATATACATTCCAACATAAACACACACACATGCACACACACCCCCTCTAAACACACATACACGCACACACATTTAGCAAGGAAGGTGGGACCTAGAACCATCTGTCCCCTACCCCATCCCTGGTGGGGGGTACGGGGCCCTTGGCAACGGCGGCCGTGTCCCCTGGGTGCCGGTTTCCTGGGCCCGGCGTTGCTCTCTCCGCGCCGGGAGGGGGTTCACATTACACCTGAGCCGGGGGTGTTTGTGTCCCTGGGGGGTTGGTTCTGGTCCTTGTCCCTGAGCACTGGGCCCCGCCAAATTTCCAACTGTGGCCGGGCCATGTTTACAACACCCCTTGTGGGCCCCCTTTTTTCCCCGGGGTACCCCCCTCCTGGACGGGGGCGGCGGGCCCCTGCCTTGCTCCTCCCTGGACCAACCGTGGGCCAGGTGGGTGGCTGCCTGGAGTGCGGAGCGGGTCTCCCTTGGGGGGTCCTGGCTTGTACCTGGGGTTGGCGGGGGGGGGTGCCCGGAACTCCTGGGTGGTGATGGGGTGCTCGTCTGGGGCTGTGGGCATCTTTCTCCGGTCGTGCCCTGCGTTGGGCTCTCCCGGCGTGGCGGGGGCCTGCTCTCCTGGTTGGGCTGGGGCGGCGCTCTCTTTCCCCCCGTGCCTCCCTGCTCTCTGGCTCCGGGGGCCTCGCGGCAGTCCTGCTGGCCCTGGCCTGGGTGGCGGATTTGGTCGCCCGGGGGACGGTTGTTCCCTTCCTGCTCCCGTGTGGCGTTGGGGGGTTCAGGCTCCCACTGCTGCTGCGGCGGGGGTCTTGGTGTGGGGATGGCTGGGCACTCTCCTTCCTTCTTTACACATTCCTCCATCCATTTTAGAAGATCATAAACACTCACCTTTGCACTAATAGTTTGCATGATTGAATGAAATATTTCGCACTAGTTGGTTTTAAGGCATAAGTATGCGTGTGTGAACACTATCTGTTTTGTGTACATGTTGACATGTGGACATTTTTTCAGCTAGCAGGTGTGTTGATAACATTTGAGTGTGTGTGGACAGGCCCCGCCCTTTTTGTACTACATTTGAACCTTACCGTAATGATAAACAACCAGCAAACTTGTTGCTTTAAGCTGCTTCATGGTCTCATCCCCCCTCCCCTCCTATTATCACCCTCCGACCCCCC
>CM074503.1:11413232-11425430 GCA_037389245.1 Oryzias sinensis | reverse complement strand
AAGGTTGCTTTACTCTGAACTCTGCAGAGTGCTCTTTATAAGCCACTGGAGGCCAGTTTAATTGGGTGGAGAACTGAGAATCACTGGCAAAGCAGGAATCCTTATCAACTTTATGAACTGTCCCAGAGGACAGAGTCCCATATTTGCACCATTAAAGACTTAAAAAGAAGAAAAAGTTATTAATCATTTGATGGGGTTTGTCTTTTTTTTTCATATTTTATGCAGCCCCCGATTACAACCAAGTATCGTCATTCTGACAAACAGTTGATTGGATACCAGCATACTGCCAATAATTGATTTTGTAAACAAGGTTTTTAGTAAAAAAAAATTATAATAATAATATGTTGAAACTGTTAGATTTCCCAAGTTGCAATAGAGGAGGAAAACAGACAAGAAAGAAATCTTTCCCACAAAAACGTATGTGTAATCAATGGTTGAATGATTACTGTTTTTTTCCTTTTTTGAGGAAAAGCTCAGTGGAAAAAAGGTGGGAAACCAACGATTAGAAATTGGAGGTTGAGTCAAACAAACATCCAATCACTTGAATAGAACAGTTTTTATTTTGCAGACTGTAGGAGGTTTGTTAAGTCTACCCCTTCCCCAGAAATGATTTGCTCATCACAAAATATTATTTTGATTTCTTTTTCTTTAATCACAGATCTAAACATGATATAAATAAGGCAATGAAGTTCTAATGAAAGGTACATTTACATTACATGTAAAATGTAAGTACTCTAGATCGGTGGTCCCCAATCTTTTTAACGGCGCGGACAAGTATGACGTCATACAAAGTTTTCACGGACCGGTCTTTAAGATGTGGCGGATGATTATTGTAGCAACGCCGCGATGAAGGAGGAACAGAGTCATGACGAGATGAACTCTGAGCCTTTAGTTTGAAAGGCATGTCATTGTTCATCGTACAGGTGTCATCATCCTCTCCCCTTCCCACACTCATGGTGCAAAAAAGAAGTACTGTCTATTAAATGTAGCTTTCTTTTTGGAAGTCGAAGGCTCCTCTTCGGTCTCCTGGCTGGGAATTTTCCCCTTGGCAAAGAAACTTTCAAACAACATTTGGTTTTGCGTGAGTTGGTTTCCTGGGTTTTATTTTAGCAGTAACCTATTATGTGACCAAGAAGAGCGCCTTGGCCTGCGTCAAGAGACATAGACGGATGTAATAGAGAATCGGGCAATTTTTCTATGTAAAACATCTTTCAGATTCCGAAATAAACAGGAAGTCATGTAAGTTATTTATTCTTTCTGTGCGGCCCGGTACTAAATGACTAATGGAGTGGTACCGATCCGCATCCCAGGGGTTGGGGACCGCTGCTCTTTACATATGCATTAGTGGTGGACCCTAATGTAGAAATACCTTGTCATGGTTTGGGCTTCTTTTGTATTGGTTTTTCCTTTATATCTTGTTCTGTCATGTTTGAGTTCTGTTTCCTGTTTTATATTGAAAGGTTTCCTGTTTTGTCATGTTTTTGAGTTTTACTTCCTTTGTCCCAATCTGTCTTGATCATGTTCACCTGTGTCTTGTCTGCCCTGTCTGTATATAAGTCTTGTCTCTGCCTTCCTCTTGTGCTGGTCAATTAACGTCTCTTCCCTGATTGTCTAGTCCATGTCCGTCTCCTGCCACGTTTTCAAGATTTGCCCACAGTGCGTCTTGTTTTGTTTTACCCTGCTCTGCAGCGCCTTATGTTAATTAAACCCCTTGCCCTGGAACCGCTTGCCTCCCGCCTCTGCATTCTGGGTCCTTCCTGCTCACCAGCCTCCCCCACCTGACATACCTAACGTCATACATGGAACACTAATGCAAGAGATCTGATGATTTTTAATGTTGTGGATTCAGACAGCACTACAAAATGGCAAACGCACTATATAGTGCACTGTATTGTGAGTATAGTGAAGAAATTCGGAAACAATCCATGTAAGATAAATAAGGGGATTTGATTGTTTAGAATCTAGACCAATCAGCAGGCTGTTTAATGGCAGCTATGTTGCTATGCAAACTGAAACTTATAAGAGCATAATCAAAAAATAGCAAAAACGTGAGATGTAACACAACACGTGCAAAAAAAGTTTGAAAGCATACATTTAAAAAAGGAAAGTTTTGTATGCAATGTGGTGGTATAAATATGACTCCATAAAAGTGCAGTTTGGTTCCCTGTAAACTTCATAGCTTTTAACTTCATAGTTACTGTGTTGGACAATGTCGGAGAGAACTGGTCAGGTTATGTTAGTCTGATGGCAACTCATCAGACTGGGATCAAGAAGAAGGCAGGTGTTGCCACAAGATTCAGACAGTCAACGCAGGAAATGATTTTTGGACATTAAATTGTAACACCTATGGACAATTCAGACATTCCGATCAACCCATAAAGCCTGGTTTTGGGCGGGTGTCTGCTTATAGCTGTTCTGGTGTTTCCATTTGATAAAAAGAGCACACAGTATTGTTACAAAAGGTCATGTCTAGGGGTGTGTATTGGCAAGAGTTTGGCGATACGATACGTATCCCTATACGCGCCCTGCGATACGATACGTATCCAGATATTTTACCGAAACATGTTTTCTTTTTTTAAATATGACTTTGAAAAAATTCAACCTGAATTTTAATGTCTCCCACTGTAATAAAATGGTCAAAGTCAGTTTATTTAATGATCAAAATGTTAAGCACTGCAATTGTATCTAAGTTGCGTTTACCAAAGCAAATTCAAAGTGCTTTTATTTTGGTAAGTTAAAACATAGAAAGGGAACAGTCAACATTGTCTGATTTATAAAAATATATATATATTTTTTCAGTGTAAGAAAAAACAAAGAATGAATGAGCCTTAACCAATAAGTTTCTATTGGGGAAATAAAATGCTGTTTATTTTCAGCATAAATGTAGCTTCTCTAGTGCTTTTAAACAGTTCAGGAACCTGAATGGTGCTTTAAAAATAAAGGGTGGGGGACACACACTGATTTTTTTCAGAAACAATAAAGTGTGATGATGAAGCAGCATGACAGAACGAAGGAAAGTTGCTTTAATGTGACAAAAAAGGGTCTTTGTTTACATTTCTGCTGTTGCACCTTTGCAGCCACGCTTCTCACACACGGAAGTAAACTGGTAAAGCTGATCACCACAATGTCAGCCTTTTTCAGAGCATTGTACACATCCCTCTGATCCATCAGGTCCCTAAACTAGAATCCATTGCTTTGAGGTTCTGCAGAACTTTAGCCAGCTTTGCTAGCATGTTAGCAGATGCTAAGCGCATTAGCCTATTGCTGCCATTGTCTATCTTATTTATCTGAGCCGCTAAAAAACACAGAAATCCACGTTTTCATATCTTACTGGCAGCAACATGGCTCAGAGTTTCTGTTTGGTATCCATTACAAGTAAAAGCTAAGTATTTCATGTCTCATAACAACAGAACAAGCTGCCTCTCGTCCATAGAAAGCCTTCTGACGTACTGCATTACAGTGTGGTACGGCAGCTGCACCATGGCGGACAGGGAGAGACTGCAGAGGGTAGTCAAAGCAGCTCAGAGGATCATCGGCTCCCCTCTCCCCTCCCTGTCGGACATCTATTCTTCCCGTTGTCTAGGCAGAGCGGGGAAGATCATAAAAGACAGTTCCCACCCTGGCTCTGGACTGTTTGACCTGTTGCCCTCAGGAAGGCGCTACAGGTGCATCAGATCAAGGACAAACCGCCTTAAAAACAGTTTTTTCCCAAAAGCCATAACCATCCTGAACTCCCACATGCACGGTCACTGACAGCTCCACCCCCATGTCTCTCTCTCTCACTATGCGCATCCCATCATGTAAAAACCATCCCAATATGTGCAATACCATCTCATCATGTGCAATACATTAAGTGCAATATATCTCTGCATTCATGGACACAGCAGGTTTCTTCTGTGTTTGTCATAACTACCTCTCTGCAGAAATTTCTATTGTAGATTTTGTTCTTTTGTAGTTTGTAATTTGTGCCCTTCATTTTGAGAAATTATTTTATTTTATTATTATATTATTCTGCGAGTTTTTTCTCTCTTGCATGTTTGCACTGAATAGTGAGCGGCTTTAATTTCACTGCATGTGTGTGTGATGTGAATTCTACATGTGTACAGTGACAATAAAGGCATTCTATTCTATTCTATTCTATTCTATTCTATTCTATTCTATTCTATTCTCTGGCTGCTGGTTTTGTGCAGAGTAGAGTTGCTCAAAGAGGCTCCGTGTGCTCTGCTGCCAACTAGCAGTCGGAGGGTGAAGTGGACAACAAGAGTCAGAAGCTGAAGGACGCTCAGAAATAATTAAATAAATATCGATCTGGCAGCATTTTGAATCGATACAAGTATTGCCAAATGACTTATTGCAATATATTGCCGAATCGATTTTTTCTTACACCCCTAGTCATGGTAGGCTAGGCTATTGGTGATGATGTAGTTGAGTTTTGCTGCAGCTGAGAAGTTGTTATTGAGGGTGGAAGTATCAGGATCTCAGATTTGGGTAGCTCGCCATCAAGTTGTAGATCAAAGCATACAAAACAAAATACCTGACCGATGAGCAGGTCTCTTTGGGGTTAATGAAATGTAAGTTTTGAGGTTTCCAAATATGTATCAAGAAAGTGTTTTAGGCGTCCTGGTGTGGCCACAGCAGCAGCAGCAGCAGCAGCAGCAGCAGCAGCAGCAGCAGCAGCAGCAGCAACAGCTGAGAGCTGAGAGCAGGAAGCAGCCAGCAGGAAGTAGTAAGAAGCAAGCAGGAAGTGCACCAGCTGACCTGGAGCTTATATTCACATTGACCCCATCACAATAAGGGCGGGGCCAGGTGTTCCCACTTAGTGTGATGGCAAGTCTGATGCCAATGGGTTACATATGCAAACGTTTTGAACATCTCAAAACAGAATTCACGTTAAGAACCGTCGGCCAAAACCTTTCGGGGTCACAGGGCTGCCAGAGCCGATCCCAGCCACTTGTGGGCGAAGGCAGGGGACACCCTGGACAGGTCGCCAGTCTGTCGCAGGTCCACAATTCACACCTATGGACAATTTAGAGTTACCAATTAATCTATAAAGCATGTTTTTGGACGGTAGGAGGAAGCCGGAGACGCCGGAGAGAACCCATGCATGCATGGTGAGAACACGCAAACTCCACACAGAAAGGTCCCCCCATTGGTGTTCTGTTTCAGGTCCACCAGCCCGGACTTGAACCGGGGCCTTCTTGCTGTGAGGCAAGAGCTCTAACCACTGTGCCACTGTGCAACCATGTTTTTCATGTTGTCCTTTTTAATCTTTGTTTATTTTACAACTTTATTGAGAGATATATATTGCATCAAGTATTTAAGTTTTCCCATGAACAACTGAAAAGAACTACAAAAACATGATCTGGAAAGTTTTAGGTAATCAAAGACATTCCTTAAGAATGATCCTTAAGTATGATTAAATTTCTTTTTAATCAAATTAAATTAAATGTTTAATTAATTGTTTCATTTTCAACATAACTAAAGAGCCTCCACACTGCAAGTACAGATTCCTCTGCAACTGCAGACTGAGACACATCTCAGGAATAGCAGCAAATTCTGTGAAAAAACAACGTATCAATGCAGGTTTCAGGAGATTAAAACAAGCAGAGGTTGTCCATGGAAAAATTGTCATCTTCCTGTATTAGTATAACCGCTGCAGTGGTAAAGCATGCATGGAAAATGAAATATTCAGTGCTGTTGGGTGATGTGCAGGGAAAAAAAAGCAGAGATTGTTGCCGTTTGCAGAATAAAAATGTTTAGATTGTCAGAAATGGGGACCTTAAGAGCTGATGTTAACCAGTTTTGTTTTTCAATCATAAACTTAAAATGATTCACTTTTATGCAGATTAAAATGCAGAAAAGATTATAACAAAAGACATTCTTGAAGAATTAATGTATCTTTAAAGTATTAGTAGCTGCGTTTCCACATATGCAAAACTTTATCAAAAATTCTAAAACTGTAAAAAGAAAATACATTTCCCAAATACACTTTTTCCATTAAATCATAATAATGTGAATACACAAACCAACTCACGTAATAAGTCAATCAAAAACATGGTGAAGGATGCAAGCAGTAGTTTGATTTACAGCAGACACATTCAAACTTTTACCACAGCTCTAGCGCTCATCATCGTCTGTCAAAGGAGACGTCTGCATCTTATTCAGGTCATGGAGTGGCAAGCTCCTTACACATGGGATGAAGCGATTTTGGAAAATCCTGGTTGGTGATTTGTGGATCCAAGAATTCCATTTTCGTGGGACCTCTTGTGGTGTCCCCTGTGCTGTGCCCAAGACTTATGGTCACATGAGTCATTCAATTTCACAAAAAATGTTTCCATTGCAGTTTAGCAAAATATGTAACTTTTGATACACCTTAAAAAACTACCTCCTCCAAGCGCAAAAATTATTTTCCAATAACTTCCAAAATTGTCCTGTTTCTATTAGGCAGATTTATTTCCAGTTTGCGCAATCATAGTCGATGGAAACGCAGCTAAAGACACCCTTAACTTTATCAACGAACCTAAAACGATAAGGATTCACATTACAACTCCAGCATTGAATGAATCTGAAATCCATCTGCCAGTTTAGTTTCTGCTCATGTACATCATTATGGAGTCCTATACTGTTCAAAATTAAATAAATAAATATTTGATTAAATAAATAAGTGTGACCTCATGCAAATACACAGTCAACCAATAAATCTCTCATAAATATATAAAAAGACTATGAAATGGTGAAAAACCTGCACACTGATTTTAAATTAGCCATTATATTATTCATTATATTTCATTTTGCTTTAAAAACCTGTTCATTATTTTAAAAAAGCATTTTAAAATATTCATTTTATGCATGTTGAATATTATTATAATTCTACTTCTTTTTTCAGAACCTTGGATTTCAAAATCAATATTTTCCAAAGTAGCTTTGTTTTTATTTCATGTTGCTGTTTTTCACAATGGCGTATTTATTTCATAATGAGCTTTTTCAGCAGAATGGGTCTATCTGTCAATCAAAACAGACAAGGCGGAGACACTTTTGTGATTGGCTATTCCTATACTCAGACATGAGCAGCAGCACCCCGACTACATCAATAGAAGATGCTTCAGTGAACGTGACGGCGCGATGCCCACTCCTCAACACTAGGGGGAGTGTGCACCTCAACACATCCACAGTGTTACCAGAAATTGGGCAGTTTTGGTTCTAAATTTGCGGATAAAAGTGGCTTTGGGCGAGTGTGCATAATTCGGGTGATTTTGTGGTCGGCTCTGCAATTTTCATCTTATCATGAACATCTATGTAGTGGCCTAAGTTAGGCTGAGAGGCTGTTGGACTTTCACAAAACTTCTGTGAACTGGAGTTCATTAAACACACCATGCCGCGTTTTGGAGGAGCTAGCAGCTAATGCTTTAGCCTGATAGCCACTTGGAGCGATTGCCCGTGTTTATCTCACTTAAAATGCATGGATGCACAATGCACACGGAGAATGTTAAGAGATCAGGTTTATTTATTTGGAATAGTTCCACAACAATATTTCCATGTTTGAGTTCATGAGATCATCCCAGAGAGTCTTCAGCTCCTGCAGTCAAACTATGTCTGTGTTACGTATAAATCAGAGCGCCCAGCGCGAAAAGTGTTTGTGTGTGTGTGAGCGCAAGTTAAGGGTCTGTTGTTCAGTTTGCTGGAAAAGTAATAATAAAAAAGTATATCCAAAGTATAGAGACTGATTCTTTAAATAACCAGCTCTGAGAGGTCTGAACGGGGAAGTGATCCCAAATCAAACCCCGGATCTCCGCTGCGTGTACAACCACAAAGAGAAACTTTCGCAGGAAAGGTTCAACATTTTCCCCAAGAGGGGAAAAAAAACAGAGGACCTGATTTATAATCATTGTCTCAATGAAAATAGAAAAAATATCACAAGGTTCAGGAGGCCCGAGCAGGCTTGTTCCCCTATCCACTGCTGTCTGGTCTGACTCTCTGTCGGTCCGCCAGCTCGCCTCCTGCGAGCCGACATAAGGCACGATGACGACAGACTGGATCTGTGAGCTCAGACAGCAGAGTTGTTAGCTGCAGAGCAAAGGAGAGCTAAGTGAATTGCCTAAGAGTCAGGAGTGTTTCACGTGGAATTCGAGACGTGGACGACCGGAGCTCCTTTGTTCCACACAAACCCTCAAACTACAAAAACAGAGTCGTAGATGTTTGCATCTTCCGCAGTAGACAGATTGTTTGTCTCTATTTGATCTCTAATGTCAGCAAAGCCGTGCAGATATCGCTGAAATATGACATCTCTCTGACTGGATCACCGCAGTCTGAGCGGGTATCGAGGAATAAGAGTCGATTTCCATGGATCAGCCAAAGAGCGTTTAGATCCCGCCCACTATCACTGATTGACAGTAAGACCCATTCTGCTGAAAAAGCTCTTCATGAAATAAATATGCCATTGTGAAAAACAGCAACATGAAATAAAAAAAGCTACTTTGGAAAACATTGATTTTGAAATCTAAGGTTCTGAAAAAAGAACTAGAATTATAACAATATTCCACATGATTAAAAATGAATATTTTAAAATGCTGTTTTAATATAATAAATAGGTTTTTAAAGCAAAATGAAATATATTGAATAATATAATGCCTAATTTAAAATCAGTGTGCAGGTTTTTCACCGTTTCATGATCTTTTTATATATTTATGAGATATTTATTGGTTGGTTGTGTATTTGCATGAGGTCACATTTATTTATTTAATCAAATATTTATTTATTTAATTATGAACAGTATAGGACTCCATACATCATTCAGTTACTGCTTTGTTTGGGACAAAATGAGAAGCTCAATTTTGCTGACCGTCAGCTGGCTGTTGCGCTGCTTCAAAAAGAACTCTCTCAGCAGAATGCCTGCTCATTTCCTTATGGATGCTCTCAAACCCCCACATGTTAAATAAGTTAAAGCTGGAGACAGAACTGTCCCCTATCATAGGAAGTGCAGTTTTCAAGAGCTGTTGCAGTGAAGTCAAAACGCGCAGGAGAGTTTCTCTGAGGCCACGGCACACTCAACACCCTCATTACCGCTCCAATGTTCACAGTTGAGGTCTGGAGGTTTTTCTCTAGTTTCAAAAGGATCAAAAAAGTTCAAAAAAAATGGTCCTGCTTTCCATGAGAGGGAAAGGGAGGTCAGAGGGCCTGATGTCAATGCAGAGTAACTCAGAAGCTTGTTATTATGACAGATAGGGGAGAAAAATGTCAAATCAAAGACCCCATTTACACCAAATATTAAATCTGATGTAGAGATATTGAATTTTTAGAAAGATATGTAGTCCGTTATCCAACGATGGCAGGTTTCTAATGATGCAATATCAGATAAAAATGTTAAAATACATGATATTTAGTAGATTTACATACTCAGTAAAAGAAACAAAGAAAATAATTATGATTTTGCAAACATATAATCTCCCACATTAAGCCTTCGTCTGCCCTTACAGGTAAATACGGGTTGTCTGCGAGCGAAAAATGGGCAAACCTGTACAGGTAACTCAGATGGCCCACATGAAATATCAAAATCATAAACCGCTTGGTGAGCCCAAAGAGCAAAAATGTTCAAACACATATATTTCTACAGGCACACTGTGGGAGACATGCTATAGTGAACACTAGAGTAAAGTAGGTGAAAGGCAGCCACGTCATACGAATATTCAGTTTTTCAACCTTCCCAAATCCAGTGGACTGAACAAGAGGCCTGCTTTTGCTGTTCAGGTGATTAGAGCATGCTCCTTGCACACCACCCAACTGTTAGAAATGAGCTAATCAGTGTGTGCTGTCTTGAATGCATTTACGCATCACCTGCATATCGTATGCATGCAGCCTTTGCACAAGGTCATTACGTGGCTAGAGCGCGCTCCAGATTTTGGCGTAAGGTCATCCATCGTACTACAGTATCACCCGTATATCATAATTGTTTTTTTTGCCAATATCCATCTCTTCTCTCTGTTACAAACAAAACACAAAAATCAGTGAGCCCGGACTCTGTGTGGTTGTACTGGACAA
Organism: Oryzias sinensis; assembly: GCA_037389245.1. Classification (NCBI taxonomy): domain Eukaryota; kingdom Metazoa; phylum Chordata; class Actinopteri; order Beloniformes; family Adrianichthyidae; genus Oryzias; species Oryzias sinensis. The sequence continues at coordinate 11,415,395 of CM074503.1, read as the reverse complement.
ATCAAGTATACCCACATAAAAAAAAGAAGAAAAAAAAACAACATAAAGTATAAATAAATGATAAAACTCTGTTGTGGCAGAATGGAATTGGACATGTAATAAGTCTGTGTTTGCTGTGCAAGCTGACAACTTCCTGTCATGCACTTGTTTCCTGACTGTAACTGCAAACTCAAACGCATGAATTAAATATTTCCTTTTGATTGTGCTAGAGTTTTGGGTCTCAGGTGTTTCTATTCCACAATCTCACACGTGAATGCATGCAGAGGGCAGTCTCTACATAATTGATGCTGTTGACTTTAACTAATGCAAAACTGGAGATTCTACTTTTTCCTTTATATAACTGTAAGGCCAGTACATTTATTCCTATTAGGATCTGCAGCCTGTGAGTCAGTGCAGCGCATTAATGGTGTCTGCTTCTGTGAGCACCGAGCTGAGTCTTTTTTAGCCCAATTTGGAAGTGTCTCTTCCACTGTACTGAAGGCTGATCCCTGATGCTTTCCCCTGAAAAGCTCAGGGAAACTGTATTATGTGCTGCTCTGACGTCTGCCAAACCTTCATTTTCCCCTTATCCTTAAAGCTTATCATCTTTCCAGACTAAAACAAGTCACTTTCCAATTTTGCTCATCTGAATGTGGCTTGTGCCAATAATCCAGAGTTTCCAACATCCCAGAGCTGTGAGCGAAAACAGCTTATAAAGCTTGAAAGTGGCTTTTTCCTCCTTCAGCATCGCTGCCACAGCAACATACACTAGCAAAGGTGCAACATACAGTGACTTAAGTATTTTTAGGGTAATACTAAACTATTTTAAATTAGGCAGTCATCTTTTTTATCATTGGTTTATTGCCATGTAGTCTTCTGGGGGAATAAGGTTTTGTTTAGAAGCAGAACATTTATGCTCTCCTGAAACTGCTCATTAGCATCGGTTACTTTTTTCCAAATACAATGTGCTGTGATAAAGAGATCTACAATGGCCCTGAAGTGCACAAAAACAAACAAACAAATCAACATTATATTGTGAAAATCAAAACATAATTCCAGAAAGAAAACAAAACAAAAAATATTTGGAAAAAAAAGTAAATTCAAGTGATCAGACTTAAATGTTTAAAAGTAAGAAACTGGGACGTCATCATTGATTGGATGATGACATTTGAATTTTGACGAAAAGGGAAACAAATGTGGTTTTGCCTGAATGATGATAAAGCAGTGGGTGTGGCCACAAATTTCTTCTGTCTGAAGATATTTCCATGAAAATAACTATCAGTTGAAAAGACGAAAACATATCGTCATCCAATCAGTGATGTCCACTGAAGTCCCATAAAACCCACCTTTTTAAGTTTTTCATTTTGTTACTTTTTTTTCCAAACATTTGTGGAATTATGTGTTGGTTTCTGAATTTTATTCTCTATTTCTATATTGTACAATTGTTGTTTTTTTTCCTTTTTTTTTTGCTTTTTAATTGCTGTTGTGATCTTTTAGATGTTTTTGCGTTGTGATTTGTTGATGTGTTTTCCACCTCCGGGTCACCGTGGAAACCACAGTGACAATGTGTTGTTTTTTTGCAGTTTATCATCTTTCAAAATAAATGAAAAGTTTACCGAACTAGAAAAAATGAGCCTCAAACAAAAAAAAAAAAAAAAAAAAAGAAACAATGACAAGAAGCACTCATCACTTTGAACTGCTTATGATTCCCACTATGCCACCACTTTGAGTATCCTCTTCAGGATAATAATTATCTTGTTTCTGAAAACTGATGTCGTTGCTTCAAATCTTATTTTTTAGTAGACATTTTAGGGATAATCTCAGTTTTCCATTGAGTGGAGTCATGCAGTTTGCTCCTTTCCCATTAATTTCCAGATTAGCCAGAAGATTACAGATTTGAAAGTACAAATTCCACAGAAAATGTTGATCAGCAAACCCCCGGCAGCTGATGGAGTCACGAAACCTTCAGAAACTTGGAAGTGAGATGTGCCTCTTTTTGAAAATGTTGTTAATGCAAATATAATGTTGACATGCTGGAACATTCAACATCAACTCTGCATATCCCTTAAGTCTTACCCTGAGTATGACTTTATTCCATTTAAGCTGAGCAGACAAGTGTGTTTCCACGCTTCGGGATAAGGTCTGAGTGTTCATGGCAACGAAGTCATTAAAGAGACAAGTGCC